>QPKB01000006.1:47619577-48172618 GCA_003546025.1 Camphora micrantha
GTCTCATTATTTTCTTTCATGTGAGATATTCTTTCATGGATTTGTTTCTCTAGAACTTGCCTTGATTCTCTTCGAGGTCACGTAGACACAAGCATGCATGAACATGATTAAGGCCATCTTTGTTATAAGCCACTTAAGCCAAATAGCCTACCCAGTATTTAATTTTTCCTTTATTAAACCCCTTTGAGCTTTATATTTCTATTTATTGCAAAACCACATTACAAGCTTTAAACCTAAAAAAAAAAAAAAAAACTACCTTTACCCAAGCTGTAGAACTAGTGGAGCATTGTTTTTCATTATGATATGTATGGGTGTGCAAGAAATAAGTGTGGGGGTGTTTTGGATTTGTGATATGGCTATGACTGGTGAAATGGAACATGTTGTCATTTTCAATTCATGATTTCCATTGTTCAATTAAAAAAAAAATAATAAAAATTGGGCAATTTTAGACAATTTTCGCATCACTTCACAAGCTGGGCATAACTCTCTCATCCGAGCTCCAATTATTATGATTCAAGATACTGTGGGACGTCAAAAGAAGATGATTATATTTGATACAGAATGGACGAAACTGATTCGGAACCGGGTCTTGTTTAGAGGAAATCAAGTAGAAGGGCATTATGATAAATTTGAAGAAATCCAGAGTTCGTCGAAACATATCCAATATTGGGCTCATATTGTGCAGAACGAAAAATGGTGCAACTTTAATTCTTGAACTGAGTCCAATCGAAGCCAGGATGGAAAGATACAGGCAAAATAAAGAATTTTCAATAACTTTAATTCCAAACCCAAAATTCCATTCATACCCCCATATACACACCTTCCCCATACACGTTTCTCATTCTCTCACAATCCCATCATCCCTCTTTCCCTCTTTAGTCTTTCCACTCACGTCCCTATCCTTCTCTGATTTAGTCTTTCCAATTTCAGTCCATATCAATTTCTCATTCCAACCATCTTTCTTTCCCATTAAAACTCTCCCATCCAATCATGTCCTATTCCAACCCTACATCTCCACTCTATAAATAAGCCACGCCATATGCAACACAAAATACCCAACACAACACTCTCTCAACCTCACGTCCTCTCTCTCTTTTTCTCTCTTCTTCCTTCTTTTTCTATTTATTTTATTTTGCAAGTTAGCATGGCCCTGCGTGGCTAATTTTCTTTAATTGGTTAAAGGAGACGGAAGCCTCGGAATCAATAAACTGTGAGATCTAATTTAATTTTTATTGTTCAATTTATTCTTTGAGTATGGGTTGTTCTTCTATTCTTATTTTCATGATTGTCTCGTTTAATTGCTAGGAGGCCTACTAGTTTATTATTCGTTGCAATTTAATGCTAAATTAGAAATCAAATCCGTAATTGTTTGATCCCTCTAATTTGCGAAGCAACTGATATTTAATAATTTACTGCGTCAGTGATTGTTAGATGTCAGGAAGAACACTTGGCTAAATTAAATGCAACCGCGTGTGCTTGTGTTGTTTAGATTCATCGATTTCTCTTATTTTTCATGCTGTTACTAAATTAAATCTATAGCGCTTGTTTTAGGTTGTTTAGTAATTAGGGTTAATTGGGGCGCGTGTTTTCTAATTAACTAATTAAGGAGTTAGGAATTTAATTCCAGCGATGAATATTCAAAGTGTTAATTGATTTATTTTTGCACCAATGATCAGTTCTGAATTTCCGATGGTGGATGTTAACTTTGACCAATGCTTGCTTATTTGATTGAATTCGTTACTTTATTGCTCTTTATTTGCTTTTATTTGTTTTTGCTTTCATTATAATTAAAACCCCCCATCTTTGATCACCTAGCATAAAATTTGGCTAAACACTCTCTGTGGGAACGATCCTTACTCGCGCTACTACATATATTTTTTAAGAGTAAAGGTTTTATTATTTTTGGGTGCCGGCGACAGCACGACCATATATCTCTTTTCTTCATGAGTTCGTTGATTGTTTTGTATGGTCTTATGCTGAAATACCTGGCTTAGAAGTCCACAAACTCAATCTGTAAAAAAGATATTAAGCCTGTCAAACAAGGCCAGAGAAGATTTCGTCCTGATGTGATGGACAAAATTGAACAAGAAGTTCAGAAACTCAAAAGCATTGGCTTCATCCGCGAGGAGCAACATCCTGAATGGTTGGCCAACATCGTCCCCGTGACAAAGAAAAATGAGCAAATAAGAGTCTATATTGACTACAGGGACATGCATAATGCATGCCTTAAAGATGAATTCCCACTCCCATACCACAGGTGATGACTGACAACACCTGTGGGTTTGAGCGAATGACATTCATGGATAGATTCTCTGACTACAATCAGATAAAGATGCATGCTGAAAATGAAAGACATACATCATTTCGGACTCCATTTGGCGTGTATTGCTATACTGTCATGCCATTTGGTCTGAAAAATGTTGGTGCAACATATCAGAGGGCTATAATGAAAATATTCCAAGATATGCAGAACAAGACGGTCGACTGTAATGTCGACGACCTCGCCGTCAGAAGCAAAAGAAAAGAAGACCATCTCAAAGATCTCCGACTTCGTAAACACAAACTACGGATGAATCCACTAAAATGCTTCTTCGGTTTCTCATCGGGTAAGTTCCTCGGATTCATAGTTCGGAGAGCCGGAATAGAACTTGACCCCACCAAAGTTAAGGCTATCCTAGAAATGCCATCTCCAAGGACCCTAAGAGAACTAAAAGGGTTTCAAGAAAGGTTGGCATACATCCGACGGTTCATCTCCAATCTCTCAGGGAAATGCCTTCCATGTTCTCGCCTGATGAAGAAAGGTGTGGACTTTGTTTGGGATGCTGAATGTGAAACTGCATTTCAAGACATCAAGACATACCTTACCAAACCTCCAGTGTTGGCTGCCCCCACAGCAGGAATACCATTCATCTTGTACACAAGAGCTCTCGACTATTCTTTGGGTACTCTACTCGCACAAGAAAACGACGAGGGAAAAGAAGTTGCTCTATATTACCTTAGCCGCATGTTAGTAGGTGCAGAGCATCGCTACTTCCCAGTCGAAAAAGAATACCTTGCAGTGATGTTTGTTGTACAAAAGCTACGTCACTACCTATTGTCCAACACGGTCTACCTGATTTCGAGAATCAATCTCTTAAAGGTCCTTGTCACAAAGGCGGGTTTTCTCAATGCCCGACTGGCAAAATGGTCCATCCTTTTATCGCAGTTTGATATTAGGTATGTACCACAAAAAGCAATCAAAGGCCAAGTTCTAGCAGACATTCTCGCAGAGCATCCATTGCCCAAAGATCCTCCACTCAGGGATGATCTCCCACACGAACTTGTTTACAACGTGGAAACTTCTTTATCGAATGCCTCCTGGGACATGTACTTCGATGGCGCGACTAGGACAAATGAAAAGGGAAAGCAAATATCGGGAATTGAAATTCTCTTTGTTAGTCCTGAAAAATACATGATTCCGCACGCTTTCTCAGTACTGGAACCATGCTCAAACAATGTAGCCGAATACCAAGCCCTGATTGTATGATTGGAACTTGCCCTCGAATCTAGCATCACCATGCCGGAAGCCTTTGGGGACTCTCAGCTGATCGCAACCAGATGGATCAGAAATTTGAAGTTAGGAAACCCGATCTCCTACCTTACTACAGCAAGGCACAATCACTTCGGCAAAAGTTTGAAATCTGTCACATAAGCCACATCCCCAGAGGTGAAAACATTCGTGTAGATGCCCTGGCTGGACTTGCAACGTCTATGGCAATTCAAGAAGGGGAAAACATGCAAATCACAGTGTGACAAAGAAGGATTCTCCCTCCTCTTAACACACACCAAGCAGTTGCTGAATGCCACCAAGTGGTTGGAAGTCGGATATCCATCCTCAAACCTCTGATCGGCAACTGGAGGGATCCATTCATTGATTACATTATATTCGGAATCCTACCCGAAGATCCAAAAGAGCGGGTAAGCATTCAAAGATGAGCCCCAAACTTTCATTTGGATATTCCTTCAAAAATGCTTTACAGAAAATCCTTCAATGGAGTACTTTTATGCTGCTTGTCACAACAAGAAGCCGAGGAAACTCTCAAAGAAGTACATGCTGGTCTTTGTGGAGCTCATCAGGCTGGTCCTAAGCTCTACAATCAGATAAAAATGTTAGGTTATTATTTGCCTACCATGGTGGCTGACGCAATGGAATTTGCTGAGCTGCCAACAATGCCAAATCTCATGGCCTTTCGAAGCCCGGGGTATGGACATCATAGGTCCTATCTCTCCCCCATCAAGCAAAGGTCATCGCTTCATCTTCGCCGCTATGGATTATTTCTCCAAGTGGCCAGAAGCATTTGCGCTCAGCAAAATGAAGACCTCATCAGTCCTTCAATTCTTGCGCATCAACATTATCTGTCGCTTCGGCATACCTAAAAGATTCGTCCATGATAACGGACCACAATTCCGGGATAACAGATTCTACAGGTTCTGCGAAAATTATAAAATCCAAAGTTGTCCTTCGACTCTATATAATCTAGCAGCGAACGGACTAGAAGAAGCCTTCAACAAGACACTTTGGAAAATTCTCAAGAAAATGGTCTCTAGTCACAAAAGAGACTGGGGCGAAAAACTACCTGAAGCTTTGTGGGCTTATCGAACCACCGTTCGAGGGCCAACCCATAGCACACCATTCTCTTTGGTCTATAGATGCGAAGCTGTTGTCCCTTTGGAAGTACAAATTCCTTCCTTAAGGGTATCTTTGCAAAATGATATGACTCAAGAAAGAAATGTCAATTTGAGACTCCATGAGCTGGATAATCTTGATGAGAAGCGGCTTGAAGCTCTACAAAGCATTGAGCTGTATCAAGCACGCATGGCAGGATCTTTCGACAAGAAGGTCAGGCAACGCGCCTATGTAAAGGGTGACTTGGTTCTTGTAGTAAAAAGGCCAATGGTTTTTGCTTACAAATCCAAAGGCAAATTCAAACCAAAATGGGATGGACCCTTCGTCATCGACAAAATCTTCTCCAACGGCACATACGCTCTTCTAAACAAGGAAGGTGACAGATGTACCCATCAACAACAAGTTCTTGAAGCGGTACTACCCTTGAAGACTTCCTTCAACGGTTCAGAGCGATGCCTATATGGCCAAAGCCTATTACTAGGTACTTGCTCACCAAACCCATCCCTTTTGGAATTTTCATCCTTATGCTGATTTTTCAAAAAAAAAAAAAAGTTTCAAAACAATGCTTACTTTCATAATTCCATTGTTAAAAAAAAAAAAAATCAAAATCAAATCCAAAAATCCAAGTTTAGGAGCCTCTTCCTGAACTTGACCCAAATTTTCAATCCTTGAACCCAAAATTCATGGTTTGAAACAAAAATCAGGACTCAGGAATTTCCTCCGTAGTCCGCCCCGGCTTTTACAACCAAAAATGGTTTTGAGTCAAAATTTACGACCCTGGTGTCTTTAAACAAAAATGTGTTTTTTAAAAACTACGGGGAAGCGACGCTCAGTTGATACTCGCAAAACCCAAAAATCAGAAGGATGCGAACCCTATTCGATACTTCCAAAATTTCAAAATCACAAAGAAGCGACACCTTGTTGATACTTGCAAAATTTCAAAAAAACGTTGAGACGTAACATTCCAGTTGATATCCACAACCCAAATTTCCAAAAAAAAAAAAAAAAAAAAAAAAAACCCACAAATTTCAAAAAGTAGTGGGGAAGCGACATTTAGTCGATACCCGTAAAACCAAATTTTTTGAAAAAGCAAAGAATTGACGTTCAGTCGATATTTGCACCCCAATCCGTGAGGAGGCAATACTCCATCGATACTCACAACCGATTGAGCAAGGAGGCGACATTCCATCGATACTTGCAATACCGCTCAGCAGGGAGGGGACTCTTAGTCGATACTTACATTTTTTGAAAACCAAAACCCGGCTCTCATGCCACAAAACCTGGTTATCAACGCCACAAAATTGGCTATAAATGCCAAAAACCCGGCTTTCAAGCCAAAAAATTAAAAACCCGGCTTTTATGCCAAAATTAAAAGAATCTGGCTTCCATGCTAAGAAAACAAAAACTTGGTTTTCAAAAGTTTGGCTTTCATGCCAACAAACAAAATTTTGGCTTTCATGCCACAAAAATTGGCTCTCATGCCATCCCAAAATTTCAGCTTTCACGCCAATAAACAAAATCGGCTCCTATGCCACAAAATTCGGCTTTCATGCCATCTCAAAATTCGGCTTTCATGCCATCTCAAAAAAAAAAAAAAAAAAAAAGTCCGGCTTTCATGCCATCTCAAAATTCGGCTTTCATGACATCTCAAAAAAAAAAAAAAAAAAAAAAATCCGGTTGTTATGCCATCTCAAAAATTCGGCTTTCATACCAATTCAAAATTTGGTTTTCATGGCGTCTCAAATCTGGCCTTCATGCCCAAAACAACCCTTTGACAAAAGATTTTCACAAAATGACAACCTTTTGATCAACATTCTCAAACAAACATTCTCATTCAGCTCTTACTTAAATTTATTTAAGCGAAAGGAGGGAATACAAAAAAATATATAGTACCAAAAATGTTTATACATAGAGGTACGAAAAAAAGAAGAAGAAAAGAAGTTTGTTACAACTTAGGAGCTCAGTCTAACTTGGTCTTCAACCAAAGATTCAGCTCCTCAAGCATACTCGTGGCCTTAGCCTCCAAAGCTTCTAGGCCACGCTTATTTAAAATCTTTCCATAAAATGAGGCAGAACGCTGCGACCCATCTTCAGCACGAGGAAGCTCTTCCCAAAGCATTTGCCATTGCTCATATTCCTGGGTCTTCCTCTGTAGAAGGTTGTCAGTCTCTTTAACCTGGCGAATGAGAGTCCCTTCTTTAACACAAGCTTCCACAATAGCAGCCATTTGGCAGCAGCTTGCTCTTCCAGTAGCTCAAGACGCTGTCTGGCCTCGATGACCTCCCTATAAAGACGGTGCAGGTCATGTTTTAGCTCAATGATAGCCAGCTCGGTGACGTTCCTCTCCCGAAAAAACTGCTTTTGAGTCCGCGAGATCTCATCCATTTCGGATTTGACCTCATTGGAAGGCTTCAAAAACATATCCCAGAAAAAGTCACCAATTGGAAAGCTCTCGGTCTCAGACCACTTGTTGCCTAGTACGATGATATCATCAAGACATCTAGATCAACCTTTTCACTATCGGAAAGAATGTCTTGCACATGCTTGATCATGCCGAAGCTAGCTTCCAAGTGACCTGAAGAGAGTGTCTCGACCCATGAGCTCAAGACGCTCATCAACATCTTCTTTGCATACTGAAGAGACGTTCCAGATGAAGATTCTCCATGCTCCGGCATCCGACTGCCCATAACATGCCCCGTTGGAGGATTAATCAATAAGCTCTTTCCAATTGAAGAAGTTGACTCATCATGAGGTTTCACCCCTGCTGCGTTGAAACTAGTAGAAGAAGCCCCTACTTTTAGATTGGTTGCAGGTATCTCCTGTTCTGGCCCCAAGGAAGACGAAGGAGCTTCTCTTATTGTTTCACAATCTGTCAATAAAGATGAAAAGGTATGAATATGATCTTGTCAAAAATCAATATCGAGATTATTACCTACAAAATACCTTCTTCGATGACCGGCAGAATACTTTCTGCCTCCATGAGCTCATCCGAAGCATTGTCAAAGGTTGCATCCATGGATGGCTCGAAGTTGTCAGAATCCTTTGGCAAGTCAACTAACAAAAAAAAAAAAAAAAAAAAAAAAAAAAAACAACAACAACAACAAAGCAACATGTTAGCAAATGACGGTACAGACAAAAAAGGAGGAAAAGCAAAAGAAATCATACCAGGTGAAGGATTTGGATCCACTCCACAATCCCTTGGTTCTTTTTTAGATGCCGCAATTAGGTCCGTCATCGCCTCATCGGTCGAAACCTCGGGCATCACCAAATCATCATCTTCTGCTAAAAGAAAGAAGCAGCGGATAAAAAAAATAATCTTTCATAAGCGAAAAGAAGCGGCAAAAGAAAGAAGGAGGACCATACAATCACCATTAATCTCCTCTTCTCGGCTCCTGTTCTCTGGGGGCTCATTAGTATCACCTGATACTTCCTCAACAATGGTAAGAGGGACTTCCAGATCAGGAGAGTCTTTGTGTCGTCTCTTATTGCGGCGTTGTCCTATCTTCTTCTTGCTTCTGTGGGTCGTTTTGTTTGAAGAACCCGCCTCGCTATCAAAATCAGGACTTTCATTTAACTCCTCACCAGATGGTCTGCTTTTCCTAGTGGACTCTGTTGAAGCCTTTTTCCGCTCGGCTTGCGTCCAAGCGTCGATTTCGGCCTCCTCCTCCGCTAGTTGTTTCAAGACCTCACCAGGTATCTCTTGTGCAGCTCCTGATCTGATGATGTCCTGATCACCGAGAAAGCCTATTTTATGCTTCTCTCCAGAAAGGAAAGCCAAAACTTCCTCTCTTCGGACGCCATCTAATTTGCCAAGATCCTTCCCAGAACACTGCTTTACATCAAGCTCCTTCTTGGAAAGCCCCCAGTATACTGAAAGCTCTCCATGAACCACTTCGTGAAACCAGCAGTCCGGAAAGTAGGCAACTTAGGATAGGAAATCATGGCAGTAGTGTCCTCCGCACTGTAAAAGGCCCATGCATTCCTCCCATCCTGCAAACCTCCAAAATGCTTCATCATGCTTGAAGGCGCTCCAACAACGCCTTGAGAGAAACCCAACTTCAACGCAAAACGTGAAGGAACATACGGCTGGATGTCGATAAAAAGATGTCTACGGTACACCATTGTACCAACTCATATGTTAAAAAGCCATATCTTCTCTGCGTTGGTCAACGAATAGTGCCTTCCCTACCCTGCCCTGGTGGAATAATGGGAGACACCAAAATCAAAAGCCTTCTTCCGCAGACCCGGAGAAAGCTTCACTGAAGACTGCCCAATCTCAACATCCCTGAACCGTCAGATTCTCAAACGGGCAGACAAAAGAGATTCGGAAACGGCTACTCCTCTAGCCAACCGAATCATGAACGAATCATTGTCCTGTGCAGCACCCAATTGATGGAAGCTAGGGCAGTGGTATACATACCCCAAATAAAAAATATGGGCTGAAAATACGCTGTTCATGGGGAACCCAAGCCAAATAAGGAAAGCAGTAGCCTGCAGTTCGGTACATAAATAGGAGTAAAGAGCAGGTACCAAAGCCAGCTGCTCTCCGAACGCCATCTGACAAGCCGAAAAAATGCAATGCGGCCTGATGTGCATACCATCTCCTCTAGCAAAAACAGCCTCACCAAGCTAGTAAGTGAGGTAAACAGCGAGATTCCTCCGCAGTGCAATGTCAGGACAAATGGCATTTGTACTCTTGAAGAAATTCTTCAAATCTCCCCACATGACAGAAGTCTTCTTCGAACCCGGATTCTTAGCTATGGCTTCCCGGGTCATGCTGTCGGGAATCTCTCTATCAAAGAAGTTGGAAGACTGTTGTCTTGCCTCATCATGGTCTTCAAAATTCCTCTCGACGTACTGGACCTTCTCCCAAGCCTGCAGTATGGCGACATTAGAAGACTCAGTAGAACGACGAGGTACATCAGTAACAGGCTCTTTGCTCTTGTTCGTTCTGGAGGAACTACTTGCAAAGGGTGAAAAAAAAAGATCAATCATCACCGAAATGACAGAATTTTGCTAAAAAACTCTAGCGAAATTTTGGCATGGTTCCTGGGCAATTCCGAAGAAAAGAGAAATACCCCGAAAAAGATAGGGAGCTTGAGGATGAGCTCAACACCACTGCAAGCTCATAGTCAGTGGAAGATTCTCAAAGAAGGTTTGAACTCAAATATTGCTGCGAGATCAAGCCAGTCTTATCAAATTCCCACAAAATGGGAAAATGGCTCAACATTGCTACGAGCTCTAAACTCCAAAACTTGCAAAGCTCCTCAAAATCCCGCAAGACTAAGAAAGGGCTCAACATTGCTGCGAGCTCCAAATCCCGATACTTACAAAAGATCTCCAGATATGCATCATCATGCTTCGAAATCAATTTACTAAAATCATGCATAAAAAGAAAAATCATCATGCATTAGATGCTAGGAAAACCTTGACAAAATTTGATCAATTCCAACCCAACTCGGTCAAATCAATCAAACTTTGTCCAAGTCAAAATTCATGTTGACTTGACCTAGAAACTCTAGCCTTATGTCTTGAAGCATAAAAAAAATGCATGAACATCTTGAAATTGCGTAACCTCATTATCATGGTGAGCAAAAAAAGAGAGAAACCTCTTCAAGAAAAAAAAAATCTGGGTTGGCCCATAGGCCGTAGTCCACTGCCACGTGGCAGTACGGCCAGGTCCGTACAGCCAGAAAAAAAAAAAAAACGTGCATAAAAAAAAAAATAAACAGAGAGAGAAGAAAACACTTGGAAAAAAAAAGAAAAGAAGAAAAAAAAACTTTTTCTACTTCTACATGGAATTTCTTGTGAAAGAAGAAAACTTACTTGAAGCCATGGATGGAAAAGAAAGAGAACTTGAAGATCTTTGAAGTAGAAGAAGGGTTCTTGATCTTGGAGCACTCTTGAAAAGTTTTGCAAAAAGAAAGCAATAAGAGCAAGAGATCCAACCTCCCTTTGTTTTTATAGAAGAGAGCAAACCAAAAGAGGAAGCAAGGAGAAAAGCTAGGAGGTAAGTTCTAAAAATTAACAACCTTCCCAAAAAGAAAGGAGATTTGAGATATTCTCTCCTAAAGAGACGATTCTTTGAGAAATTCTCTCCAAAAAGAAAAGGAATGCGAGATATTCTCTCCCAAAGAAAGATATTTTGAGAAAATCTCTCCCAAAAGAAAGGAAACTTGAGAGATTCTCTCCAAGTAAGGATATATTACTCTCTATCCAAAGGAGATATTTTTAGATATCCTTTACAAAATGACACCATATGAGATCTAAGCCATCTTCAAAGCTTAAGGTCCCATAGGTTAGCCCATATGAGCCAAGTTTGACCACCTAGGCACTAAAAGTGGCTTTTAGTCAAAAAATCACTCTTACCAAGAGCATACAAAGATGGTTCCATGCCTCTTTTGAGTTGATTGGACCACAAAAAAATAATAATAATAAAAATCCAAGACTCATGAGCTTTCAAAATCGAAAACCATCCAACCTCATATACCAAATTGAGCCAAAATCTTGAAATTAACATCAAAACCACTCCACTGGACCCAAAATAGTCCAAAAGAGTGACAAAAAACCAAACCATAGTCCCCTAACTTGCTACATACAGCCTGTTAGGTCACAAGGCCAAAACCAAAAACTAAATTTCGACCCCCTGACTCGTCACATACAACTTGTTAGGTCACAAGGTCAAAATAAAAAATCAAACCCCGACCCCCTAACCTGCCACATACAGTTTGTTAGGTCACAAGGTCAAAAACCAAAAAACCCTCTTGATTGCCTGATGTGCCACATAAAGCCCTTAGGTTCGCAAGGTCAAAAGGAAAACCCAAAATCCAAAACCCAAATTCAAATCCCTCATGTCATTGTCAAAACTTTGCCTTGAGATGGTACGTAATCCCTCACTACCATAAAATCCCCTTGGAAACTCAAAAGGCTACCTTATCAAGAGAAAAATGCTCGAAGACTCTTGGTCAAATCAAAAAGCTCTTCCTCAAAAATCTCTTCGAGGCACATCGATGACAAAAGTTATTCGTCGCTGTACCTCGAGGGGGCATTTGTTGACACAAAAAATGTCACTTCGTCTCTTCACACATTCTCGACATCAAAAGGCCACATGGAGCTACATCCTACCACAAATAGGTGAATGCCGCTTCAAGCATCAGATCTTGTCAAAATCAAACAAAAACTGCAAGATCCTTCAAAATAGCCAAAAGGAGGATACACTTGAAGTTTCGGGCCATTCCAGCATCATTTAGTCTAACTTCACTCCTCCGGCAACTGAATAGGCACTCCTGTCGGCGACAGAGTCGAAGACATCAAATCTTCGATCAGAGCCTATGGATGGTCTCAAAATACCTCCAAAAGGCTTCATGTCAAATTTCAAGTCAAAGCGATAACGTTTAACCCTCCATCAACACTCAGCAGCAAAATCAAGCCTCTCGGCGGCGAGAACCACCGAGGCCATCACTCATCAAATAGAGCACGTCGGTAGCTTCTACATACTTCTGAAAGGCTGCACGTCAAATTTCAGGTCATTCTGATGACATTTGACCAGACTTTGATGCTCGGGAACAAAATCAAACCTACCGGTGACGGAGCTTCTCGGGACCATGACATCCAAATCGGAGCTAATGGATCATCTCAAAATGACACCAATAGGCTCCCTGTCAAATTTCGGGACAATCGGACATCGGTTGACCATACATCAAAGCGCGACATCTTCATCACTGCAAAATCAAGTCTAGTAGTGACGGGACCCCAAAAGGCTTCAAAACCCAAACAAAAGCCCATGGTTTGTCCTATCTACTGCTCAAGAGGCTTCACATCAAATTTTGGGTCATTCCAACATCGTTTGACCTAGTTTTGACTCTTGACAGAAAATCGGCTACAAAGTCTTCGGCTTTTCCAAAAAAACAAAAAAGGAAACTTTGTGCTCCGGTTTGCACGACTTGTCATTAGGTTTTTCTCAGGAGAATTAACCCAATAAACAAGGAAAATTGTTAAGAAAAACACAGGAGAAACAAAGAAACAAAAAGATTGAAGAACGACCGAGAAAACGACGACCGAAAGGTGAAAAACTTCCATGGTCGCCGACGACCCTGGGTGCATGGTCACTGGCGACCTTGGAAATCCGGGTAGCCGGATTTCCTCTGGGTGGCCCGTTTTCCGACCCTTTTCACGTTTCTGGAATTCCAGCCCCTGTGATTTTCCAAAAAAAACTGATTCTTGATGCTTGAAATCGACTAATCTTAGTCAACATTTCAGATTCGCCGTCAAGAGCATGAAATTATCATTTATCGCTCCAAGATCGCCAACCAGCTGACCAAGAAAGTACACTTTCTGTCCAACCGATCGTGAAATCAACAGGACAGATGTTACCGGCCCACTAATATTAATCAATGTCTGAAGTTGTATCACCATCCGACATCAAACAACACGTGGATCCATCAGCGACCATCGCAAGAAGATTTCCAAAAGACGCGGCACGGCCTGCGACTCTTCAAATGCCCTGGCGACCACTTAATGCTGTTAATTGACCCGTTTCATGACTACTTAATACGGTGATTAACTCATTATTTTGGACGACCCAATCAGATTCAAGAAAAAAGGAGTTACAAGTCCAAGTAATCATGGCAATAAATCATAAAACTTTATTCATCATGGAGATTAAAAGTGATTAAATGCCCATCATTTTGTATCGGCCAATCACAAGCCAAGAAAAAGGAGTTACAAAATCAAGAAATAAAAAACTTGTAACTCCTCCCATCATGGAGCAGCAATGCCATCATTTCTCTCATCATGGGTCATCAATGCCATAAATCACCCCATGGCTACCAAGAGCCTATAAAAGGGGGTCATTCCAAAGAGACACACACAGACAGAGGGATAGAGAGAGACGGATCCATACAAACATACACACAACCAAGGGAGAAATTCTGAAGAAGTCCTGCTACTCTGCTGTAGCAAACACCACAAGGTGATCAAAGTCCCTTGGCGCCCTCCCCCCCGCCCAAGGCAAGGCCCTCTTCCTTTCTATCTAACATGGCCTAGACGCGGCTCTTCAGCCAGTCTACTCGGTTTTTTTATTAGATATAGGACCTCCCCTTGGTCTTTATCCTCTAAAAATCTGAGGTTAAAGCCAAGTCAAAAGATTTCAAGCATCATATGATCCCATCTGAAGGACAATGGCGAAGCCCATACACGACTTACGACCGTCGATTTGAACGTGTCCCCACAATCTCCAAAGAAGTTAGATTCCTTTTCTTACTTTTCTATTGTATTTTTTATTTTTTAAAAGAGACAAAAAAAAATCACAATTCTTGTCTTTCATTATTGATGAGATTTGTAAATCGCCTTTCACGGCACAAAAACCGCCTTTCACGGCAAACAAAAACAAAAATCGCCTTACACGGCAAACAAAATGAAACTTAAAAATATATGTGTAATGGAAAGTTAGAAAAAAGAGTCGATTTCATTTATACTTGTGAAGGTGAATCTCCGGAACACCACTTTAGATTCCAAGTAGAATAGAAAACCTGGTATACCCGTACAAAAAAAATGTTGATACCCGCTTTCCTCCTCCGCCGGACCTCGGCAGCCCCGGGGCGGAAAGAGAGGACGAGAGCCGGGTCCATCAATGATCATTTAATTACATTCCCCAAAAATAGAGGCAACAAAGGCCAATATAAACAAAATATGAATCCCAAACGAATGGTTAACCATAACTCAAAATGTTACGTGATTCGGACATCCGAACGTCTAAACGACATCATCGGCATGCCACTCAACTAATCGCTGCGGTTCTCCGACCGCCTCCTCGTGCTCCTCCTCGGGATAACCAACGACGGGACCTGAGTACCAAAGTAATGGATCAAACACAACGGTTTGGCAGGTGGGTGAAAAGATAAAATAATAATTAAATTCACCTTGGAAATACATTTAAACTTGTTAAAACAATAACTTTCATAAATCAGAAGAATCATTTACTGGAAAACAATACGCAATATAAAACATGCAAGATATCCAAAGAATCGGGAAACAAGCAAGATGGCAACCACACGAAGCTAAGTCCTCTATCACCGAAGTGACAGGAGCATATCAAGGCGTTGACCTCAGTCACCAAAGTGAGGAGGTACAACGAAATTTACATATACATATATAATAATACCGGACATGACCACGGCAGCGAACCGGGCATCGGGAACCACAATAGCAATCTGCGGTATCGGGATAAGACCACAATAATAACCATGCAGCGGGATCCAAACTGCAGCTGGCGGGACGGGAGGGGAATCTCCAAGTCGGTGGATTAGACCAACAAGGTTATCCAAGCTTAGTGGTGCCGACTTATATGTCAAATAACAGAAATCAAGACAAGTACGAAATACATATGATGCACTTATATAACGGGCGGGACGGGGTGCTCAAAGGCACAAATATCGTTTTAAATGGGAAGTGCATAACAGGACTAGCAAAATGCTACGATACAGTTTCAATACTTTCGGAAATGATAAATCATTAATCATGAGTTTCGGGACAAGTATCGGGATTCAAAATTAGATCAAGGTGAATAAGGTTCCCATATGTCGATTTCAACATAGACTTGGTACTCCTTGAGTTTGGAGACATTCCGGGCTCCTTATATTCCTTGGTCATTTCAAAACATTCAATAAATCTTTGTGATGTGATTTCTTTCTCGGATGTTCTCAAACAATGTTTATAAGTCTTCCTATCTTAATAGGGTTCCCAACAAACATTTCTCAATCATTTAAACATTTTATTTTTATCCCCGAAATAGTCCCAGATGAACAGTGTCCATCGCTTGAGCAGACAAGAAGTTCGCTCAAGTGATGAGCTCTCTAGAATGATTTTCTGGGATGGTTCGCTCGAGCGGATATAGGGTTTGCTCGAGCGGAGATGTTGGCTTGAGCGTAAAATACGTTCGCTCGAACTAACAAGTTTCTATGAGGGTTCTGGAAGAGTTCGCTAGAGCGAAGTTGGGTTCGCTCGAGTGAACTGTCTACTGGAATGGTGCGGACCCTTTTCTGGACAGGTCGCTTGCTCGAGCGAACTGTCTAGAAACTGATTCCGGGACAGTTATGCCTCTTCTCATTTTCCTCCTTTTACAACACCTTTGAGCCTCATTCCTTCACCAAATGAGAAGCTCAAAACTCCTTACAAACATCAGCCAAAATCCCATCAAAACTACATTAACATTTAATCCAAACATCTTCTTCTCAATCACAATCAACCATAAAAGAGGAGAGAAACTCAACAATCACAAAGGCTCATTTAATGCCATAAACAAGAGACAAATAACGAACTATAAACCACATTTCCATGATAATGAATGAGTTAGCAAAACTCTTTAAATAAGCATTTATTTCAAATCAATGCAAGCTAATAAATATGAACATGAATAACAAAACCAACCACATTCTTCATAAAATCATTAAATGCTCAATCTATCAGTTAATGAATAAGGAGGAAGAAAGCTTTAATAATACAAATGGAGCTTCTCTATGGCTAGAAGAACACATATCTAGAATATTAGGGAGGAACTAACTTACAAAGTCTCCAAATGAGCAAGAATAGTTCAATGAGGATCTTGTGATGGGTGGTTTTCTCCAAAAATGATATTAATGGAGGGCTCTAGTGGAGAGGAAGGAGATGATAACCTCCATTCTTCGATTTGTGCAAGGTTTGGTAGTGATTTAGGTGAAGAATCTAGAGGAAGAAGAGAAAGGGAAAAGGCCCTAGCTTTTGTTGGGTTTGTGCTGGAAAAGGAAGAAGGAAGAGAAGGGTTCTCTTATAAAGCAATTGGGAGTGGGCTCCACCACTAGAAATCTTATGGGGCTGAAATTATGACTTTCGGGACCTCGGATGTAATCGATGAATAAGGGAAAGTTGTTCGTCGAAATATCTAGTTTCTAAAAAGTATATGTTTTGCGGGTTTTGGTGACATTGGGAATTGTCTCCAGATTTTGGGATAAAAGACCATTTTGTCCTTAGATTGAGAAAAGTCGGGTTTCGGAGTTCCAGACGGGGACGGGATCAACATGAAAGTCGTAAAGATTAACAAGATGAGTAAAACGGGATAAAATACAAATCACATGAATCTTAGATAATCCCCCAAGTCGGGTTTTGTGATTACTAATGGATGTGGTCTTGCCACAAGAAATTTTCCAAACTAACAATGACAGCTTCATTGACCATCACCTTCAATGTGAACAAGTACCAACTTCTGTTTCAAGAGAAGCAAAACAAGCGCACTCACAAGCGCTCTGCCAGCTGCCGAAGCATCATCTCCCTCGGCAACTCTCAAAACACCGCGTCGACCTCTACTCCCTGGACCATCGTCTTCGGGTCGCTGGGACCATTCCCACTCCCCGTAGAAGAAACTATACCTGCCAAGAAGTAGAAAACCACCCCTGAACGTGTCATTGTCATGACACCAAGGGCAACAATCAAGAGACTTGAAGCCCATGGCACTCCCATGAAGCCTCAACCTAGAAGAAACCAGGTCTGCCCCAAGACCTGGTCCCCGAGACCTTTACCAAAGCTAAGGAGGTCCCGAACATCTACAAAACCAGCGTACCTAGCCTCTATCAAGGAGAACCGGTTTTACCCTCTCTTATATGAAAGAGGAGAAACCTACCCTCCGCGAAACAAACAAATCAACCCAGCATAAGCCGGCTTGCTCCTAGAAGCCCAAAATCAAGTCATGCATCACCAGGCCTCTGCAAGAACCAGCTAAGGTCTATACTCCTGCGAGTCAACCCTTCATCTCAACAGGAGCCAAACTCGCAAAATTTAAAGCCTCACTGCAACAGGCAAAGGATCGCATCCGAATCCTGTCCATGCCTAGCTTCAAAGAAGACAAGCTCGGCTGCTGTGCATGAGAAACTACGTCCTTCATTGCTAGAGCTTAGCCAGAGCTCACCAAAGCTCAAATTGCTCGTCGCATACGTCGCCGTGCGGCATATCGACAAAAGAGACTAGAGAAGCAGAGGACCCAGCATCCTACACTTCAGGTCTCTCAAAAATGGGTTGAAAAAGAAGGACCCAACCAAGTTGCTGCTGTCCATATGGTTGGTAAAACCAGAAGACGCCAGAAGTTAGCAGCCAAACTTCACGTCAGACGACAGGTGACTCGCAGCGTCTCCTGGACGCAAAGACATCAGGAGGATTCTCCCGCTCCTTCAAGCCAAGGACATCGGAGTAACCACTCCTCAGACTCTTCGTCCAAAAGAATGAGCTCCAGCTTAGTCACCAAGACGATATCCTCATTCGATTCTAGGAGGATGAACGTCCTGGTTACAAATGCTGAGTAACCTCCACCAAATGATGACGTAACCGCATGCATCCAGCAGTTGGAGCAAGGACAACAGAGAATTGAGGCTCTGATGGAAAACCTCCTTCTCACTTTCCAGCGTCCACCTAACAATGCAGCTCCTCTGAGTCATCAAGATGGTGCGGTTAATAGGGAAAACAATGAGTCATGCGCCCTTACCAAAAAGGATGTTGGCGATATCCTCGCCAAAGCAAAAGAAGAGGATACACTGAAGGAACATGGGATCAAGCCACCATATCCCTTATGGATGGACTCAGTTTCGTTCCCTGTAAAATTCAAACAACCTACTCTCCAGACATATACGGGGAAAGATTCAGCTAGACAGCATGTCATCCACTTCAAGATCCTGACGGGAGCTATCACGGATCAAGATGCCCTCAAGATCCTTCTCTTTACAAGTACCCTAAAAGGTACAACCTTTGATTGGTACTCCACTTTGCCGGAGGACTCCATCCAAAACTAGGCCATGCTAGAGACACGCTTCCTGACCCACTTCAAAGGTGAAGATCATTCTGTTACTATGGCGCAGCTCTGCAGCCTAAAACAGGGAGAGAATGAGTCAACATACGACTTCATTCACAAGTGGAAGGCGATGGCGTAGAAGTGATCAGATGTACTGCCACAAGCGTCGCTGGTCGACATCTGCCGTAACAACATGAGAGCAAGGATCCACTCCATGATCATCAGCAACAAATCAAAAAACCTGGGAGAACTCCTAGAAGCAGCTATAGAGGCTGAAACAGTGTTTAAAGACCTCAACAGTCAGAAATCATCAAAGAAGGAGTTGACTGCTATTACGACCTCAAAACCAAAGAAAAAGGAGGTTCTTAATGTGTAAACCAAGTCAGCTCCTCAACAACCAAAGAAAGCTGAAAACAAAACTGCAGGTAAGAAACCTGAACTCTTTGAGGCCTTCAAAGAACGAGTAGAGAAGAAATACCGGTTCGATGAAGATGTTGAAGAAATCTTTGAGGCGCTCTTAGCAAATGGCAAACTTACCTTGCCGGACCCCAAAAGACCAGGAGATGTTGGCAAAACCAATGATTCTTGGTATTATCCATACCACCAGATGGTCTCAATGCTTCGTTATGAGAGAAAAGATGAACGAGATGTGGAAAAACGGAGTCATTACCTTTGACAAAAACTATGGGTCTGCATCCGTCAACATGGTGTCATATGGACAAATATCAAAATCACCAAAGAAAAAAATCACTACTTCCTTCAAGGTGATACAAATGACTAAAACGTCCCAGGAACTGGTCCCGTACCCAACACCAGGCGGAGAACCCATATGGGTGCATCCCGATCTCCTAGAAGATGAAAATTAGGAAATCGTCAAAACAAAGCCTACCGCTCAACAGCGAAGGCAAGCCAGGAAACAACTCTGCAAGCTCAAACAGTAGGAGAAGACTCAAACAAAAAAAAAGTCCCTGAAAAGGCAGAGACCTCTTCCACTGCTTTATTAGGGGCAACGAAAGAATTCCTTCCCAACACTTCAAAGCTTTTCAGAAAATTCACCCTTGGTGATTTCATGCTACCTCATTACAGAAATGAAATTACGCAGGGGGTATCATATTCTTGCAACTCGGTAATTGGATTATCCATGGATGGATACGAGTCCAGTGATACTGCCAGTGATACCGATGACTAGGAGGAATCCCTTGAAACAGGAGAATACCTCTCCGATGAGGAATGGATTCCCGAATCTCATCTTATGTCAGTAATCTGGTATAATCCATTACAGCCACAAGGATCCTGGTCTGATGATGAAGAAGACCAAGAGGCTATTCAAGAAAATGTTGATGATCCAGTACAAGCTAACACTCCAGTTGAACCCAACATTGATGAACCAGAAGGAGCAGATGATGAAGAAGATTTGGCTCATATGCCTGATCTCGAAGAATATGCAAGAATCTTGGAACGTCTTGCCATAGAGCGGGAGCAGGATCGCATCAATGAGCTTCTTCATAATCAAAATCCAGAACCGGAAACCCCAATAAATTTACAGACATCTCCTTTGGTAACCTCGAAAAATGAAGAAAACTACTGGATTGATGATCCTCTTACATCTGAAGACGAGTCTGAATCTCAGCAGTGCATTCTAGAGGCATATCCTATCAAAGTTGCTTGCAATGCGATAGTTCGGGATGATGGTGCCTCTGAAGCTTCGTCTGCCGAGGTCTCAGATTCTTAGACTACATCTGGTAGTACATCTTCCGGAGCTACATCTTCTCAGGTGGCTTCCACTGATATATCACCTTCTCAGCCTTCATCTCCTAAAACTGTGACATCAGAACTTACACCTCTTCTGACCGATCATCTTGAAGAAACTCCAGCCGATAAAGTCTTCTTCAACGAAAACCCGATCAACTGGCCCCAGATACCTGACCTCATAGGAGATATCTGGACCGATGAATTAGTCAGCAAGGAAGAAACGTTGCTGGATGTTGTTCAGGACTTGCTCCCGGAAAATGCTCCATGCAACGCGATCACCGAAGATGACAATACTGCTACAGAGACGTCTTCAGCAAATGAAAAGGATCAACCCCTTGATCCCAAAAGTGATTTTCCAAAAGAAAATCCTTCTCTAGAAGCCCTTGAAGTTGGTAGAGGTACCTGCTCTGGCCGGGATTACTACAAAAATTACAACCAACCTTCTTCTTCTAATGTAAATCCTGAGGGAAAGCAAGTTGTAAATGCCCCAAGTGGCAACAATAATGAAAATGTTGGCCCGAAGGAGGCTTTCAAGTATGACTTGATTGAGCAATTCAAACACATACCTGCACGACTGCACATCCTTGACTTATTACGAATGTCTCCACAAACTCGTAATAGTCTTATTTGAGAACTACAAAGGCTGAATGCGGATGTCGACAAACATGCCCCACAAGTCCTACAAATTGAAATGGACTATAGGGTAAAAAAATCAAGTACTTCCTCAAAGGGAGAAAAGAAGAAAATTGAGGGATCAGGCATTGGATGCCTCTCGGTTAAAAAAGCAACAAGTGTAACAATTGCCTTCGATTAAGATGACCTCCTGCTAGGTGAGACAAAGCACAACCGACCCTTGTACTTCATAGGGTACGTCAAAGAGATGCCAACACACAGAGTCCAGATTGACCCGGGTTCTGCACTCAACCTCATCTCTACTTCAGCACTCGAAGAGTTGGGCATCCCACTTAGCAAGCTAAGTCACACGTCTGTATCCATCTTTGGGTATGACGAGAGCGCTCAAAGGCCTATCGGCAAAATCAGGCTCAAGTTGCAAATCGGTGATCTTATTTCTGAAGTCATTGTATATGCAATAAGGACCCCTTCATGCTACAATATCCTTCTTGGACGCCCTAGATACACGAGAATGGTGTTGTCCCTTTAACTTTACATCAGTGCATAAAGTTCATTGGCAACGACAGCTTGATACATCGAGTGTTTGCAGACAAAAAGCCCTTCAAAGGCAAAGACTTCCATTTTACAGATGCTCAGATGTATAAAGATGGACAATAAGAAAAGGAGGAAGAAACAACACCCTTTGCCGAAAATCTCTAAAAAGATAAGGGCAAGGCTCCTCAGCAATCATCGGAAGAAAACAAACCTTCCAGCAAATTCGAAGAGAGCAGTCATTCTCTCTTCGTTGTTTCTCTCAAATCTTCAAAGCCTTTGGTAATCTTCAAAGAAGACAAAACAAAAGGCTGGGGGCAAGTTTGCTGTCTCCTTTGTGTCTATCATGCATGACACAGATTCGGATTCAAAGATAGAAGACGACACATCGTCAAGCCAAGCTAATACTCAACAAGTTGAGCCTGCTCTCACTCCATTGGAGACGCTTACTGATGTAGAAGATCATACGTCTGCTTTCCTCATCGTTTCGGCAACTACGATAGAAGAAAAGCCAATTTTCTTCCACAGATCGGAAGCTTCTTTATCAAATTCTTCGCTTGAACCTTTCCAAAACAAAGGTATACCTTAACTATTCCTATATAGTCAAATGGCACAAGCTATCATGAAGAAAATGGGCTATGATGCTCAGAATCCAATCGGTTTGGGAGGTGGCCGTGGTATTCTCACACCATTGGAACCCACCCTGAACAAAAGTCAACTGGAGGATTGGAAACTCTATCGTCATTTAGACAAGTCTTCATACGGGTTAGGGTATGATCCTGACACTCCCATGAGACAGTTGACACAAAGGCTGCAAAGTCATTCTGCCGAACAAGCCTCAACATCTCGTGTCCATGAAGACATTGATTTCTCTGGATATCTCTTAGAGGAGTCACCCGTCAAGGATCCAGGAAGCTCCTTCAATTGGTATGATTTCTTTGACAATGAAGAGGAATTGTCCGATGACACAGACGCGCGGTTTTTTGACCCAGAAGAACCATCATCTCCAAAAGAAGTACCATACTTCGACCTAGTTTCAACAGGTGATTGGGGTCATCTCATTGCAAGTCTTGAGAAGAATACCGATCAAGAAGACCCATGGACAGAAGTAGAGCCTTGGTCTGTAAATGCCTATGGAACTTCAGAAGGTCTTGTTGAGTTGGAAGCCTTCGAAAAGATTATGGAGGAACCACCTTCAAACCTTCCAACTGAAGATCTTGTTCAACAGATAGATTTGGGGACACCTGATAACCCACGTCCTGTATTCATAAGTGAGAATATAAAGGATGATGAGTTACCCGAGTATATTTTTTCCTTTCGTAAGTTCGTTGATTGTTTTGCATGGTCTTATGCTGAAATGCCCGACTTAGACCCCAAAATAACAGTCCACAAACTCATTCTGCAAAGAGATATCAAGCCTGTCAAACAAGGTCAAAGAAGATTCTGTCCTGATGTGATGGACAAAATTGAACAAGAAGTTCAGAAACCCAAAAGCGTTGGCTTCATCCGTGAGGAACTACATCCTGAGTGGTTGGCCAACATCGTCCCCATAAAAAAGAAAAATGGGCAGATAAGGGTCTGTATTGACTATAGGGACCTGAATAATGCATGCCCAAAAGATGAATTTCCGCTCCCCATACCAGATGTGATGATTGACAACACTTGTGGGTTTGAGCGAATGACATTCATGGATGGATTCTCTGGCTACAATTAGATAAAGATGGATCCTGAAGATGAAAGACATACATCATTCTAGACTCCCTTTGGCGTGTATTGCTATACTGTCATGCCATTCGGTTTGAAAAATGCAGGTGCAGCATATCAGAGGGCTATGATGAAAATACTCCAAGATATGCAGCACAAGACGGTCGAATGTTATGTCGTTGACATCGCCGTCAAAAGCAGAAGAAAAGAAGACCATCTCAAAGATCTTAGAGAAGTCTTATTCCGACTTCGCAAACACAAACTGCAGATGAATCCATTGAAGTGCTTCTTCGGTGTTTCATCGGGTAAGTTTCTCGGATTCATAGTTCAGAAAGTCGGAATAGAACTTGACCCCACCAAAGTCAAGGCTATCTTAGAAATGCCATCTCAAAGGACCCTAAGAGAACTAAACGGGCTTCAAGGAAGATTGGTATACATCCGACGGTTAATCTCTAATCTGTCAGGGAAGTGCCGCCCATTCTCTCGCTTGATGAAGAAAGGTGTGGACTTTGTTTGAGATGCTGAATGTGAAGCTGCATTTCAAGATATCAAAACGTACCAGACCAAACCTCCAGTGTTGGCTGCCCCCACAACTGGGAAACCATTTATCTTGTACACAAGAGCTCTCGATTATTCTTTGGGCGCTTTACTCGCATAAGAAAATGATGAAGGAAAAGAAGTTGCTCTGTATTACCTCAGTCGCATGTTAGTAGGTGCAGAGCATCGCTACTCTCCAGTCGAAAATGAATGCCATGCAGTGATGTTCGCCGTACAAAAGCTACGTCACTACCTACCATCCAACACAGTCTACCTGATTTCGAGGATCAATCTCTTAAAGGTCCTTGTCACAAAAGCAGGTTCTCTCAATGCCTGATTGGTAAAGTGGTCCATCCTTCTATCGCAGTTTGATATTAGGCATGTACCACAAAATGTAATCAAAGGCCAAGCTCTGGCAGACTCTCTCGCAGAGCATCCATTGCCTAAAGATTCTCCACTCAGGGATGATCTCCCAGACGAACCCGTCTACGCCATGGAGATTTCCTCATCAAATGCCTCTTGGGACATGTACTTCGATGGCGCGACCAGGACAAATGAAAAAGGAAAGCAGATATCGGGAATTGGCATTCTCTTTGTTAGTCCCGAAAAATACCTGATTCCACACACTTTCTCACTACTGGAACCATGTTCAAACAATGCAGCTGAGTACGAAGCCTTGATTATGGGATTGGAACTCGCCCTCGAATCTAGCATCACCATGCTGGAAGCCTTTGAGGACTCTCAATTGATCGTCAACCAGATGAATCAAAAATTTGAAGTCAAGAAGCCTGATCTGTTGCCTTACTACAATAAGGAGCAATCGCTTCGACAAAAGTTTGACATCTGTCACATCACCCACATCCTCAGTGGTGAAAACATTCGTGCAGATGCCCTACCTGGACTTGTTGCATTTATGGAAATCCAACAAAGGGAAAGCATGCAAATCACGGTGTGTCAAAGAAGGATTCTCCCTCCTCTTAACACACAACAAGCAGTTGCTGAATGCCACCAAGTGGTTGGAAGTCCGATGGCCATCAAACCTCCGATCGGCGACTGGAGGGATCTGTTCATTGATTACATTTTGTTCGGAATCCTATCTAAAGATCTAAAAGAGCGGGTAAGCATTCAAAGACGAACCCCAAACTTTCATTTGGATATTCCTTAAAAAACTATTTACAAGGAATCCTTCAACGAAGTACTTCTACGCTGCTTGTCACAACAAGAGGCCGAGGAAACTCTAAAAAAAGTACATGCTGGTCTTTGTGGAGTTCATCAGGCTGGTCCTAAGCTCTACGATCAGATAAAAATGTTAGGTTATTATTGGCCTACTATGGTAACTTACGCATTGCGATTTGCTAAACGCTGCCAACAATGCCAAATTCATGGAGATTAGTCCACATGCCTCTAGAATGGCTACATCCTACAACGATCTCATGGCCCTTCGAAGCCTGGGGTATGGACATCATAGGTCCTATCTCTCCCCCATCAAGCAAAGGTCATCGCTTCATCTTCGCCATTACGGATTATATCTCCAAGTAGTCAGAAGCATTTGCGCTCAGCGAAATGAAGACCTTATCAGTCCTTCAATTCCTCCACACCAACATTATCTGTCGCTTCGGCATACCAAAAAGATTCATCCATGATAACGGACCACAATTCCGGGATCATAGATTCTATAGGTTCTGTGACAAGTACAAAATCCAAAGTTGTCCTTCGACTCCATATAATCCGGCAGCGAACGGACTAGTAGAAGCCTTAACCAAGACACTCTGCAAAATTATCAAGAAAATGGTCTCTAGTCACAAAAGAGACTGGGGTGACAAACTACCTGAAGCTTTGTGGGCTTATCGAACCATCGTTCGAGGGCCAACCCATAGCACACCATTCTCTTTGGTCTATGGATGCAAAGCTGTTGTCCATTTGGAAGTACAAATTCCTTCCTTAAGGGTTTCTTTGCAAAATGACATGATGCAAGAAAGCAATGTCAAATTGAAACTCCAAGAGCTGGATAATCTTGATGAGAGGCGACTTGAAGCTCTACAAAGCATTGAGTTGTACCAAGAACGAATGGCAGGATATTTCGACAAGAAGGTCAGGCAACACGCCTTTAAAAAGGGTGAATTGGTTCTTGCAGTAAAAATACCAATGGTTTTTGCTAACAAATCCAAAGGCAAATTCGAACCAAAATGGGTGGGACCCTTCGTCATAGACAAAGTCTTCTCCAATGGCGCATACGCTCTTCTAAACATGGAAGGTGACAGATGTATGTTGCCATCAATGGCAAGTTCTTGAAACGATACTACCCTTGAAGACTTCCTCCAACGGGTCAGAGCGATACCTATATGGTCAAAGCCTATTCCTAAGTACTTGCTCACCAAACCCATCCCTTTTGGAGTTTTCATCCTTACGCTGAAATTTCTAAAAAAAAAAAAACTCTTAAAACAATGCTTACTTTCATAGTTTCGTTGTTTCAAAAAAAAAAAATTCCAAAAAAAAAAATCCAAGTTTAGGAGCTTCTTCCCGAACTTAACCAAAATCAGGACTCATAGATTTTCACCCTAGTCCACCCTGGCTTTTACCACAAAAAATGGTTTTAGGTCAAAATTTATGACCCTCATGTCTTTAAACAAAAATGGTTTTTCAAAAAACCGCAGGAAAGCTACGTGCGGTTGATACTCGCAAAATCCAAAAATCGGAAGGATGCGAACCCCATTCGATACTTCCAAAACCTCAAAATCGCAAAGAAGCAACACCTTGTCGATACTTGCAAAATTTCAAAAAAATCGTGAAGACGCAACATCCCAGTTGATATCTGGAACCCAAATTTCAAAAATCTCGAATTTCAAAAATCGTGGGGAAGCGATATTCAGTCGATACCCGCAAAACCAATTTTTTTTGAAAAAGCAAGGAAGCGACGTTCAATCAATACTAGCACCCTAATCTGCGAGGAGGCGACATTCCATCGATACTCGCAACCAAATGAGCAAGGAAGCGACGTTCAGTCGATACTTGCACCCCAATCCGCGTGGAGGCGACATTCCATCGATACTTGCAACCGAATGAGCAAGGAGGCGATATTCCATCGATACTTGCAATACCATTCAGTAGGGAGGCGACTCTTAGTCGATACTTGCATTTTTTTAAACCAAGACCTGGCTATCGTGCCAAAACCTGGCTTTCATACCAAAAACCGGCTATTAAGCGAAAATTGGCTATCAACGCCACAAAATCGGCTATAAATGCCAAAAACCCGGCTTTCACGCCAAAAAATAAAAATTAAAAAAAAAAAACCCGGCTCTCATGCAAAAAATCGCCTCTCATGCAACAAGAAAAATGGCTTTTATGCCAAAAACCTAGCTTTCACGCCAAAAAATCAAAAACCGACTTTTACGCCAAAAATCTAAAATTTGGCTTTTTCGCTAGCAAAACAAAACTTGGTTTTCAAAAAAAAAAGGCAGGCTTCAAACAAAACTGGCTTCCATGCCAAAAACAAATTTCGGCTCCCATGCCAAAAAAACAAATTTTGGCTCCCATGCCACAAATAAATTTCGGCTTCCATGCCACAAACAAAACCGACTTTCATGCCACAAAAATTTGGCTTTCACGTCATAAACCCAAATTTGGCTTTCATGCCATCACAAAATTCGGCTTTTATTCCATCACAAAAATTTGTCTTTCACGTCGAGATACCCGTTCTGGCCGGGATTACCGCAAAAATTACAACCAATCTTCTTCTACTTTTGTAAATCCTTCAGGAAAAGATGTTGTAAACACCCCAAGTAGCAACAATAATGAACATGCAGGCCCGAAGGAGGCTTTCAATTATGACTTGATTGAGCACTTCAAACACATACCTGCAAGACTTTACATCCTAGATTTATTACGAATGTCTCCAGACACTCGTGATAATCTAATTTCATAATCACAAATGCTGAATGCGGATGTAGACAAACATGCCCCACAAGTCCTACAAATTAAAATGGGCTATAGGGTCAAAAAATCAGATACTTCCTCAAAAGGAGAAAAGAAGAAAACTAAGGGATCTTGCACTGAATGTCTCTTGCTTCAAAAAACAGAAAATGCAAGAATCACCTTTACTAAGGATCACCTCCTACTTGGCGAAACAAAGCACAACCGACCCCTGTATTTCACAATCTGCACTCAACCTCTTCTCCACTTCGGCTCTTGAAGAGTTGGGTATCCTACCCAGCAAGCTCAGCCACACATCTGTATCTATCTTTAGATATGATGGGAGCACTCAAAGGCCTATCGGCAAAATCAGGTTCAAGTTACAAATTGGTGACCTTATCTCTGAAGTCACTGTGTATGCAATAAAAATCCGTTCATGCTACAACATCCTTCTCTGACGCCCTTGGATACACGAGAATGGTGTTGTCCCTTCAACTCTACATCAATGTATCAAGTTCGTTGGCAACGATGGCATGATACTTCGGGTGTTTGCAGAAAGAAAACCCTTCAAAGTTAAAGAAGTCCATTATCTAGATTCCAAGATGTACGAAGGCGAAAAAGAAGAAGAATGGCAAGAAATAGCTCCTTTTGCCGAAAATCTCCATAGAGATAAAGGTAAGGCTCCTCAACAATCACCAGAAGAAAACAAACCCTTCGGCAAATCTGAATAGAGTAGTCATTCTCCCTTCATTATCTCTCTCAAATCGTCAAAGCCTTTGGTCATCACAACCAAAGCAAAGAAGACAAAGCAAAAGGCAGGGGGCAAGCTTGTTGTCTCTTTCGTGTCTATCATGCAAGACACGGATTCAGAGTCAAAGACAGAAGATGACACACCGTCAAGCCAAGTTGATACTCAGTAAGTTTAGCATAGTCTACCCCCAATGGAGACGCCTGCTGATGTAGAAGATTCTGCGTCTGTTTCCTTCGTTGCTCCGGCAACTACAGCAGAAGAAAAGACAGTCTTCTTCCACAGATCGGAAGCTTCTTCATCAAATTCCTTGCTTGAACCTTTCCAAAACGAATGTATGCCTCAACTATCCCTATATAGTCCTATGGGACAAGCTATTATGAAGAAAATGGGCTATGACGCTCAAAATCCAGTTGGTCTTGGACAAGGTCGCGGTATTCTCACGCCATTGGGGCCTGCCTTGACCAAAAGCCAACTGGAAAATTGGATACTCTACGGTCATGTAGAAAAGTCTTCACATGGGTTGGGGTATGATCCCGACACTCCCTTGAGACAGTTGACACAAAGGCTGAAAAGTCGATTTGCCGACCAAGCCTCGACATCTCTTATCCATGAAGACATCGATCTCCCCGGACATCTCTTTGAAGAGTCACCCGTCAAGGATCCGGGAAGCTCTTCCAATTGGTACGATTTCTCTAACGATGAAGAGGAAGTGTCCGATGATACAGACATATGGTATTCTGACCTAGAAGAGCCATCGTCTCCAAAAGAAGTTCCATACTTTGACCCAGTTTCAACAGGCAATTGGGACTATCTCACAGCAAGTCTTGAGAAGATTTACGATCTAGAAGACCCATGGACAGAAGCCAAGCATTGGTCTGAAAATGCCCTTGGTATCCCCAAGGTTTCGTTGAGTTGGAAGTCTCCAAGAATATTGTGGAGGAACCACCTTCGAACCTTCCAACAAAAGATCTTGTTCAAAAGATAGACTTGGGAACGCCAGATAACCTATGTCTTGTATTCATAAGCAAGAATATAAAGGATGATGAGTTACCGCAGTATATCGCTTTTCTTCGTGAGTTTATTGATTTCTTTGAATGGTCTTACGCTGAGACGCCTGGTTTAGACCCCAAAATAGTAGTCCACAAAATCAATCTACAAAAAGACATCAGGCCTATCAAACAAGGCCAAAGAAGATTTCGTCCAGACGTGATGGATAAAATTGAACAAGAAGTTCAAAAACTCAAAAGCGTTGGCTTCATCCGTGAGGAGCAACATCTTGAATGGTTGGCCAACATTGTTCCTGTGACAAAGAAAAATGGGCATATTAAGGTCTGTATTAACTATAGAGACCTGAATGGCGCTTGCCCTAAAGATGAATTCCCGCTCCCTATACCGGAGGTTATGATTGACAATACCTACGGATTCGAGCGAATGACATTTATGGATAGCTTCTCTGGCTACAGTTAGATAAAGATGCATGTTGAAGATGAAAAACATACATCATTTCGGACCCCATTTGGCAGGTATTGGTACACTATCATGCCATTTGGTCTGAAAAATGCCAGTGCTACATATCAGAGGGCTATGATGAAGATATTATAAGATATGCAGCACAAGACGGTTAAATGTTATGTTGATGACCTCGCCATCAAAAGCAGAAGAAAAAAAGGCCATCTAAAAGACCTTTGGGAAGTCTTCCTCCCACTTCGCAAAAACAAACTGCGAATGAATCCTCTGAAGTGCCTCATCGACGTCTCGTCGGGTAAGTTCCTCGGATTCCTAGTTCGATGAGCTAGAATAGAACTTAACCCCATCAAAGTCAAGGCTGTTCTAGAAATGCCCTCTCCAAGAACCTTAAGAGAACTGAAAGGACTTCAAGGAAGATTGGCATATATCAGACGGTTTAACTCTAATCTCTCGGGGAAATACTGTCCTTTCTCTCGGTTGATGAAGAAAGGGGAAAAGAAGCTGCTATATACTACCTTAGCCGTATGCTGGTAGGTGCGGAGCATCGCTACTCTTTAGTCGAAAAAGAATGCCTTGCAATGATGTTCGTCATGCAAAAGCTGCATCACTACCTTCTTTCCAACAAAGTCTACCTGATTTCAAGGATTAACCTCTTGAAGGTCCTTGTCACAAAAGCAGGTTCTCTCAATGCCCGACTGGTAAAATGGTCCATCCTCCTATCACAATTTGATATCCGGTATGTACCACAAAAAGCAATCAAAGGCCAAGCTCTAGCAGAATTTCTCGCAGAGCATCCATTGCCTAAAGATTCTCCACTCAGAGATGATCTCCCAGATGAACCTGTCTACAACGTGGAGACTTCCTCACCAAATGCCTCCTGGGACATGTACTTTGACGGTGCAACCAGGACAACTGAAAAAAGAAAACTGATCTCAGGAGTTGTCATCCTCTTTATTAGACTCGACAAATACATGATTCCACATACGAAACGCTACTGGAACCATGCTCAAACAATGCAGTTGAATACCAAGCTCTGATCGTAGGATTGGAACTAGCCCTCGAATCCGGCATCACCATGCTGGAAGTCTTTGGAGACTCTCAACTGATCGTCAACCAGATGAATCAAAAATTTGAAGTTAGAAAACCTTATCTATTGCCTTATTACAACAAGGCACAATCACTTCGCCAAAGGTTTGACATCTGTCACATCACGCACATCCTCAGAGGTGAGAACATCCGTGCAAATGCCTTGGCCGGACTTGCCACATCCATGGCGGACCAGGAAGGGGAAAACATGCAAATTACAATGTGTGAAAGAAGGATACTCCCTCCTCTTAACACACATCAAGCAGTTGTTAAATGCCACCAATTGGTTGGAAGTCAGACCTCTATCATCAGACCTCCAATTGGCGACTGGAGGGATATGTTCATTGATTACATCATGCTCGGAATCCTCCCTGAAGATCCAAAAGAACGGGTAAGCATTCAAAAACGAGCCACAAACTTTCATTTGGATATTCCTTCAAAAATCCTTTACTAGAAAATCGTTCAACGGAGTACTTCTGCGCTGCTTATCACAACAAGAGGCTGAGGAAACGCTCAATGAAGTTTATGCTGGTCTTTGTGGAGCCCATCAGGTCGGTCCTAAGCTCTACGATCAGGTAAAAAGGTTAGGTTATTATTGGCCTACCATGGTAGCTGACGCTATACGATTTGCTAAGCGCTACCGACAATTCCAAGTTCATTGAAACTATGTTCATATGCCTCCAGAATGGCTACACCCCACAGCAATCTCATGGCCTTTCGAAGCCTGGGGTATGAACATCATAGGTCCTATCTCTCCCCCTTCAAGCAAAGATCATCGCTTCATCTTCGCCGCTATGGATTATTTCTCCAAGTGGTCAGAAGCATTTGCGTTCGGCGATATGAAGGCCTCTTCAGTCCTTTAGTTCTTAGGCGCCCACATTATTTGTCGTTTTGGCATACCTAAAAGATTCGTCCATGATAACGGACCACAATTATGGGATCACCAAGTTTATAGGTTTTGCGACTCCTGCAACAAACGGATTAGCAGAAGTTTTTAACAAGACACTCTGCAAAATCGTCAAGAAATTGGTCTCTAGTCACAAAAGAGACTGGAGCAACAAACTTTCTGAAGCTTTGTGGGCCTATCGGACCACCATTTGAGGACCAACCCATAGTACACCATTCTCCTTGGTCTATGGATGCGAAGCTATCATTCCATTGGAGGCACAAATTCCTTCCCTAAGGGTGTCTTTGCAAAATGACATGACTCAAGCAAGCAATGTCAAGTTGAGACTCCAAGAGTTGGAAGATCTTGACGAGAGACTGCTCGAAGCTCAACAAAGCATTGAGCTTTACCAAGCACGCATGGCAGGATCTTTCGACAAAAAGGTTTAGCAACGCGCCTACAAAAAGGGCGACTTGATCCTTGCGGTAAAAAGACTGATGATTTTCGCTCGCAAGTCCAAAGACGAATTTGAGCCAAAATGGGAGGGACCCTACGTCATCGACAAGGTTTTCTCCAACGGCGCATATGCTCTCCTAAACATGGAGGGTGATAGATATATGCTGCCCATCAACTGCAATATCATGAAGCGGTACTACCCTTGAGGACTTACGCCAATGGGTCAGAGTAATGCCTGCACAGCCAAAGCCTATTCCCAGGTACTCGCTCGTCAAACCCGCTCCTTTAAATTTTTTTCATCCTTATGTTGGAATTTCTAAAAATTTAAAACAATGCTTACTTTCATCGTTTTGGAACCTTTTCCCAACTTGACCAAATTTTTAACCCTTGAACCCAAATTTAATGGTTTGAAACAAAATCAGGATTCAAGGACTTCCACCGTAGTCCACCATGCCTTTTACCACCAAAATGGTTTTAGGTCAAATTTACGACCCTCGTGTCTTTAACCAAAAACAATTGGTTTTTCAAAAACAAACCGCGAGGAAGAGACGCCTAGTCGATACTCACAAAACTCAAGATCAGAAGGATGCGAACCACATTCGATACTTCCAAAATCGCCAGGAAGCGACATTTCATTGATACTTGTAAAGTTTCAAAAATTGTGGAGACGCAACATTTTAGTTGATATCCATAACCCAAATTGCAAAAAAAAAAAAAAAAAAAACACCAAAGTGCAAAACATCTCAAAATTTCAAAAATCGTGGGGAAACGACATTTCAGTTAGTACCTGCATAATTATTTTTTTTTTAAAGTGAGGAAGTGACATTCCATCGATGCTTGCAAACCGGATGAGCAAGGGTGCGACATTCCAACGATACTTGCAAAACCATCCAGCAGGGAAGCGACGCTTAGTCGATACTTGCACCCAAATTTGCGAGGAGGTGACATTCCATTGATACTCGTAAACCGAATGAGCAAGGAAACGACATTCCATCGATACTTGCAAGACCATTTAGTAGGGAGGCGACTTTTAGTTGATATTTGCATTTTGAAAACCAAGACCTGGCTCTCACGCCAAAAATCGGCTCTCAAGCCACAAAATCGGCTCTCATGCCAAAAACCTGGCTTTTATGCCAACAAACCAAAACTTGGCTTTCAAAACATCAGGCTTTCAAGGCAAAAATTGGCTTTGATGCCACAAAAACTTGGCTTTCAAGCCAAACATTGGCTCGCATTCAACAAAAACCTGGCTTTCACGCCAAAATTCGGCTTTCATGCCACAAAACTTGGCTTTCACGCTAAAAACAAAATCTTGGCTCTCATACCACCAAAAACAAATCTTAGCTTTTACGCTGAAAATAAGATTTTGGATCTTATGCCATAAATCCAAATTTGGCTTTCATGCCGCAAGCAAAACCTGACTCCCATGCCAAAACAACCATTTGACAAAAGATTTTCACGAAATAACAAAGTTTTGATCAAATTTTCAAACAAACATTACCATTTAAACTATTACTTAAATTTGTTTTATCACAAAAGAACTTGAGTGAAATGAGGGAATACAAAAAAAAAAAGAGTGCCAAAAAAAAAATTGTTCACAAGCACTACAAAAAAAAAAAAAAAAGAAGAAGAAAAGAGTACAAAAAAAAAAATATGAGTGCATACACGGGTACAAAAAAAAATAAAACAAAAAGAGAAAAGAGAGTTTGTTACAAAAGAAGTCTAGAGCTTATTCTAGCATGGCCCCCAGCCAAAGATTCAACTCCTCAAGCAAACTCCTAGCCTTAGCAGTCAAAGCTTCAAAGGCACGCTCCTTCAAAAATTTTCCATAAAATGCGACAGAATGATCTAACCCATCTTCAACACTGGGAAGCTTCTCTTAAGAAGTTCGTCATCGCACGTGTTCTTGAGTCCTCTCTTAGAGAACACGATCGGCGTCTGCAACCTAGGAAACCAAGATCCTCTCCCTGGCACGAGCATCTGCTAAAGCAGCCCACTTGGCTGCAACTTGCGCCTCTAATTGCTTAGGACGTCGCTTGGCTTCAATGACCTCCCTATCGAGGCGTTCAATGTCATACCTTAGCTCAATGATGGCCAACTCAGTGATGTTCCTCTCCCAGACAAATTGCTTCCTACTCTGCTTGGTCTCATCATTCTTAGACTTGGCTTTGTTAGAGGGGTCTAGAAACATCTCTTTGAAGAAGTCATCGTTAGAAAAATCCCTGGTCTCAGACCACTTGTCGCCCAGCGCAGTGATCCTATCAACGATAGCCCTGGCACCAGTGACATCCAGACCAACCTATTTGTTGTCATCAAGAATCTCCTACACATGCTTGATCATGCCAAATTCGGCATCCAAGTGACCAGAAAGGAGAGTCTCAATCCAGGAGCTCAAAATGCGTGCCAACACCTTTTTCGCAAGTCAAAGGGACGGACCGGATGAAGATTCTTCCCGTTCCGTCAGTCGGTTGCCCAAGCCATGCCCCGTTGGAAGAGTAATCAGAAAACTCTTTCCAATCGGAGCCACTGGGCGAGGAATCTCGGCACAAGGACTCACCTCTGCCGTGTCAGAACTGGTTGTAGAAGCTGCTACCTCTGGAGCAACCTCTGGCACTCTTTGCTTTGGTTCTGAAGAAAATGATGGGATCTCTCCTGTCATTTCACAACCTGCCAATGAAATACAAAAATGTATGAATATGATCCTGTTGAAAAAATCATTATCACTAGGGTTATTATTACAAAGTACCTTATTCGACGACTTGCGGAGTACTCTCTGCCTCCATGAACTCATCTAAAGCATCACCAAAAGTTACATCCATGGATGGCTCAAAGTCGCCGGAATCCTGTGGCAAGTCAGCTGACAAGAAAATAAGCAATGTGTTAGCAAATGACGACATATGCAAAACAAAAAAAGAAAACAGAAACACAAAGAAGTCATACAAGGTGGAGATTCTGGAATCACGCCAGAGTCCCTCGGTTCTTCTTCAGATGCTGCAAACGGATCCGGCACCGCTTCATTGGCCGGAACAGAACAAGTCTTCATCCTCTGTTGAAAAAGGGGGAGAAGGCAAATCAAAACAAAACAAGGAAATCTCAATGAAAGGAACAGAAAGAGAAAGAGGAAGAATCATACCTTCATCGACGGTCTCTTCTTCTCGGCTCCTCTTTTTTGGAGGTTCGTCAGCATTTCCTGACACCCCTTCATTGATGGTGAGAGGGACTTCCACACTAGGAAAGTCTTCGTGCCGTCCCATGCTACGGCACTGCCCTCTCCTCCTCATGCCTTTGTGGGTTGGTTTGCTCGAAGAACTTGACCCACCGTCAAAGTCAGGTCTCTCACTTGACCGCTCACTGGATGGTGTACTCTTACCAGTAAACTTGACGGAAGCTCGTCTTTGCGCCGCTTGCATCCAAGCGTCAAGCTCAGCTTCTTCCTTTTCCAGCTGCTCTAAGGCCTTACCAGGTACTTCCTTGACAGCTTTAAATCCGATGATGCCCTACTCACCGAGAAAGCTTATCTTGTGCTTTTCTCCAGAAAGAAAGGACAAAACTTCCTCTCGCTAGATGCCATCTGATTGCCTGAGGCCCTTCCTAGAAGATTGCTTAACATCAAGCTCCCTCTTGGAAAGCCCCCGGTACACCGAAAAGCACTCCACGAACCACTTCGTGAAGTTGGCGGTCCAGAAAGTAGACAACTTAGGATAAGAAATTATGGTCGTAGTGTCTTCCGCACTATAAAAAGCCCATGCATTTTTTGCCATCCTGTAAACCTCCAAAACGCTTCACCATGCTCGAAGGCTCTTCAACAACGCCTTGAGAGAAGTCCAACTGTAGAGCAAATCGAGATGGGACATACGGCTGGATGTCAACGAAAAGATGCCTACGGCACACCATTGTGTCGACACATATGTTAAATAGCCACCCCTTCTCTGCATTGGTCAAGGAGTAATGTCTTCTTGACCCTGCCCTGGTGGAATCGTGAGGGGCACCAAAATCAAAAGCCTTCTCCCGCAACTCCAGAGAAAGCTTCACTAAAGATTGCCCAATTTCAACGTCCCTTTACTGTTGGGTCCTCATGCAAGCAAACAAAAGAGATTCGAAGATGGCTTTACCCCTAGCCAATTGAATCATCAAAGCTCATCATCCTGGGCAACACCTAGCTAATAGAAACCAGGACAGTGGTATACATACCACAAATAAAAGATATGGGCTTAAAAGACCCTATGCATAGGGAGCCCAAGTCGAACCAAAAAAGCAGCAGCCTATAGTTCGCTGCACAAATAGGAGTAAAGAGCTGGCACCAAAGCAAGCCGCTCTCCGAACGCCATCTGACAAGCCGGATAAATGCAATGCAGCCTGATGTGCATTCCATTTCCACCAGCAAAGGCAGCCTTACCTAGCCAGTAAGTGAGGCAAACAGCGAGGTCCCTCCGCAGCGTAATGTCAGAACAAATGGCACCTGTGCTCGCGAAGAAGTCCTTCAAGTCTTCTCACATGACAGAAGTCTTCTTCGAACCCGGATTCTTAGCTCTGGCTTCCCGAGTTGTGCTATCAAAAGACTGTCTGTTGTCAAAGAAGTTAGAGAACAAAGAACTAAAACTCCTCCAACTGATGAACCTGATTTTCGAGCCCTCCTTCTCCTTAAAAAAATATAGAAGGTGACAAGCTGAAAGTACAAAAGCCTAAACTCCTTGGACTGCTCCTCAAGGACGCTGTTAATAGGCATGAACTCCTCATAGAGTTCGCAACAACTCATAGAGTTCGCAACAACCCAGTGATGGTGCTCAACTCCTTCAGAGAAAAACCAATCTCGCCATTCGTGAGAACGAAGGTATTGGTTTGTGGAAGGAACGACTCCAAGATAGCCATGAAGGCCTCATCGGAAAAGATCACGGTCTCCCTAAAAGCGTGGACCGCATCAAAGATCCCGGCTTCCTTCAGAATGGGGCCACCGGTCAGCAGACAATCAGTCCATGACTCCCAATTTGAGTCAGCACTGAAACGGCCACGAAGTCAAAAAGGCTTCACCCAATTACTAGCGTCACCGTTGAAAATACCAAGGCCCACCGGTCTTAAATTGACCGACGGATGATCAGAACCTTGGTAGCCACTGGCCGGCATGAACATGTCCATATGGGCAGGCGACTTCTTCGCATATCCAGAAGGACCGCCAACAAAAATCCAAGTCTTGATTACATTGGTCCTTTTCACCTAGCTTAGAGGATCCTCCCTCTTAGAGCATGTCTGAGAAAGGCTCATGAGCGAGATAGTACGATTGAAAGTCGACTGGGTAGCAACAGTCCTTTCATCACCATCAGCTGTGTAAGAGAACTGAAAACATCTCCTCTGGTATGTCATGTCGTAAGGGACTGCATCACCAAAGAGAAAGGTAGGCTTGGGCACAACGCTCTGATCGTTCATGACCTAAGGACGATTGCTTACCATAATCTTGTAAAAATCCTCATCCTTGAGGGCGATCAACTGCTTCCTCAACTCATCCTGATGGAGGGAGTCACACTCTTCCAAGTTTCTTTCCACAAATTAGACATTCTCCCAGGCCTGCTGAATGGCCGCATTGGAAGATCTAGCAGGTCGGCGAGGTGAGCCAGTAACAGGCCCCTCACCCTTGTCAGTTATGGAGGAACCACCTACAAAGGTTGGAAAAGAAAAAGATCAATCGTCAAAATGACAGAATTTTGGCATGGTTCCGAGACAATTCTGAAGAAAAGGGCAACATTCCAAAAGAGATAGAAAGCTTGAAGATGGGGCGCAACATTGCTGCTAGCTCCAAAACTTGGAGAGCTTCTCAAATCTCCATAAGATTGGGAAAGGGCTCAACATTACCATGAGCTCCAAACTCCAAAACTTGCAAAGATTTCCAGGTATGCATTATCATATCATGTTCCCAATTCAAGTTACAAAAAATCATGCATAGAAAGGAAATTTTCATGCATTAGAAGCTAGGAAACCCTTGACAAAAGTTTAACCAATTCCAACCCAACTTGGTCAAAACCAATCAAACTTTGTCCAAGCCAAAACTCATGTTAGCTTGACCTAAAAACTCTAGCCTTTTAATTGATGCATAAAAAAAAAAGAGAGAGAGAGAGAGAGAGAGAAGAAAAAATGTATGAACATCTTGATTTGCATGAACCGCATTATCATGGTGAGCAAAAAAAAAAGAAAGAAAAAAAAATACTCCTCAATAAAAACGGGGGGGGGGGGGGGGGGGGCATGGCCGTACGACAAGGTTCATACAACCTTGTCCGTTCGACCACAAAAAAAAAAAGCAGAAAAAAAAACGTGTCAAAAAAAAAAAACACGTGAAAAAGAAGAAAAAAAATGTTAAGAACAAAAAAAGAGAGAAAGAAAAAAAGAAGAAAGAAAAAAAAAGAAGAAAAAAAAAAGGAAAGAAGAACCTTTTTTTTTTTTTTTTTTTTTTTTGCCATCCTACTTCTATAATGGAGTTTACTTGAAAGAGGAGACTTACTTGAAGCCATTGATAGAGAAGAAGAAGAAAAGCTTGAAGATCCTTGAAGAAGATGAACTCCTGGTCTTGAAGCACTCTTGAAGGTTTTTGCAAAAGAAAGCAACAAAAGCAAGAGATCCAATCTCCCTTTGCTTTTATAGAAGAGAGCAAGCCAAAGAAGGAAACAAGGAGAAAGCAAGGAGGTAACTGTTACAAATTAGCAATCTTCCCAAAAGAAAGATATTTTGAAGGATTCTTTCCCAAAAGAAAGATACTTTGAGAGATTGTCTCCCAAAAGAAAGGGAATTAGAGAGATTTTCTCCCAAAAGAGAGGGGATTTGAGAGATTCTCGCCCAAACAAAGATACTTTGAGATATTCTCTCCAAATTGAAAGCAAACTTGAGAAATTCTCTCCAAGTAAGGATATTTTTAGATATTCTCTATCCAAAGGAGATACTTTTAGATACTCTTTACAAAATGACACCACATGAGATCTAAGTTGTCTTAAAAGCTTAAGGTCTCATGGGTTAGCCTGTATGAGCTAGGTTTGACCGCCTAGGCACTAAAATGGGCCTCCTGTAAAAAATTCCTCTTACCAAGAGCATAAAAGTGGTTCCATGCCTTTTTTGAGTTGATTGGACCACAAAAAAAAATATCCAAGTCTCATGAGCTTCCAAAATTCAAACCATCGAACATCATATATCAAATTGAGCCAAAATCTTGAAATTGACATTCCATAAAAATCCAAACCACTCTGATGGACCCAAAATAGTCCCAAAGAGTGACCAAAAATCAAACATAACACCCTAACCTGCCACATACAGCTTGTTAGGTCATAAGGTCAAAACCAAATCTGACCCCTCAACTTGCACATACAACTTGTTGGGTCACAAGATAAAAATAAAAAATTAAACTCGGACCCCCTAACCTGCCACATACAGCTTGTTAGGTCACAAGGTCAAAAACCAACAAAAATGCGCCACATAAAGCCCTTAGGTTCACAAGGCCAAAAGGAAAACCCAAAACCCAAAATCCAAATCCAAATCCCTCATGACATTTTCAAAACTTTGCCTTGAGATGGTACATGATCTCTATCACTACCATAAAATCCCCTTGGAAACTCAAAAGGCTACCCTACCCAAAAAAAAAAAAGAGAAAGAAAACTACTCAAAGACTCTTGGTCAAGTTAGAAGCTCTCCTTCAAAGTTCTCTTCGAGGCACATCGACTTCAAAAGTTATGCAACTCATCTTTGTACCTCGAGGGGGCAGTTGTTAACACCAAAAATGTCACTTTGTCTCTTCAACATCAAGAAGCTACATGAAGTCACATCCTACCACAAACAGGGAATGCTACTTCAAGCGTCAAATCATGTCAGAATAAAAACACTGCAAGATTTTTCAAAACAGTCAAAAGAATAGTACACATGAAGTTTCGGGCCATTTCGACATTATTTGGCCTAATTTCACTCCTCCAATAGCTGACAAGGAGCCCCCGGCTGCGACAGTGTCGAAGACATCAGATCTTTGATCGGAGCCTATGGATGGTCTCAAAATACCTCCAAAAGGCTACATGACAAGTTTCAGGTCGAACCGACAACATTTGACCCCACATCAACCCTTAAACCACAAAATAAAGCCTCTTGGCGATGAGAACAACCGAGGCCATCACTCATCAAACAAATGACATGGGTGATTTTAAAAGGCTTCCAAAGGGCTACACGTCAAATTTCAGGTTATTTCGACAACATTTGACCAGACTTTGACTTTCGAAAACCAAATCAGGCCTCCCGGCGGCGGAGCTCCCCTGGACCATGATTTCCAAATCAGAGCTAATGGAACATCTCAAAATGACTCCAATAGGCTCCCTGTCATATTTCAGCTCAATTGAAAATCGGTTGACTGCACATCAAAGCGCGGCATCTCCCTCGCAACAAAATCAAGTCTACTGGCAACAGGACCCCACATGGCTTCAAAACTCAAACAAAAGCCTATTGTTGGTCTTATTTATTGCTCAGCAGGCTTCACCTCAAATATCAGGTCATTCCAACAACATTTGGCCGAGTTTTGGCTTCTGATGGCAAATCGGCAACTCTGAGCGAAAAAGTGTTCGGCTTTCCCGAAAAATCGGAAACTTTTCTCTCCAATACGCAAGGCTTCTCGTCAAGTTTTTTGAAGGAAAATCAAGCCAAAACTCGTACAAAAATGTTAGGAAAAATACCGAAGGAAAAAGAATCGAAAAAACCGGAGAAACGACTGAAAAATGGTGGCCAAAAGGGGAACAATCCCCCATGGGCATCAGTGACCTTGGCCCATGGTCGCCTGTGACCCTGCCCCATGGTCGCTGGCAATCCTGGAAGTCCAGGTTGCCGGATTTTCGACGAATGACTATTTTTCAGTCCCTAAACATTTCAAGATGTCTGGCCCCTGTGGTTTTCCAAAATTTTGACTTTTGAGGCCCGAAATCCGTCGATCTTCATCGACACCACAGATCCACTGTCAAGAGTATCATATCATCATTGATCGCTTTGAAATCGCCAATTGGCTAAAGAAGAAAGCACACTTTCTGCCTGATCGATCGAGAAATCGACAGGACAGATGGCACCGGCCCACTAGTAGCAATCAATGTCTGAAGCTGCATTGTCATCCGACATCGATCAGCATGAAGATCCATCAGCAACCATCACAAGAAGAATTCCAAAATACACAACACAGCCCGTGACTCTTCAAGCGCCTCAACGACCACTTAATACAGTTAAATGACTCATTTTATGATAAATTAATCCGGCCATTAACTCAATATTTTGGACGGACCAATCAGAAGCGAGCAAATGGGAGTTACAAGTCAGCTATAAAGACGGCATTAAACCATGTAACTCCTCCCATCATGGAGCTTAAAGGCGATTAAAGGCCCTAAATTTTCCATCAGCCAATCAGAAGCCAGGAAAAAGGAGTTACAAGGTAAAGAATTAAAAGTTTGTAACTCCTCCCATTATGTGACTTTAATACATTAAAAGCCCATAAACCCACCTAATGTCTACCAAAGGCCTATAAAAGAGGGGCCATTCCAAGGAAAACGGATCAGAAAATTCAATTCGAAAAATCTATACAAAAGAGAAAGTTCTGCAAAAGTTGTTACAACGACCTCTCCTCCCTTGAAGAAGTTCTACAGCGACCGCAACAACAAGTTGACTAAACTCCCTTGGGGGGTCACTCCCCCCAAGGTCCTCTCCTTCCTCCTCTATGGCTTAGACGTGGCTTTTCCGCCCATCTACTCGGCTTTTTATTGAACATAGGACCTCCTCTTGGTCTTTGTCCTCTAAAAATCTGAGGTTTAAGCCAAGCCAAGCAAATCAAGAGCAACCTCTGTTCTCATCCGAAGGATGATGGTGAAGTCCACACATAGTTTGCGACCGTCAATCTGAACGAGTCCCCACAATCTCTTGAGAGGTTAGATCCCTTTTTCTTGCTTTTCATTGTAGTTTGTATTTTTTTGAAGAGACATAAAAAAATCACAACTCTTCTCTTTCATTATTAACAAGAATTGTAAATCGACTTTCATGGCAAAAAAAACCGCCTTTCATGGCAAACATCGTCTTTCATGGCAAACAAATCATGTCTCTTTTTCTTGCATATATGTGCAATGGAAAACTAGAAAAAAGTTGATTTCCTTTTAATTGGTTTCGTACCCTAAAAAATATGCAGGTATTGGTTTTAGAGAGAGAGCTTATGTTATTTAGCATCACTAGGAAAAGGAAAACACTGACAACCAAAATTGCATAATACACTGTAATTTGGTGGTTGTTGAAACAATATCTCAAAAAGAGACTAAAGCCCCAAGGTTGGAGTTGGTAGTCTGTAAATTAGGATTACTGTTGTAGAAAAAACTTCCATCCAAAAATGATGAGGCATAAAAGCTTGATGAAGGAGTGAAAGGACTATTTCGACAATATGTCGATGCTTCCTTTCTACAATCCTATTTTGTTGAGGGGTATGTGAGCAAAAAAGACGATGTTGAATGCCGTGATTGGCAAGGAAAGCTACAAATGCCTTATTAACATACTCCGATCCACCAACTGATTGAAGGAACTTCATAGTTGTGCCAAATTGATTTTCAACAGCATTTTCAAAATTGCTAAAATAATCAAAAGTCTTTCATTTGTTGACTAAGGGAAAAGGCCGAGTATAATTGGAGAAACCATCACTGAAAATAACATAATAATGACAACCTCCATATGCCCCACAAATCAAAATGTATGAGATATAAAGGTGCAGGAGAATTAGAAGTAGAAGGAGAAAAACTCAATCGACAACTTTTATTTAAAGAACAATCCACACAATCTGGTATTATTGGTTTGCTTATAACAGACACAGCTTTATTTTGAACTAAATGATCAAGGATGTGAGGACTAGGATGCCCGAGATGCTCATGCCAAATTGCTGTAGTGGATGTCTTCCGTGCCACGCCGGAGAAAGGAGTAGAGGAGGAGTCTCGGTCGTTGTGAACTTGAAGAGGAAAAAGCAATCCTTTAAGTGGTCCATGACATAGAAGGTTCCCCTTGCGATCCTTTATGCAAAAGCCATTCCGATCAAAGAGAAAAATGAAGTCATTGTCATTAACAAAGCGAGAGACAGATAGAAGGTTAACTTTAATATTTGGCACATGCAAAAAATATCCTTCAATAAGAAAGTAGAAAAAGATGTAAACAAGTGCAAATCACCAACACTATGCATAGGAAGTGTGTTACCATTTAACACAGTAATCCATTGTCATTGTAGTCTTATCGATTTGTCCCATAAGAAGCATCGGCAATCACGTGGTTTGTCGTGCCTGTGTCAGGATACCAGGTGGAATCCTCAACTTCAGTAGGAAAGTTCAAGGCTGAAAAGCAACAAGGAGATCATCAGGCTGATAAGAGAAGTTATGACGCTGGCAACACTTTAGTGCACCATGGCCAGCCTTGTTACAAATCTAGCAATGAATTGATGGAAGATCTTTGCGTGTATCATTGTTACTGAGTGGCCCAGACTTGGGATGGAAAGAGCCACGGTGCATTCCACCGTGGACACCTTTATTACTGGTGGTGTTGTGTCCACGTCCTCACCCTCGGTTGTTGGTGTTGCGACCATGTCCTCGATTATGAGAGATAAATAGGGCTTGATTGCAGCCGAATTGGTTCGGCCGGTGATGCAACTCTAATCTTTTTTCACAATTGAGTAACATGCTGTATAAATCTTCAAAAACAGGAGGTTCCGCTGTTGATTGGCCGTTATTAACAGCAACGTCGTAGTCAAGGTTCGGCCTATCAAGAATGCAACCATTGATATTTTTGGGAGTCATGGGCTTTTGAATAAAAGACAACTCATCCACAAGCAATTTAATTTTATCTATCTACTCAGTGATTGTCATGGAGCCTTTGCGAATATTGAATAGTTCATGCTTGATCTGGAAATTGTTAGGGATTTTTTCTATTGCAATTTGATGGATACATTATCATGTTATCATCATTTGAATTTTCACATGAGCATTGACTTTAGAACTTGAACATCTTGATTTTCACCTGCATTGTTTTAAAATTTTTAGAACTAATGTTACATGCATGTTTTATATTTTAAACTAGGATGCAGAAGTAATTGAGAAATTATTTTTATCATGCATGCCTATGATCTTAGAATTTCAAAATAATCTTTAGCATTGATAGGTTCATGTTTGGAAAAAAAAATTTATTTATTTAAACATGAAACCAAGAATGACTTCCATGGCCAAAAGACCCACTTAGAAAATCATTTTCAAATCAGAAATAACCCCCAAAAGTCGGCTAACCGACCATTGGGCGGCCACTAGGCGATTACAATTCCAGCAAGCAGTTTTTACTAAAAAATAGTGGGCAGTCGCCAATCGGCTAGCCGCTTGCTGACCGACGGCTAGCCGCCTGTCAAAAGTTTTCAAAAATATGACTGTTGGAGGTGGGCTAGCCGCCCAAAGAGCTGTCGGAAACCCTTTTTACTATAAATTGAGTCATTCCTTGGAATTGTGCCAACACTTTTTGAGACTTGTGAGGGCCAAGGAAGGTGGGGGATCTATGCTAGGCTAGAGGGAGGCTAAGAGGGCAAATCACAGATTTCAACATTTGATTCTTTAAATGGGTTTGCTCCTTCTATCTCACATTAATCCATGCTTGTCTTTAAAACTTTATTTTCATTAAGTGGCATGATTTAATGCTCAAAGTGTTCAAATGTTATTTGTTTAATATGCTTTGATTTTAAATATGATTATTAATTTGACTTCAACATTTGAATAGTTCTACACATGTTATTAAATTAATGTTTTAAATAAACTTGCTAGATTTAAGTTTTTCTAAAATTGGTTTGTTTATCATTTCAAAACATGTGTGCATCATTTAATCACTCTATCTCTCATTTATGCCATTTACCTTTGTATCATTTATGAGTATTAATGATCAAAAAGGAGATAGAGGGTTTCAAGCATACGCATCTTTTATAGATCTTTGCATTTATCATGAATATGTCTTAGGTTGGTTTTCACTTTTATTATCAGCTCATGTTAATAGGCATCAATATATACTTAATTGCATCTCATCTTGTGCATACTTTGCATAAACAATTGAGATAAAAAAAAACATCTTATTATATAGGTTATTGCTTAAGCCTTAGAAAAGCATAAGTGGTTGTAAAGGTTAATGCTAAACCTTTGAAAAACATATGTGGTTGTAAAGGTTAATGGTAAACATTTGAAAAGCACAAGTGGTTGTAAGGTTAGAGGTTAGCCTAAACCTTAAGTTGAAATAGTGGAAAATCCGGTAGGAAAACCGAGAGTAGATGTAGGCATGCTTGGCCGAACCACTATAAATTTGGTTGTTATGGTGGTTGATTTTTTAAGGTATTGATGATGCTCATATGCTTAGTTTATTAATGTTTCTTTGTTAATGCCAATGTTAGATGATTACATAGTTTCTTTACTTGTTCATTTAAGTCTTATAAACTTCACTTTTAGCCAAGTCATTTAATTTCTAAAGCATAAGTGGTATTAGAAAATTAAAAGTGGTATAGGCTTTTGAGCTCAACCCCCCCCCCCCCCCCCCCCCCCTCTAGGGTTCGGATCTTAGACTTTCAGAAATATCGAGCATTGGTCTGTGACGTGTAGGCACGGTGAAGAGCTTCCCATGTCGCACGAGCAATTTTGTAGTTGACAAGTTGAGCAAATACAAGAGGAGTTAATGTAGCAAGGAGACAACTTAAAAGGATTCGGTCCTTTTTCTTCCACTCTAGGTAGGCTGGATTGGGCATATTGTCATCGTCTCCTCTGGCTCAGTAGCGGTGTCATCAACCATAGATAGCAAGTCTGTTCCATAAAGAATCGGAAGAAGTTGACTCTTCTGCAGCCCTCCGATCTCCCTCCCTACCCCGCCTACTGCAGCCCTGCCGCCCAATCTCCCTCCCCGCCGGCGGCTGGGGGGGTTTGGGGGGGTGGGAAGGGAGAGAGGGAGAGGGAGAGAAAATAGAGGAGGAAGGGAAAGAAAATAGAGGAGGGAAGGAGGGAGGAAGAAAGAGGGAGAGAGGGAGGGGGGGGGGGGGGGGGGAGGCCAGGGATCCCTTACCGCCGGAGACTGGGAGGGTGGGGTGGGGGGAAGGAGAGGATGAGGGTGGGGGAGAGGGAGGAGGGGGGAGGGGTAGTTTAGGAAAAATATTTTTTTTTTTATTTTTTTACGGTGGGAATAGACATTTTCGCGGTGCCAATAGAAGTTCTCAATATAGTTTGTTCTATCAAGTTTAATGGCTACTTGTGAAAGATTTGGAATAGCAGGAAAACAAGGTGAGGAAGAAGTAGAAGATTAGGCCAGTGATGGAGTAGAATATATAGATAGTGTGAAAACACAAGGTTGCAGCGGTAGATGAACTGTGCTCTGTTACCATGAAAAGGCATAGATTTTGTGTGAAAAATATGTATTTCAGTTTGTGTTTTGTATCATCATTTATATATTATAATAGGAACATATTTGGAGAGAATATCTCTCAAAGTTCGAAAATGAAATCAATGCTAGCTGTTACAGTAATATAAAACGAAGGCTAGTTGTTACAATGGTACAGAATCCCTATATTGTTGGTAATAAGAGAATTCTGTGAATCTGCTGTGCAAGAATGATGCTGTCAAAATTATACTCAGCTTGTAACTCAAATATCTTAACAGTTTGTCCTCTTAATCACATTATAAATTCAGTCCGAAGGAGTGCATTTGTTTTCCTAAACTGAGTTCTTTTATTATCTGAACTCCAACTCCTTCCTAACCGCAGTCAACTTGATCAATTGATGAGATCATAGGACTTTTGTAACAGTTCACTAGTTATGAAGTGGCTCATGTGGAAAGGGAGGGTAATGAAGCGACTCATAAACTTGCTAGACACACCAAGTTTGTAGAGGACATGAGGGTATGGTGGGATCAAGTACCACATTTAATTAGACAACAAGCTCTTGTCGATTCTCTGATGTAATCTGTATTCAGTTTACAATGAAGGTATTTGTTCTATAAAAATGATAATAATAATATGTATTAGCTAATGCATATTATTTTCTTTTAGGGCCTATTTGTTTCCTGATTGATCATCTAACTCCCTTGCTCCTCCTTGAATCAAGGTTAACTTCTATAGATCAATGGCATGTGGTGGGCCACTTCAATTATACTTCAAGCCTTTGTAAAGTAAAATCTCTCATGTGGTGCCTAGGGACTTATTACATGATTTCCATTGGTAAAATTAAATCTTAGAGCTTAATATATATCATTGGGTTATGAATATTTTATGTAATTAATGGCATATGGTGGCCCACTTCAATTAGGCTTCATACCTTTGTGAAATAGCAATCTCACATATGGGCCTATAGTGCAGACTAAGTCAGATGAGGTTCACTTGTTCAGTTGAATTGTGTCTGGTGTGGTGTCTTTTGGAGACCAAGTCAGATGAGGCTTGTCTTTTGTTGGGATGTCCTTGACATGGAAAGCCCAACTGTCTTTGTTCGGAATGAGAAATCTGTGGGCCCATCCAATGGCAGTAGACGTGGTGAAATCCAACCACATATTTCCATTTGCTGGACACCTATTTGGCGGCTGGATTTTCTAGCTTGACATATCTGACTCCTTACATGAGCCATGACGCATGAAGCAGCTGGGAACCTACAGCACCCTCAGAACTTTCTGAGGAAGCAGCAATACATTTTTTGACACAGTCAAAGTCAATCCTTCCTTGCTTGGCAAGCAATTAATACTCTTATATATAGTCTCTTGCCTTTGCTCTGCAATTCATCACAAGCAGGAATACAAATCAAGTTTATTTGCAGCTCTCTCCGCAAAGCTAGGGAAAAGAAAGAGATATTCTTGAACCAGTTCCCAAAAATCAAAAGAAAACAAAGATGGCCTTTTTATCAGCTGTTTTCAGCTGTTTTGGATCTCCTTCGCGAGTCTCATGTGATGATGGGCAGAGAAAGGAAGTTGAACCCAAACGCAAGCCCATATCAAAGTCCCCAATTCCAGTTTCTTATTTCCCTGTCAATTCCCGTTTGTCTCTCTTGTAGGATCAGATATATCTCTCTCTCGTCTGGCAAACGCTCCATCTGATTCTCAAGAGCTCATGTGATTTCCCTGCTTATGGAGAATACAAAAAAGGGCCAGAAATTGGGTTTTGAAGGGGGTGTGATTGATTGATTTATTGCTGTGAAGTCGAGACTCACTAACTGTGTTGTAAGGCAAGCTTATGGGGTACTATGAATGGAATATGTATGTTTTTATGCTGTTGTATCATGTATGCGTATATATATATTGAGATTTGTTCTTACCTCCAGGACTGGACTTGGGACCATTTCCAAGAGTCTGGTCTGGTAAGGTAGGAGCACCAATCAAACCTTATTTATTTAATAGTGATTTTGGGTTGACTTTTACTGGTTTCTTATGAAATGTGTTTGGTTCAAGTTATGCTTGTGAGTTTGTGACCAAAGTTGACGTTCCGTCTATTAGCCCGAGTGCATTTCCCGACCTTACTACTATGACCTGCCATGTGCCAACCGAACTCCTAAATATTTGGCTTGGGTCTTTTAACCTTCTAGTTGGATATACGTTGAAACCTAAATTCGTTTTGGGTTCATGGGATACATGTTACGTATCGGAGTGAAACTCCAACCCGGACCAACCCGGACCAGTGGTCCTGACCAACCATTGGTCCAGTTATAAGACCTGTATCACGCACCTGAAATTTGAAGAGCTTGGTTCCGATCAATCATTGGGCCTGTTAATTGTTAGCAAAAGTTGTAATAAAGGGGGAATTCACTCATAGTGGAGCAGTGTTGGCATCATGATATCAAAGAGCTGTCCTGGAATCCAAAATGGCAAATAAAAAAAAAAATCTAAATTATTGAAACATCTATTTGAATTAGTTTTAAATCAAATATATACAAAAAAGCAGAAATTCCAAATGGCACTTGAGTCTCCTTGGAGTTTCCCATTTTTTTTTTTTTTTTTCTCTAGGCATTAATATCAAATACCCCTACATGAATAAGTGGTGGCTCAAGTCTTCAGTTGGATTGATACTATTCTTAATTTTGCACCGATCCACAAATATTTTATATCACTAGGTTTCGTCAAAATAAATCTACACAAAATAATAATTAAACATTGAGGGAGGAGGGCCAAAATTTACTAAGATAATCTCTTTCACCAAATTTGTCCACAATCAAACATGACTAGGCAATCCAACTTAATAAGTTCCGTCAAGTAAACATATATAAATGTTTATTTTCTTTTCAACATTATCATGCGGGACCCTTGAACAGGACTCTCTAGTAACGAAGTCTAAGAAGTGCATAAGTTGAAATTGGGTTATAATCAAGCGATATTTTTTATGCAAAACCATCATCAAAAACATGCTTTTTTTGGGATGGTCTTATGTTTAATTAGCAAGCCCAATCACTAGATTTTGAAAATGTTTGGTCATGTTTGACTGTCAAATTCTTGGAGTTACCTCATCAGTTTTCCTCGCGAATTTAATAAATCCATGTTCACAATCGCATGTGGGTCCGTGGAAATCCACATCTTTCAAGGAATTTTCAAGTCTGGCCTTCCCTCATAGGACTCGAGAATTCTTAGTTTTGCAGATTTACACGCTGATGTCAATTCTTCTCATCCATACTCATAAATACGTACACACCGATATCAATGTGAATTCTTCAGCTTTGCAAATCTTTAATAATGAGTTTTTAAATTCGAGGAATCCTCAAATCTGCTCCTCATGTATTTCTCACCTGTTATCAAACACGCCCTTTTAAAACTTCTTTGTATGATAAGAGGATTTCACTCTCGTCAGATGTTTTTTTTTTTTTTTTTTTAACAATAGAAACAGATTTTTCCTTCCTACCTCAGCAATACGAAATTGAAAGCTTCTATGTGCAAGGAAATTAGTTTATTGTTTCCTTTTTTTCATGTTCGAAAGTGTGTCACACCAACCCAAAAGAGCAACCGAAAGAATTTAAATAATTTTCTTCTCAACTAAAGTTCCCTCTTGTCGCACAAAGGCTACCAGAATTTTGGAAAGTCAGTTTTCCATCGTGCCTATGGCCCCTATGGCTAGGGGTGTAAAAAAAATCGAAAAACTGTCTAACCGACGGTTAATAAACATGTTTTACTGTTCGGTTATGGCTACGATTATTAAAATTGAAAAACCGTCATTGATAGTGATCCTTTTAATGCAGCTTCTACTCTTCTTAAAGAAGCTTCCAAGTATTCCAACTCTCTAGAGGTGCTAGCAGACAGGAAATTAATCAGCTCTGCTCTTATCAACCCAAACCTTTCTCCTTGAAAACATAGGTTCCAAGCTCGCAGATCCTTTTCACTAGTCTTAACTCAACTATCTGCTCTCATTTTGACAAAGAAGCTTCTACTCGGTCCTGATTTGCAACTCAGCTTAGAAACCACAATTGCATCATCGATGGCCCCACCTAATGCTTTGTGGGTTTGTTGGCTCCGGCCATGTGGGTTTGTTGTTTTAGCCAATTGTAGGCTTCCAATTATCTTTGTTTTATTTTTTGATGTTGTGGGTGGTTGTGCTTACGGTACCTAAAATATGTTTCTCTATTGTGTATTTTTGTCTCCTTAATATAAAGAAATCTTAACTTGCAAAAAAAAATAAAAAAAAGTCAAAAAACCGTGCTTCGCGGTTCGATTACGGTTTTTAGTCTCGACTCACGGTTATTAATCAAATCGAACTGTAAAATACGGTTCAATTAACCGTTTTCCCAAAACTCACCGTTAACCGAACCGTTACACTAATAAAAAAACTAAAGGGCCTAAATGAAATAAAATGACTTAAGTCAAGCCCCCTTTCCCATTCTGCCATAACAAAACCCCTTTCTCATTTTGAGAATACAATTATTTTGTGAGTTGGATTATATTTGTCTCATGTTTCCTAGAATTGTATAACACTATCGATGTTTTGTAGTATCATTTTAGACTTTTAGTTGTGTTTATTTAAGTAAAAAATGATAGTGTTGTTTCGTTTTATATGTGAAAAATGATAGTGTTGTTTTGCATGCAGAGCCAAAGGGCAATGATAGATTTTTTTAAGTGATAAGGGAACATCATAATACCTACCTGGGCTTAGGTCATTTTGCATAGTACCTCTTCTACTTTGGTATTTTGTACTAAACCTACCTGTAGTTCTAATTAACATATAAAAATGAACGGGTTCTGTTAGTATTAATGGTGTATATGTATAAATGGTGTCTGGTACATACTGGTAGAAAATTACTTGCCCAAATAGACTTATTTGCCCCCGAAACAACCTTAAATGGATAGACGTGGGCTGTGGGGGTTTGGGTGGGTTGGGATTCATCTCACCTTATCACTCCTCTAAAATGAAAAGAAGTGCAGGGGAGCCAGCATAAGTGAAGACCCAATCCCGAATCTGCTTGGCAAGGAATGGAAGAAAAACAGTGGCAGTTGACTGAACAAATCATCTGCGCAAATCTCTGATGGATCTCTAATGCGGTTGGGCCGCAGTTTTTTTTATTTTTTTTATTTTTCTTTTCGGGGGGGGGGGGGGGGGGGGCTAGGCAAGTGGAGAGAGGGACGATGGGAAGCGCAATGGAGAGAGGGAGAGAGGAGACTACTTAAATGTATAACCTATTTTTCCTCCATCACTATTCAAGGCTATGCTTTAATTTCTATATTTAGGCTCCTATACGTTGTCTTCTGTCCCTCCACAATCTAAACAACTTGTCATAATGGAGTTGCATATTTCAAGTTTATTGCAATCGTCTCTTCTTTTCCTTTTTTTTTTTTTTTTGCTGAAATATCTTCTTATTCTCTTACATTACATTACTTCAATTATTTGACCTTGTAGAAGGAATCCTGTCTGATATGAACAAGTCCAAATCTATCATGGGTGACATTTTCTGATTTTTTCTTCCAAACAAGTCATCTGAAGACTTAATTGCGCACTCACTTATAGTTTGTTTCTTTGTTGTCGGTCTCTACTCTCTAGCCTGAAAATGTCCAATGAGAATAATCCCAAAACAAAACTCCCCAATGACAAGCTACTTTAACTGCATAAACCAAAACAGATGAGAAGAAAGAGTTTGATAAAAACCAATAGACAATCATACAAAATAGCAATAGCTTGCCTTTCAGAAAATGATTCATTTGCATGCTCTCTTACACAAGAAGATGCCAATGAGAAAAGAGGGAAAGAGGAGAATGTGGAAATCAATAACCCATTTGATGGAGCTGCGCAGATGGGTCTGGCCTAGAAGGAGATGGGGTTGCACTTATGGGTCTGGCCTGAGCGCGGATGGGACTGACTAGCTTTGTAGAGAGGGAGAGAGGGGAGGTGTTGCACAGCGTCGCAGAGAGGTCAAGGTCGAGAGAGGAGGTTATTCGCAGCAGAGAAAAGGAGGGAAATCGACTTCAAGAGAGGAGAGAGAGGAGGCGATGCGTAGCAGAGAGGGTTTCTGGATCTTCTTCGCAGATAGAGCCAGTCGAGAGAGGAGGGCTCGCAGATTTTTCTTGATCTTCTTCGTTAGAAATGCAGACGAGAGAGAGAGAAGAGTTGATCTGACTATGCAGACGAGAGAGGGAGAAGAGTTGATTGGGGGATTTTTTTTAGAAGGTCGATTAGGTTAGGTAAGCATGGGTAAATTCGTCATTCCACATTTTCTTTCACGGCCATCTCTATTTGCAATGTGATTTAAAATACAAGTAGGTTTAGGAAAAAATACCAAAGTACAAGAAATAGTTTGTAAAATGACCAAAGTACAGGTATGTATTATGCTATTTACCCAAGTGATAATTAACAGTAAGAGAATCGTTTAATATGGTTAACCGCAGTTTAGTTTTAAACGAATTTTTAGGATACAATTACGGTTACGGTTTTTAAAACCTAAAAATTGTAAAATATGGTTCAATTAACGGTTTTTCCAAAACAAATGGTTAACCGAGCCCCTTTCAAATTTCAATTATGGTCACCTATTTGATGGCTGAGTCCAAAATATAGTACTTAGAAAATCTTGTTGAGGAAGCATTGATAGATTTTAGACAATTTGTGTGAGATGGTCAAAGTCTTGGTGAGGAAGAAAGCATCAATAGATTTTAGACTAATTGGACTCAGACGGCCAACGTCTTGGTCAATCTTCATTGCTCGGCAAGCATGAAATAGTCTCACGTGCATGTATAATATAATATTATATAGATAGTCCTTTGCTTTATGCTTTGCACATCATATCGGAAGAAAAAACATAAGAGTCTTGGCGGCTCTCTATAGAATATTTGAGAAAGGCATTTTGAAAGTTTTTAGCAGGCTACTAGAATGGATTACTAGTTCTAATCTAATCAATCAATGCAGCGGAAATAAACCAATCAGATAATATAGAACTAGCTATCTACCAAGCAATCACCACTAGAAGGCAAACACGGTATTAAGCGTGGAAACCCTATCCAGGGAGAAAAACCACAAACTAGAAATCAAGAGTTCACGAATAGTTACAAGATATACTCACAAGCACATTTACCTCAGTTTGTACCTCGACCTAAGGACTGTAGTTGTTTTTACAAAGAATTCACTAACACGACATCCACCGTGCCCCGTTTTCTTTACTTGCTCTTCTTGCACCTTTCCAGTCAAGATAAACTATCTTCTACAAGAAAGGTAAAAGCAACAATAACCTTCTAGAGCAGCCATTCAGAACGATCTCTCAATGGCTCTAGATAATAATCTCTCAGTAAAATATCTCTGACTTAGATTAATGAGAGTGGTCATCTTTAGGGTTGAGAGCAATACTCTATAAATAGCCTTAAATTCGTGCCTATGACTTAGTGCACAAGTAGGACTCAAATTAGGAAACAGAGTCTCAAAAGGAAACACTTTTAAAATAGAAAAAGGAGACTTTCCCGGAATTCTGCACACCTGTCCGATCGATCCGACTGCCCAATAGCTCGGCATGTTTTCAGTCCGATCGATCGGATTGGGCTCTGATTGATCGGGCCTGGGAGATTTCACCTGGTCTTCTTTTCTTCTATTCTTCGTTTCATCTTTTCTAGCAATACAACTACAGTCCATTCTAAAATAAATTAGAAAATACAACTCAATGGACCCAGAGTTTTGTCCAACCCATGAGTTAGCCAACACAAAAATACTAACAATATTTCCCTTCGGCAGTTCATGGACAAAACTCCCTAAAACAATACAAATGATCTACCCAAGAGAAAAACCCAAAATACATTGAATTTTTTGCCAAAAAAAATATATCAACTCCTATAGATCTTTGCTTGTTTTCTCCCCCTAGCTTCATTATTCTCCCCCTTTTTGCTCATAATTGACAAAGAATTTTCTTCAAGCAGCTTCTGCCAATCTGGATTCTGTAGCTCCCCCTCAATATTGACTCCCCCTCAATACGATCTTTGTATCATCACTGGAGTGGGGGGTTGATCTAGCAGATCATGGGTGATGAAGCTTCGACACACACACACACTTGCATATTCAGACATTTCAGCAAAGTGTGTACCAAGACAGATGGAAGGTCTTCTTTCTTGACCCAGACAACTTTGTTTTTTATATATGACTCTTCCTTCTGCTTCTTCTATTGCTTTTGGTTTGGTGACTTTCGTAGTTTATTGCAATGGTGTCGAATATGTCATTTAATTCTACAGTGATAACAAGTGGGTATATGTTCAGGACGTGACACATTCTTCTTCTTGGTAGTTGTATTTGTAACATGAACAGCAGGATTAATAACAATTGAACTTTGAACAAAACAGTTACTACCTTTGGCTTTTGATGTAGATGCCCCGTTAGCGTAGCCAATGCCATGCATGTTAATCTTTGCCTTTTGACTGCACAGGATATCATCAAGTTTTTTAGACCATGTATTCATCCTATTTAGTGAAGCTTTGGTAGTATCCAACTCAGAAAGAACCATCTTGAGTCTTCCATGCAAGTCAGTATTTTTAGCTTTCAAGGTCTTCATGTCGTGATCAAGCAAATCACACTTCTGTGCTTTAGGAGTCAGTCTATCTGCCAATTTGTTATTTTCTGCCTCTAAGTGACTCACTTTAGTAAGAGATCCTGACAATTCAGCTTTTAAGGAAGTATTCTGCTCTTCAGATTCTTTCCAACTTGTAGCCACTTTTTTCATTCATCTTTAGAATCTTCATGGTCTTTGCAAACAATATATGATATCCAGCTTGCCAATCACGTTCTGTCTCTGACTCACTAACATCTAGATCAGTCACATCATCAGAAATAGGTGGAGTAGCAAAAACTGAAGTTGCCTTGAATGCCATAAATTTTTCTTTGCTAGCATCAGGCTTCTCAGGCTCAGATTTTTTATCATCTTCCTCAGAATTATCATTATCCCAAGTCAAGTTGAAAGCCTTCTTTCTTAGCTTTTTGTTAGCACAATCACTAGTAATGTGCCATAACCTGGACACTCAAAATATTAAATCCCTTTAGAAGATTTCTTCTTTACAAAATTTTTAGGGACTTTCAGATCACTTTTCTTCCCCTTCATAAATGCCTAATATTGCTTCATAAATTGAACAGCAACTTGGGGATCAATCTCATCAGAATCAAAATCAAAATCAGAATCACTTGCAATTTTCTTGAATGATTTTTTGGAGGCTCTCAAAGCAATACCTTTGGATTTTGATTTTCCATTAGTCCTTAGGTTTGCTTCAAAAGTCTTCAAAAGTCTGAAGGTTGCCAACTAACTCGTCAAATTTGAGAGTATTCAGATTTTTATTCTCCTCAATGACCACAACCTTTGCATCAAACCTTTCTGAAAGAGACCGCATAATCTTTTTCACAATTCTATTCTCAGGAATTGGTTCTCCCAAAGTAAAGGTATCACTCACCATTCAGCTTCGAACTGAACTAATCAAAAGTTTCATCATTTTCCATCTTTATGGTTTCGAAGGCTATAAACAATTTCTGAAGTTTTGACTGTTTGACAGTGTTAGTCCCTTCTTGCACAGTCTGCTGAATATCCCAAGCTTCTTTTGCAGTAGTTTATGTAGAAACTCTACAAAACTTAGACATGCTAACTCCATTATAAATAGCATTCAAAGCCCTAGAGTTGCAAGTGACTGCCAATTCTTCATCCTTAGTCACTGTCCTTCAGATTTAAAACTTGTTATCCCATCAGTAGTGATAGTAGGCAAGGAATAGCCTTTCATAATAGATTTTCATACTTTCAGATCTATGGCTTTTTGAATGGCAATCATTCTAGCTTTCCAATAAGCTTAATTAGAACCATCCAGCAGATGAGGCTTATTGGTTGAAGTGCCTTTACGATAGCTATCCATTCTAGTAAAATAAGGATCAACACAGTAAAATTGTGCAACCGGCTTTGATATCAATTGAAAGTTTTTAGCAGGCAACCAGAATGGATTACTAGTTCTAATCTAACCAATCAATATAGTAGAAATAAACCAATCAGACAATATAGAACTTACCACAAGAAGGCAGACACAGTATTTAGCATGAAAACCCTATCCAGGGAGAAAAACCACGAACCAGAAATCAAGAGTTCACGAGCGGTTACAAGATATACTCACAAGCTCCTTTACCTCAGTCTGTACCTCAACCTAAGGACTGCAGTTGTTCTTGTAAAAAATCCACTGACACGACATCCACCATGCCCCGTTCTCCTTACTTGATCTCCTCGCACCTTGCCAGTTAAGATGAAATATCTTCTACAAGAAAGGTAGAAGAAACAATGACCTTCTAGAGCAGCCATTCAGAACGATCTCTCAATGGCTCTAAAGAATAATCTCTTAATAAGATATCTCTGACTCAGATTAATGAGAGTGGTCATCTTTAGGGTTGATGGCAATACCCTATAAATAGCCCCAAATTCGTGCCTAAGACTTAGTGCACAAGTAGGACTCAAATTGAGAAACAAAGTCTCAAAAGGAAACACTTCTAAAGCAGAAAAATGAGACTTTCCCGGAATTCTGCGCACCTGTCGGATCGATCGGACAGTGCATCCGATCGATCGGACTGCCCAAGAACTGGGGCATGTTTTCAGTTCCATCGATCGGGCTAAGGCTCTGATCGATCGAGCTTGGGGGATTTCGCTCGGTCTTCTTTTCTTCTATATATTCTTCACTTCAGCTCTTCCAACGACACAACCACAGTCTATTCTAAAATAAATTAGAAAATACAACTCAACGGACCCAGAGTTTTGTCCAACCCATGAATTAGCTAACACAAAAGTACTAACACATTTCTTCCAGAACCAGTTCTAGAAACCAAAAAAAAATACAATGGGCCTTTTATCTGCTATTTTCTGTTGTCTTGGATCTCCTTGGCGAGTTTCCATTGATACTCAAAAAGGAAGTGAAAACCAAAAGCAACCCCAAATCAAAGCCCCCAAATTCTAGTCTCCTACTAACCTGTCAGATCCCTTGAAAGGCGTGGAGAATTTTGCTGCTTTTATGCAGCAAAAGTTCTTCATATCATCGGTGATCGAGGCTCCCCTACGTCACAAGCAGAATTTCAAAAGAGGCGGCGTCATTTAAAGTGAAATTTCTATGGAAGTCTAATAACATATAAAACACTTTCTATTGAAGTGAAATTAGGGGTGAGCTCATTCAAAGTGGGGATTTCAATTTTGATAGTTTCAAATTTTACTAATTGGGCGTCATCCAGGAGCAATCGATTCCAAATAGAGGACATGGACTCTCAGGAAAAGCACTTACCCATGCTTGAGTTGGCAACATCTCTAATTTTGCACCTACCTGTACATTTTCCATTGTTGATTTTTTTGTCTAGATAACTTTGTCAAATATAGCAATTTAACATTTAGGTCCAAAAATCAAGATCTAAGAATGACCTATATATCTAGCTGATTTGTTCACCTTCATAGTGCAGATCCATACCCATCCTGCCCTTCCATCACATTTAGCATCATAAAGGGTTGCTATGGGAGCCCTCTCCTTTGAAAGAAAAAGGAAATTCTACAAGTGGAAACTTTTGATAGAAATATCCTGTCAATCGAATTTCATAAAAAAAAAATATCTTTGATAAGTGGAATCTTAAAATCCCAACCGTTTAAAATGTTAATTCAATCTTTCAAATTCTTCAACTTTCAGCATTCAGACGCTAGGATTGCAAGCTGATTAAAAAAAAATGACAGTAGTAATAACATTTGGAGAATTTACAATCTTCTCCGGATAAAAAGTCTTTGATTTCCAGCAATGCTGAGGAAAGCCCAACTGCAGTAGACTGAGAAAGGAATGAGAAATTTGTGGGCCCATCCAATAGCAATAGAGGTGGTGAAATCCAGCCAGGTAGTTCCATTTGCTGGCCATGCCTATTTGGCTGCTGGACTTTCTAGCTTAACATATCTGACTCCTTCCATGACCCAAGAAGCAGCTGGGAACCTACAGCACTCTGAGAAGTTGCTGAGGAAGCAGCAATACATTTTTGGACAGAGTCAAAATCAATCCTTCCTTGCTTGGCAAGCAATTAGTTCTCTCCCACGCAATTATATATATAGTCTCTTGCCTTGTTCTTTACAATCCATCACAAGCAGGAATACAAATCAACTCTCTCCAGAAAGCTAGAGAAAGAAAGAGATATTCTTGAAACCAGTTCCCAAAAGAAAACAAAAGAAAAAAAAGATGGCCTTTCTATCAGCTGTTTTCAGCTGTTTTGGGTCTCCTCCACGAGTTTCATGCGATGATGGGCAGAAAAAGGAAGCTGAACCCAAACCCAAGCCCAAATCAAAGTCCCCAATTCTAGTTTCTTATTTCCCTCTCAATTCCCGTTTGTCTCTCTTGTAGAATCATATATATCTCTCTCTTCCAAATGCTCCATCGGATTCTCCAGAGCTCATATGATTTCTCTGCTTGTTGAGAATACAGAAAACGGCCAGAAATTGGATTTTGATGGGGTTATGATTGATTGATTCATTGCTGTGAAGTTGAAATTCCCCAACTGTGTGTTGGAGTGAGGCAAGCTTATGGGGTGGGGTACTATGAATGGAATATGTATGCCTTTATGCTGTTGTATCATGTATGTATAAATTGAGATTTGTTCTTACTTCCAGGACGGGAATTGGGACCATTTCCAAGAGTCTGTTCTGGAAAGGTAGGAGCACCTACCAAAACTTATTTATTTAATAGTGATTTTGGGTTGACATTTGGAAGTTTCTTATGAAATGTGTTTGGTTCCGGTTGTGAATTGAAAGAAAGTGGATACTCCGTCTGTTGGGTAAAGCACTCGGGCTATACCCAACTTTCATAATTGACCTGCCAACCCAACTGGCAATTATTGGGCTTGGGTCTTTTAACCTTTTAGTGGAATTTACGTTGAAACCTAAAATGGTTTGGGTTGACGGGATACTTGTTACCGATAGTACAGTGAACAAAGGAGTCATTGCCGCCCTTACCCTAAATTGGTGGGGGCTATGTGTAGGTTAGGGATGACAAACAGATTCTCTTGTACCACCGAGTCAAATAATTCATAGGAGCCCTGAACTCTAACCTGGTACGATGTTGGGACCAAAGGCCCTGACCAATCATTGGTCCAGGTATAAGACCTGTGCCCCCTACCTGAAATTTAAAGAGCTCGGGCCGATCAATCACTGGGCCTATTTGTTTAGCAAAAGGAGTAATAAGCGGGGCCAACACACTATGGTTGAGCAGTGTTAGCATCATGGTATCACATAGATAGATGCCGAGGGATCCATCCCTTGGACTTTAGTTTTAAAGTATGACTCCTGGTCAGTAGTCTAACATAGCAAAATAAAAAAGAATAATAAGGGAGAAGTAAAGTGAGAATGTTCTTTACTTCATTATTGTTAGGATGAAAAAGGTAAAGTGAGCTGTTTATAATTATCATATATTATGCGTACAGTCTCTTGGCCTTGTGCTTTGCACTTCATCACCTCCACGAGTTTCAATTGAAGATGGGCAGAAAAGGGAAGTTTGTTAGTGAAAATTATTAATGATAACAGGCTTTGATTGGATGGATTGCCTGAGTTGCGGGTCACGCACTCCTTAAGGAAATAAATGCCCCCACACCAGATAGAAGTGCTAAATTTGCCTCCAAGATAAAACAGGGCCCAGATCCTCTGAATGTTAGACTGTAGTTTGCAGTACCTAGACCAACATGTTGATCACCAATAGTCCACCCAAAACACTTGAAGATTAATGGCTAGATGGGTGGATGAGATCACTCAGAATAATTGAAGATTAATTGTTAGATGGGCTGGATGAGATAATTGGAAGTATTAGATGGGCTAGATGAGATTATAATAAGTATTCCAAAGAGTGGGGATGGCCACAGAATTTAAAGGCTTTGATGAGGTTCTTAGATGAGATGCATCTGCATAGATGAGACCGTTGGAAGATGTCCAACGGTGTGAAGAGATGCTCTTCGAAAGAGTTGCGGAAGTATGAAAGGGCATACCGGAATGGACATTCATTATGAGGACAACAATTGCCACATGGCAGTTAAAACTACGTTGTTGTCCAATCAAACATTGGGCCCAAAAGAAGCCCAACTCATCCTGAAATGGGATTGCCCAATAAAGCCCAAAATAAAGACCCATTAAATAGCTCTAAGCCTAAGCCTAAACCTAGGTCCAAACCCTTCATACTAAGACAATAAGGTTATCCAAAGAATCATATATAAATGACATCCTCTTTATAACCATATTCGATGCATGTGGGATGGAGAATATCATGCTAATAGACTACAAAAAGATTATGAGAATTTCCAACATTCCCTCACAATTGTCAAAATATTTTAAATCGTCCCCAACAATTTTGCAACACATCTAAAGAAGAAGAAGAAAAAATGTGTTATGGGCATTGGAAATGAATGCATACATAAGGGTGTCTATAGACTTGAAACCCCACTTAGTTCGAGGACATCAAAGCTTACCTAGGTACTTAGTGAATTCGTCTTGAACTAAGGACCACAATTGGCAAACCGGATATACCGGACACATGCATTTCCCGTTAATGGCGATGTATTATTATCTTGGTTTAGTAAGTGCTCTAGAGGACTAGCCTAAAAGTCTCATGGGAAGTGGCCTTACTTCTACACTTACATAGGTGAGTCTATCTGAAGTGCATCTATATGACTTGCACCCTTCTGTACAGACATCTACTCATTAAGAGTAATAACTCAACCTCCCTTGCCATACAGACATGCACTGATAAACCTTGGATGAGAATAAAGATTTTAATCTCTCCTTTTAGTAAACAACCCATCACCTCTATCACTTGTTCTTCCCATTGAACCTCTATTACTTATAGTCAGGCTGGGTTACCGTCATAGGTGATGATTCATTTTAGGGCTTCAACCCAATCCCCTTGGACGTTGACCATATCATTTCCCTTGCAAGGCCCTTTGTAAAGGGATCTACCAAATTGGCTTTCTATCGAATATGCTCAATAGTGGTAATTCCATTTTTAAAGAGTTCCTGCATATATCTATGTCGTAAGGCAATGTGCCTGGACTTACCATTATAGGTGCCACTATATGCCCGTAACAACATCGATATGCTATCACAACGTAAAGAAATAGCTGATACTACTTTAGGCTAAAGAGGAATCTCTGTTAGTAAATCCCTTAACCATTCAGCCTCTTTACCTGTTGCTGCCAAGGCTAAATACTCTAACTCCATTGTAGAATATTGAGTTGTGCATGTTTGCTTTTTAGAAGCCCATGAAACTGCTGCCCCTGTAAGCATGAAAATCCATCCGCTCGCGGATTTAGAGTGATCTGTACCTGTAATCCAACTTGCATCAGTGTACCCTTCAAGTACAGCCGGTTCCCTACTATAATGTAAAGCATAGTCCATGGTTTTTTTCAAATAACCAAAGGAGAACCTATAATTCAACTTGCATCAGTGTAAAGGCCCTTTGAATAGCATTCCAATGCATGTGTCCTGTATTACTAGTAAATCGACTCAATAACCCCACAACATAAGAAATGACAAGACGAATGCAATGCATCGCATACATTAATCTATCAACTACACTAGCATATTCCAATTGAGAAATGGATCTATCATCATTCTTTACCAATTTAATGCTAGGATCTATTGGGGTAGAGGCTAACTTTGAATTACCACTATCATATTTATTAAGTATATTTTTTATATAATGAGATTGAGTAAGAGAAATACCATTTTCTCCTCTCAAAATCTTTTTGCCCGAAATAAAACTGGCATCCCCCAAGTCTTTCATGTTAAAGCATAATGATAAAAATTCTTTGGTTTCTAAAACAATAGCATGATCAGTATAAAAAATAAGCATGTCATCAACATGTAAGCATATAATGACTCCTCTTTCATGTGAAAATTTATAATAAACACATTTATCCGCTTCATTTACTCGAAAACCATTGAAAATAATGATGCTATCAAATTTATCATGCCATTGTTTTGGTGCTTATTTGAGGCCATAAAGTGATCATTTAATGAGCTTGCATACTTTATGTTCTTAACCTGGTATAACAAATCCCTCAGGTTGTTGCATATATATTTCCTCATCTATATCACCATGCAAAAATGCAGTTTTAACATCCATTTGATGTATTTCAAGGTTACATATAGAGGCAATAGCAATAAGAACTCTAATAGCAGATAATCTTGCAACAAGAGCATATATATCAAAATAATCTATACCTTTCTTTTGGCGAAACCCCTTAGCCACTAATCGGGCTTTGAACTTTTCCACTGACCCATCAAATCTTAACTTGCGTTTAAAAATCCATTTACATCCAATGGGTTTTGACCCTGGTGGTAAGTGTACTAGTTTCCTTGTATTATTAGCCATAATACAATCCATTTCATCATTGATAGCCTCTTCCCAAAATGGAGCATCTCTAGAGCTCATTGCCTCATTAAAGGTTAAGGGCTCATTATCAACATTTGATATCAAAGGGGAGTTCTTTAATGTGGACCTATCTCCTTCTACAAGATATAAATAAAAATCAGAGCCAAACTTATCTGAAGGATCTTTCTTTGCCCGTTTATTCCACCTAGGTATAATCTCAATTTGGGATTCATGGTCCTCATCAATACTCATATCATTATTATGTTCATTATAAGAAGATGTACTAAGTCCAACAGAGTTTGAAGGGTCAACAGGTAAGTTTCTTTTGAAAGAATTTTCATAAGATTCTGCATCCCGAGACTCAATAATAGCATTTTTATCTATGCCACCTACACTTTCCGATGTTAAGAATCTGTAGGCCTTACTATTTAAAGCATATCCAATAAAAACACATTCAATAGCCTTTAGTCCTATTTTAGAAATCTTTGGACCCAGTAATCTAACTAGAGCCCTATAGCCCCCAACTCTAAAATATGAAAGATTTGATGACCTTCCCTTCCATATCTCAAATGGGGTGAGACTAGTATTTTTATGTGGTATTAATCGATTTAATATATAACATGCAATTAATAGGGCCTCTCCCCAAAAAAAATTTATTTAGGCCAGAAGTAATTAACATAGAATTTACCATTCAAATAAAGTTCGATTTTTCCGTTCCGCTAAACCATTTTGTTGGGGAGAATAAGGGGCTATGGTCTCATGTCTAATACCTTTGGATCCACAAAATTCATCAAATTCCTTAGAGGAATATTCACGTCCCCTATCACTTCTTAATGTTTGGAGCTTTAAGGCTAACTGATTCTCAACTTCATTTACATAATATTTAAATTTAGATAAAGCGTCATATTTAGTATGCATGAAATAAACGTAAGTAAAACTTCAGTGGTCATCTATAAAAGTGATAAAATACCACTTTCCTCCTCTGGTTATGACTCCATGTAACTCACATATATCAGAATGGATAAGTCCTAATTTTTGTGAGTATCTTTCTACAAAGGGAAAGGATTTCCAAGTTATTTTAGCTTTAACACAAATATCACATTTATCACTTTTATTATGATCACATTTCGGAATTAATCCTAAATGAATCAAAGATTTGATAGAATTAACATTCGCGTAACCTAACCTAGCATGCCAAGTATCAAAAGACACAATCAAATAAGTAGAAGGAGAAGATTCATTATTGATATTAATTTTGAACATTCCATTGGTGGCATAACCCATGCCTACACTTATCCCATTTTTCATCAAAATAAACTTATCTGCCTCAAAAACCAATTTGAAACCATGTTTAACCAAAAGGCTGGCACTAATTAGATTTTTTTGAATTTCGGGCACATACAGGACTTCATTCAAGGTGAGAAGTTTACCAGAGGACAATCTAATGTCCACCCTTCCATACCCGACCAACCACTTTAGAAGTGGACAAATTTCCTATGTATAATTCATGGCCATCTCCTTCATTAACAAATGTTTTGAATTGTCTTATCATAGGAGACATGATGAGTAGCCCCATCGTCAATCCACCACTCGTTATCATTTCCCACTATATTAACTTCAGAAATGACTGCTGCAAAATTTTCTTCAGTCAAATATGCTTGATCTTTAGTATTTTTTTCTTAGATTTAGCCTGTTTCTCTCATTTGAGAATCTAACAATCCTATTTAAAATGGGCCGGTTTGTCATAATGGAAACATTCACCCCTTTTAGGCTTAGATTTCTTGAAATCTGCCTTAGACTTCTCATTAATATCAATAATTTTCTTCTTTTTCTGCTTGTTTTTTGAATGAAAATTTGATTCCAATATATTGGCTTTTACTACAATTTCGGAATGTTCCTCTTTCAAATTGTGAATTCTAGATTCTTCCTCAATTCTGAGATTTTGTAACAACTCTTGCATTGACATAGACTCCTTATGCTTTAAATTTTTGTGGTGATCTTTCCAACTAGGAGGTAATTTTGCAATCACCGTTGAAACAAGGAAATCTTCATCGAAATTGCAACCTTGAGCCAATAAATGGTTGATGATAATTTGAAGATCATGGACGCGATCAAGAACTGGTTTACCATCAACCATTTTGAAAACAAAAAATTCACTCACCAAATATTTAGGATGCCCAGCATCCTCGGAGTGATATTTTTGCACTAAAGTGTCCCATAGCTCCTTTGCAGTCTTGGTTGTCCGATAAACATCATAAAGAGTGTCCACGATTGCATTTAAGATGTTGTTCAGACAAATGTAATCATGCCAATGCCAAAGATTGAAGTTATTGATCAATTCTTCACTGTCATTTGCATATTTAACTGGGGGATCTTCTATTAAAACATGTACCACTCCCAAAGTTGCCAAAAGAAAATAAATCTTTTGCTACCATCGATGAAAATTGGACCATCAAACCGTTCAAGCAGCCCAAAATCTTGATTGATCATCATTATGGATTCGGCCAAGGCAAAATCCATCTCAATCCCAAATTAATTTTTCTTTTCTTTATTGCCTTAATAATGAAAATTTGATTCCAATATATTGCCTTTTGCTACAATTTCTGAATGTTCCTCTTTCAAATCGTGAATTCTAGATTCTTCCTCAATTCTGAGATTTTGTAACAAATCATGCATTGACATAGACTCCTTATGCTTTAAATTTTTGTGGTGATCTTTCCAACTAGGAGGTAATTTTGCAATCACCGTTGAAACAAGGAAATCTTCATCGAAATTGCAACCTCGAGCCAATAAATGGTTGATGATAATTTGAAGATCATGGACGCGATCAAGAACTGGTTTACCATCAACCATTTTGAAATCAAAAAATTCACTCACCAAATATTTACGATTCCCAGCATCCTCGGAGTGATATTTTTGCACTAAAGCGTCCCATAGCTCCTTTGAATTCTTGGTTGTCCGATAAACATCATAAAGACTGTCCACAATTTCATTTAAGATGTTGTTCAAACAAATGTAATCATGCCAATGCCAAAGATTGAAGTTATTGATTTATTCTTCACTATCATTTGCATATTTAACCAAGGGATCCTCTATTAAAACATGTACCACTCCCAAAGTTGCCAAAAGAAAATGAATCTTTTGCTGCCATCGATGAAAATTGGAACCATCAACCCGTTCAAGCCGCCCAAAATCTTGATTGATCATCATCATAGATTCGGCCAAGGCAAAATCCATCTCAATCCCAAAGTAGTTTTTCTTTTCTTTATTGCCTTAAGAATGTTAGAGAAAATTATTAATGATAATGGGCTTTGATTGGATGGATTGCCTAAGTCGCGGGTCACGCTCTCCTTAAGGCAATAAATGCCCCCACACCAGATAGATGTCTGCAGATGGGTCCACATCTCACCCAGAAAAATTGAAGGGGCATACCGAAATGGAAAGGACAATAACTGCCACATGACAGTTAAAACTACCTTGTTGTCCAATCAAACACTGAGCCCAAAAGAAGCCCAACTCATTCCAAAATGGGATTGGGTCAACCCAAGTTGGGCCTAATAAAGCCCAAAATAAAGACCCATTAAATAGCTCCAAGCCTAAGCCTAGGTCCAAACCGTTCATATTAAGACAATAAAGTTATCCCAAAATCATATATAAATGACATCCTCTTTACAACCATATCCGATGTGGGATGGAGGATATCATGCTAATAGGCTACAAAAGGATTATGAAAATTTCCAACAAAGTTGACCCAAACACAACCTCAAATGAAAACTCCCAATTCCAATCTCCTACTTTCATGTCAATTTTCGCTTGTCTCTCTTATAAACTTTGTTAAATCATCTAAAGTACTAAGACATCTATTTAAACCAGTTTTAAGTCAAATAGACACAAAAAGTAGACATTCCAAATGACACTTGAGTCTCTTTGGAGTTTTCCATTTTTGTTTTATGCCTTTTCATGAATAAGTGGTGGCTCAAATTCTCAGTTGTATTTATCAGGATGTATAAAATGGTAATCGACCTAATCTGTAATTTTAACTTTTCACACATTAGTGAATTTGAAAATCTGCAGTACTACTTAAGTGAAACTAGGGGTTCTACCTCCTAGTAAGTCTTCCCCAAAAACCTTCCGCGCAAGATGTTAGCAAGTGAATCTAGTCTCTTATAATGAAAACTAGTGCAACAGGCATGACCAACTCAAGCCATGATAAAAAATAATTAAATTTTTAATAAACTATTTATAAATTATAAATGAATATTAATTAACATATAATTCATAAGATAATTACAATTAAAATCATACTTCAAAACCCAAAGGTTTAAAGGAATAAGTAAATAAAATAATCCAATGAGGAATAATGGGTCAAAAACTGGAAAAGTTGATGAGTAATTAGGGAATTTTAGAGAGCTGAGAGCTTTTAGGGGTAAGATCAAGTAGAGTATAGATTTTAGTAGACCTTGATTTGATTACATTTGTGCTTGGACTCATGTTGAGTGTTAGTTTCTGTAAGACTTCGACCCGAGTGACCTCGATTAGTGTTGATTAAGTTGTGTGTTAGTTTTAAGTGTGTTTAGTGTGTTTTGGTTTAGTTTGGGTTTAGAATAGCTTTGTTATAGCTTTGGGGAATTTTGAGTGCTTTTGTGATTAGTGTGGCCCTTTTGGGGTTCCCTTTTATGACTTTGCGTGTACTTGAGGGGTTAATCGAGATTCTTTGAATTTTTGTTCTTATCACGTGTTACTAATCCCGTCGATCTCTTCAACTTTCATGTTGAACCCGTTCCCGTCCTGAATCCTGAAACCCGACTTTCATTGCTTTGAGGGCAAAACAGTCTTTTTACACTAAACATGGACCAAATATTTGATATTCCCGAAACCCGCGAAACATATACTTTTGGAAAACTAGAAATTTCAACGATCATTTCTTCCTTCTTCGTCGATTTCATCCGAAGTCCCGAAAGCCATGATTTTGACCCCACAATGTTTCCTAGTGGTGGAGCCCACTTGCAATTGCTATATAAACACTCATCTCTTCTTCCTTTCTCTTTTTCCAGCAACTCTCTTCTTACCTAGGGTTTTCTCCTTGTTCTTCTTCTTCTTGCTCTTCCCATCTCTAATCACCATCCACCTTGAATCGTTTGAGAAATGGAAGTGATCTTCTTCTTTCTCTCCATTAGAGCTCTCCATTGATAGCATTTGTGGAGGAAACCTCTCATTCCAAGATCCTCTTTGAGCAAGCTCTCTCCATTTGGAGATTCTACAAGTAAGCTCTCTTCCTAATCTCTTAGATATGTATTCTTCTTGTCCTTGAGGAGCTCCATTCTCATTATTGGAAGCTCTCTCTTTCTATTTCATGGTTTGACCATTTTTAGGGTGTGTTTTAGGGGTTTTTGTAGAGATTGTGGTTTTGAGCTTGGAGAAGTGATTAGGAGCTTGATTTGTGTTTAGAGACCTTGAGGCAAGTGGTTAAATTGGTATTGCAAGCTTTGAACAGTTTTCATGAAATGCTTTAATGGATTCTCTATTTCTTTTGTGCCTCATTGATTTACATGCTTTTGAAATAAATGCTCATGAGTGAGTTAGTTGATGTATTAACTTTTGGAAGCTTGTCTTTATGATCCTTCTTTTGGTTGTTTTCTTTACTTTAAATGAATTCATATATTTGGTTGGTTATCTCTTTTCTTGGTGATTTAATGGGGTGAATGAGAAGGAGATATTGGTTGAATGTTCATGGGATTGAATGGAGTTTTGAAGATTATAAGAAGTAAGAGTTGGCCTTCTCATTTTGATGAGGAAATGGAACTTTAAGGAGTTGTAAGAAGGAGAGAAATAGAAGGGAGCAGAACTGTCCCGGAACCCATTTCTGGGCAGTTCGCTCAAGCGAACCTGGTGGTCGCTCGAGCGAAGTGCCCAGAACAGGCTCCGAACCATTCCAATAGACAGTTCGCTTTAGCGAACCCCTTATTCGCTCGAGTGAACTCTCGCAGAATTGTATCAGGCTCCTCACAGAACCTTGTTAGTTCGAGCGAACCATTCGTTCGCTTGAGCCAACATGTTCGCTCGAGCGAACCCCTTATTCGCTCGAGCGAACTCTCTCAGAAATTTTATCAGAGCATCACAGAACCTTGTTAGTTTGAGCGAACTATTTGTTCGCTCGAGCCAACAAGTTCGCTCGAGCGAACCCGTTATCCGCTCGAGTGAACCTCCCATAAAACCATTCCAGAGAGCTCATCGCTCGAGCGAACTTCCTGTCCACTCGAGCGACCAGCACTGTTCACCTGGGACTAATCTGTGAGCAAAAATGAAATATTTATTTGATTGAGAGGTGTTTGTTGGGAACCCTATTGTGATGGGAAAACTCGTAACCATTATGTAGCACCCATTTGAAAAGAGAAATCAAATCACAAGTTTTCATTTGAGTTTTGAAAATCCTAAGGTGTATAAAGAGCCCGGAATGTCCTCAAACTCTAGGAGTTCCAATTTTTATTGTATATAACATACGAGACCTTTATTCATTTCGATCGAATTTTGAATCCCGATATTTGTCCCGAACCCCCTGGAATTATGATTTACCATTCCCGAAAACATTGAATTTGTGACTGTGACATTTTGCTGATCTGGATATGCACTTCCCGTTTAAAATGATATTTGTGCCTTTGAGCACCCCACACTGCCCTTTTATATAAGTGCATCATATGAATTTTGTACATGTCTCAATTTATGATATTTGACCTATGAGTCGGCACCACTAAGCTTGGATCACCTTATCAGTTTGATCCACCAACTTGGAAATCACCCTCCCATCCCGCCAGCAGCAGTTTGGATCCCGCTACCCGGTTATTACCGTGGTATTGTCCCGATGCCGCAGATTGCTACTGTGGTTCCCGATGCCTGGTTCGCTACCGTGGTCATGTCCCGTATTTATTATATGTATGTATGTGTTACTTATATTGCATCTCCTCACTTCGGTGACTTAGATCAACATCCCGATATGCTCATGTCACTTCGGTGTTAAAGGACTTAGCTTCGTGTGGTTATCATCTTGTTGTTTCCCTTTTCCCTTGGATACCTTACTTGTTTTATATTGCATGTGTATTTTGAATAAATGATTCTTTTGTTTTATGAAATTTATTGTTCTAACAGATTCAAATGTTTTTCCAGCGTAAATTTTATATTGTCATATCTTTTCACCTATTTGCCAAACTGTCGTGTTTGACCCTTGTTTTGGTACTCAGGTCCTGTTGTCTGTTCTCCCGAGGAGGAGCACGAGGAGGCGGTCGGAAAACCGCAACGTTTAGTGAAGTGGCATGTCAATGATGTCATTTAGACATTCGGTTATCCGAGTTACGTAACATTTTGGGTTAGGTTTAACCATTCTTTTGGGGAATAGACATTTATTTATATTGGCCTTTGTTGGCCTCTATTTTAGGAAATTGTAACTAAATGATCTTATTGTAAACTTTAAACTTCTTTTGGGAATAGCTAATGATCATTGCTCATTTTGATACTGGTTTTATATATATTTTAATATTGATATCTTGGACATGAATGTATGAAATAGATTTGCTACACGCTTCCGCACTTAAAAGAAATATTCATGTTGATGTAATATCCTCACCGCGGACACCTGTGGGAAATCGCGTGTACAAGTGGCATCCTTGATGGACTCGTATACGTTTTGATTCAAAATTAATTCATAGTGTTGACATGGATTGTATCATTCATTTACCATCACAATTATCATTGGTCCCGATCCCGTATTAGGCTAGTGGGACCCGGTCCGGGGTCGCGATAGTTTCAAAATTAAATGTGGATTGTGAAACCCATTGGCTTCCACAATGGGGTCCCATAGATTGATCTAGCAGAACTTTGAGAGGAAAATAAGGAGAAAAAAGTAACAAAATACACACTTTGGCTATGAAAGTGGCCCACCACAAATTGTGAGATTAGAAAGAAAGAAAATATCTTTCGAATTCATAATCAGACCACTGTAAAAGAAAAAGAAAAAGAAAAAAATTGGCTTTGACAGTGGACCCCATAGATTGATGAAAACCAACAAAGATGAAACTGGTTATGATATATAAGTGGGCCCCAAATTTCTACAGCTTGGATAACTAATGAGGGTCCGACAAATTGATCATCAACAAAAATTAAACCATGCATGCGCTTCTATCATGAAAATCAAAGACGACCCCATTAATGGATGAAAAAGGGAAAACCTTATGGGAGATCCATCAACATTCACACCTCTCAAATCCAAACTGGTCAAATGCACAATGGGCCGACTTATGATAAAAAAAAAAAAAAAAAGGGAAAAGAATTTAATTTGGTGGCCCATTTTTAACTTACTAAAACCAAATGCCCAGTAGGCCGCCGATGATAAAAAGGAAAAAACAAAGAAAAGAAAAACTCCTATGAAAAAAAACCGTAGAAGACACAAATTTAAAATTTTCAATTGGGTTACATGAGATGAATTATGGGTGGTGATGTTGATATTTTAGATTCTATAGGTTGAACACTTTTTACAAAATTATTTTAAGTAATTAAGGTTTTAGAGATGGCACTCAGATTAATAGGAGAGTTTACTTGCTTATACAAAATTATTTTAAGTAGTCAAGGTTTTAGAAAAGGATAGTGATGGATTAATAGGAGTGAATTTGGCCTAGTACATTGCGCAAGTCGAGAAAAGAGTCCACCATGTTTGTCTCATATATCACATGAGAATTATTTAAAAGGGTAAATTAGTGAGAGATCCCTCATATTGGTCTTGTAAGGCATCCAGTCCAACGACTTTTCCTTAAGGCCTATGGTCCATCCAGCTGTACATAGTTTGGTGAGAGGTCTCTATATACGCCTGCCTCATCAGACATTTTCATGACTGATTTGCCCTTTTAGCTTTTTAGGCACAAAAATTTGAATTTCAAAATTTTAAATCTTTCATTCTCCCCCTCTGTCTGGGGCTATGTAAAATCCTAAAGTCTTCTTCGATCGATTGGAGAGAAACTGGTTCGACTCGGTGCTTCTCGGTTTCGATCTGTGCAATAACTCTCCGGAGAAGATGAGAAGAGTTGTAGAGGAGATCTCTAATGGGCCACATAGACTCGTTGGAGTCGGATAAGAGAGAAGTAGTCTAAGTTCTTTGTTTTGTAGAGTCCTAAGTACTGATCTCAAGAGTTGTAGAGTTCCATTGCATCTCTTTTGTCTCGGTTTGCATGATCAAAAGCACATGGCCTTTTCTCCCATGATCTTGACAAGTGACAGATAGGGAAAGAGATTGGAGAGGAGTTGGCTTAATTCAAGCAAGCTACGAGAAGAAGATAGAAAAGGGGAAGAGGACGGCTAAGCATTTGCACGTGATCGGCTGTGATGCCCAGCATCCCCTCAGTCCGTATGCTAGCAAATTTGTGTTGGTCCAGACTCAAATAAATTTGTTCGCAAATCAGAAAAGTTGTACAAAACTCAGATAAATTTGTCTTAGTTTCGCCAAAAGTTAAGATAAGTTTTTAGAAAACTCAGATAAATTTATTGTTTTTCTGAGTTTGCTGTTAATTTATCTGCTCCGATAAATTTGTGTTGGTCCAAACTCAGATAAATTTTTTCGCAACTCAGAAAAGTTGTTCAAAACTCAGATAAATTTGTCTGAGTTTTGCCAGAAGTTAAGATAAGTTTTCAGAAAACTTAGATAAATTTACTGTTTTTCTGAGTTTACTGTTAATTTTTCTGCTCGGATAAATTTATTCGCAACTCAGAAAAGTTGTTCAAAAATCAAATAAATTTATCTGACTTTTGCTAGAAGTTAAGATAAGTTTTTAGAAAACTCAGACAAATTTATTATTTTTCTGAGTTTGCTGTTAATTTATCTGCTCGGATAAATTTGTGTTGGTCCAGACTTGGATAAATTTGTGCTGGTCCAGACTTAGATAAATTTGTTCGAAACTCAGAAAAGTTTTTCAAAACTCACATAAATTTGTATGAGTTTTGTCAGAAGTTAAGATAAGTTTTCAGAAAACTCAAATAAATTTACTATTTTTCTGAGTTTGCTGTTAATTTATCTGAATTTTTGTATATGTTATCTAATTTTGTCATTAAGTTATCTGACTTTAAATTGAAGTTATCTCTGTATTTATATGAATTTATCTTTCTTTGATGTTAATTAATCTCTATTTGCTGTCAATTAATTTGAGTGTGACTTCAATTTATCTGAATTTGAAAGTAATTTATCTAAGCTTGCTGTGCATTTATATTAATTTGATCTGCACTTTTTTTTAACTTTGATGTGAGTTTATATGAACTTATCTGTGTTCGAGATCATAATCAATTCAAAAAAAAAGTTATGTACCATAAAAAAAAGTTATATGAATTTTATTTATGTCTTTTAAAATTTATTTACACTTTTTTAAATTTATTTGAATCTTTTGAAAAAAAAATTTTGTCTTTTTAAATTTATTTGCGTTCTTTTAAGATTTATGTGCATTTTTTGAAATTTAGTTGCATTATTTTAAAATTTATTTGCGGCTTTTGAATTTTATTTGTTTTTTTAAAATTTATTTTAAAATCTCATTAATGGTATTTTTCATTAATCATGGCCAATTAAATAGTAGCTGGCCATTATTAACAGCATATCCCACTAATCATGGGATATGATTTATCTTTAAATAGATAAGGGCTTTTAAAGAAAGGGCAATTTGGACATTTTAGATCTTCAAATTTTGAAGAATGACTTACGACACTATAAAAAGAAAGTGTGGATCTAAGGCCATAAAATTAAATGTTCAGGGACCTCCGCCCAATTGCCCCTATTTAAAATATGATTGGCGGGACCCATCTATTAAACCCAAATGAATCAAATAAGAAATGTAGCTTTAGTTATGAGATGAAGTGGGGCGCACCATTTTGCTTGTCCACTTCAAAAACTTGGTGCCAAAAATCAATGAGATTGTTATAAAAAGGAGAGACCAAGGGAAATAAGATTAGAAGGAGAAGGGAGAGCTTTTGCTATTATCTCATTAATTGTGTGTACATACAATAGGGAGAGGCCTATTTATAGGCAAAGTAACCTCATAAGAGAGGAACCCTAAATCTAACCCTAACTCATCCTAAGTGAGCATCCACCCAAGATCCATATCTCATAACACTCCCCCTTGATAACCACCATTCAAAGACAGTTGCCTCATTAAAAACCTTGCTAAGGAAAACCCAGTGGGAAAAACCAAAGCAAAGGGAAAAAGAGTATAACATTCTTCAAAATCATTGAATTGGTGTTAGACGTGCATAATGCTACCTCGTTAAAACCTTAACTAGGAAAACCCAGTGGGATAAAACCTAGAGAAGGAAAAAGAATACAGCGCACAAATGTCCATGGGTAGCATAATTCAGGATGCTCCCTGATAAACCACTCCCCCGATGATAATAACCATTTACATAGTTTGATTATGAACTCTGCGCATGCCAATCTCATATACAAACTTCTGAAATACTGATTTTGGCAAAGAGTTGGTAAACAGGCCAGCCAGATTGATACTCGAACGAACTTGCTTGACTTCAAATTCATTGTTCTTCTGAAGTTCATGAGTGAAATAGAACTTCGGTGCTATATGCTTAGTCTTGTCTCCTTCAATGAAACCTTCTCGAATTTTGTCTTATGCATGCTTCATTATCTTCATAGATAATATTTGGGATACCTGCATTAGAAAGTAATTGACAAGAACTACGAACATGCTGAATCAAAGATTTTAGCCATACACAGTCCCTACTGGCTTCATAAAGAGCCAAAATCTCAGCATGGTCAGAGGAAGTAGCTACCAAAGTCTGTTTAGTAGAACGCCAAGAAATGGCAGCATTATAATTTAGAAACACATAACCTATCTGTGATCGACCCTTATGAGAATCAAAGAGATAACCTGAATCTGCATATCCTACAAAATTGGAATCTTTATGATCGTAAGAATAAAATATTCCTAAATCAGTTGTTCCACGCAGATATCGTAGGATGTGTTTAATACCAATCCAGTGCCTTTGAGTTGGTGCGAAGCTATACCCCGCAAGTAGATTCACAGAAAATGTAATATCTGGTTTAGTGCATTGTGCCAAGTACATCAAGGCTCCAATAGCACTTAAGTATGGTACTTCAGGAATCAATACCTTTTCATTTTCCTCGATGGGACGATATTGATCTTTCTCTATATCGAGAGACCAGACAACCATGGGGGTACCTAATGGGTGTGCCTTGTCCATACCAAATTGTTTTAAAACCTTCTTAGTATAATTAGATTGATGGACCAACATCCCATTAGAATTTCTCTCGATTTGCAATCCGAGACAGAATCTCGTTTTTCCAAGGTCTTTCATTTCAAATTATTTCTTTAAATAATCAGCAGTTTCTTCGAGCTCTTCTGGAGTCCCTATCAAATTTATATCATCCACATAAACTACTAATACTGCAAATCCCTTCAAGAATTTCTTTATAAAAAGACACGAGCAAATGTGATCGTTTTCATACCCCCTTTTAGACAAGTATTGACTAAGACGATTGTATCACATTATTCCGGATTGCTTCAGGCCATACAATGATCGCCTTAATTGGATTGAGTACGTACTCCTTGACTTTGCTTCAAGCAAAGGAAATCCTTCTGCGATTTTCATGTGAATTTCTATGTCTAAATCCCCATATAAGTAAGCAGTTACAACATTCATGAGTCTCATTTCTAGATTTTGAGAAACTATTAAACTTATCAAATATCTGAATGTTGTTATATCCATAACGGGGGAGTATATTTCCTCATAATCAATTCCAGGTTTCTGCAGGAAACCTTGTGCCACCAATCTTGCCTTATATCTAGTAATTTCATTCAGCTCATTCCTTTTTCTTACAAACACCCACTTGTAACCTACAAGGTTAACATCTTTTGGGGTTTGTACTATAAGTCCGAACACACCAAGTTTGTTGAGAGACTCTAACTCTGTTTTGATGACACATTCCCATTGTGGCCAATCATTTCTTTGTCGACATTCATTTATAGAACGTGATTCTGTGTCCCAATCATCATCATTATTTTCTTTCGATATTTGTGTAGCTACCACATATGCAAATGCATCATCGATGATAATCTCATTTCTCTTTCATATCTCTCTTGAATAATTATAAAGCATAGAGATCTCTTTATTTTCCGATACCAGTACCTCTTTAGAGGCTTCCAAAGTCTCACCAGGGACTTTCATTATTCTAGAAAGAACAGACTTTGCCATAACCTCTTCAGGAGCATTATGTGCCTCTTCAGAATAAACCTCTTCATGAGCGTTACATGCCTCTTCGAGAGGATATGATGATGATTGCTCATTTCTCCTTTTCCACGAAGCTAAGTCCTTTGAGTCTATAGGTCTGCTTTGCTTCTGCTGGAAATAAGTGGGCCTTATGGATAGGATTTCAAAACTTCTGACCCACTTGACTCAGGGATCAAGTACCCATAAGGCCACAAACCATATCTAGGATGCAATCCCTCATACTCATCTATCATGTACAGCAATAAAACAAACAATATCATGCAACAAAATAATCTACAACAGATAGAGAAACAGATTATACCTTTGGAGCCTGGTTGTGCTCTAATGGAGAAGAAGACTTGCTAGTTGAAGAAACTCTTTCTTTGTAAGCAACTGAGGATCTCCAAGACCTCTAAGTCTTCCACGCTATATCCCGTATCGGATCTCTCTTCTCAAGAAGACTGGTGGAAACTTCAAGAGAAAACCCTTCAAAAAACTCAATGAACTAGAAGAGAACTAGAAGAGATGTGCAACTCTTGCACAAAAGGGAGAGCTGGGCGTGAAATCTAAGAGTGTGTTTGTCCCAGCCCCCTTGCTTCTCCTTTTATAGCTTTAAGCAACCTCCTTCCCTCCTCTTGTACTAATTGATGTAGAAGTCTTACTTCTACACAAATTAGTAACCTTACTATTACCACTATTAGAAGTCTCACTTCAAATAGAAATAGTAACTTTCTAATTCCTTCATCTTAGAGTTCTAGTAGGATTAGTATCTTTCCAATAACTTGGGTTAGCGTGGGAACCACTAGGGATTCCATAGAAAGTTGGCTCCAACTGGGACACCGCGACCCCACATCTCATGTGCAATCTAGGCCCACAGTCAATTGCAAATAACACCACTATATAAATGCAATTGCACTCCAGTCTTAGGAATAAATTACAATGAAGACCCTAAACTTTCCGATTACCACAAGTAGGCCCCTCTATCAATATCCATGGATCAATTGGACTAAAATTGTCCCACCAATTTAAATCCACATTTTATTATCCTTGAGCCCCAATTAATCACAGTGATCATCAGTCCCATCCAATTAACTCTTAATCGAGATGGGTGCGCACTTACTAATGACAAATCCATTAATTGACACAAGGGGATAATGTAGATAGATTCTATCTTGACCATTGGATGTTCCCACAGTCCTACCACCACGTACCCAAGACACCGAGGTGTTGACCTACAGTTGGCCTCACTCATTAGTGACTCAAAGCAAATGAATATATAGAAACTTGAGTTCAGCAGTATCTCAGGATTGAGAGCCTACTGCTAGGGAATTATGAGAGCAAACTTTAAACTCGAGACAGTATTCCATAAGGTGTTGCTCATGGTCTTTCAATACATCCAATGTACCAGCACCGTGATCCAGAATCTTACATTCTGATGATCGAGACAAATCATACTATCTCATAGTGATCAAAGTGCTACAACCTTATCAGATAAGATGCCCAGTCTCATCACCGGTTGTGAAGATATTTAAGTATAAGATTTGTGACACATGTCTCCCGTGTGTAGATCTCATCCATACACATATATCACATTTAATATACTAATAGGACCCAGTTCATCTCATGAACCATTATGTTATATGTATTGGTCATGTGCATTAAGTAGTAAAACACCATTCATCTCATGAAAGGAAAGCATGATATTATTGATAAATAAAGAAATTAATCAATTTATTACATCATCTGATGGATTGAGTCCATACAATCTAACAGCTTCTGGCGTATCGCAGATTCTTATGCTGCCGTATTTTGACTTCGTCTTACAAGGACATTAATCCTAGTAGGTGCATTCATAGTTAGCACATGTGACTTCGTCACTTTTGCTACATCATTAAATGCATCAGGTAATCTGTTTGCAATTTCTTGCAAGTGTACAATTCTCCGTACTTCATTCTCACATTGCGAAGTTCGTGGATCCAGATGAGACAAAGTGGAGGTATTCCATGTTAATTATCATCGTTCTTCAAGAACAGGTTGATCTACAGGAATAATACGTTCTTCAAGAACTATCTTATCTCCCCCTGACGGCGGGAATATTGTTTCATCGAATTGACAATCGGAAAAACAAGCAGTGAAGACATCTCCTGTCCTTGGTTCTAGATATCGAATAATCGAAGGAGAGTCGTAACCTACAAATATTCTCAATCAACGTTGTGGTCCCATCTTAGTACGCTTAGGAGGTGGTATTGTGACTTGAACTGCACATCCAAACTTGCGCAGGTGAGAAATATTGAGTTGATGTCCTGATATAAGTTGTACAGGAGAATATTGATGATAGGCTGTAGGCCGAAGCCGAATTAACATTGCTGCATGCAACACAGTATGTCCCCAAGCACTAACTGGTAATTTGGACTGCATCAGCAGAGTCCTATAAATAAGTTGGATGCGCTTGATCATGGATTCAGCTAAGCCATTCTGGGTGTGGACATGGGGGACATGATGTTTGAATACAATTCCTAGAGACGAACAAAAATCATTAAAAACATGTGATGTAAATTTGCCTACATTATCAAGTCTTACAGACTTAATGGGATAATCAGGGAAGTGAGCCCTCAATTTAATTATTTGAGTTGATAGGAGGGCAAATGCTACGTTCCTAGTTGAAAGTAGGCAAACATTCGACCAACGGGTGAAGGCATCGATTAAAACTATAAAATACTTAAAAGGTCCACTAAGGGGATTGATGGGTCCACAAATATCACCTTGTATCCTTTGTAGAAAGGATAGGGATTCTGATGCAACTTTAATAAGAGAGGGTCGGGTGATCAATTTCCCGTATGAACCTAGGGTACATAAGTACCAACTTGGTATGGTCAATTGATGAATCTCTAAGGATGCCTAAAAGAGTTATCTATGATTTTTCTCAACATAGTAGCCCTAGGGTGACCTAACCTATCTTGCAAAAGCAGTAAAGTCTTAGGATCACAAAGCTTCGGGCCAGACTTTGTTGTTTTGCTCATAATCGAATGTGATTCAACATTGGAGATTGTCATGTAATATAACCCTGAGGAGAGTGTACTTAGTTTTTCTAGTATTTGCTTCTAACTTCCGATGCTAGTAATGATGTATAAGTATTCATTGTTACTGTCACTTACAGTCTCAATGTAGTACCCATTCATTCTGATGTCTTTAAAACTAATCAAGTTTCTTTGGAAACTTCTTGAGAACAAAGCATCTTTAATGAATAGATGAGTACCATTAGGTAACATCATATGGGCTCTTCCGAAACCTTCAATTATCTGCACAGGTCCAGCTATAGTGGAAACTTTTCTTGGAATAAACATCAATTCTGAAAAAAATTCCTAATTTTTCAGAATGGTGTGTGTTGTGGTACTATCTACCAAACAGAGACTGTCCTTAGTTCCATGATCCATACCTTAAACAAAAAATAAAAAAATAAAACATCAAAACTATGCAATCACATGACTAAAATAATTAAAAAAATTCATCATAAATTAGGACATTAATGAAGTTTTATCAAAATAGAAAAGTCTAAGAAACATGCATCTCAAATTTACTAAAAAAATTTAAGTTTATGATGTTTAAAGAATCATGAGTCTTCTAGACCAGGCCAGGGGGTGCCCCCAAAAGATTATTAAATGCCTCATTTTTCATATGTTGGTTATCTTCATCCTCAAAGAAGTCACGAGTCTCCAAGTTTGTAATGTCAATTGGAGCCCTCTCTGATGTCATTATAACCCAATTTCAGCCTTCTAGATCATTTGTCTGTACTGAATGAACAGAGGCCTTATATGCTTTGTATTGTTCATGTTAGATTGTATGGACTTAATTCATCAGATGATGTAATAAATTGATTAATTTCTCTATTTATCAATAATATCATGCTTTCCTTTCATGAGATGAATGGTGTTTTTACTACTTAATGCATATGACCAATACATATGACATGATGGTTCATGAGTTGAACCGGGTCCCATTAGTATATTAAATGTGATATATGTGTATGGATGAGATCCACATACGGGAGACATGTGTCACAAATCTTATACTTAAATATCTTCATAACCGGTGATGAGACTGGGTATCTCATCTGATAAAGTTGCAGCACTTTGATCACTATGAGATAGTGTGATTTGTCTCGATCATCAGAATGTAAGATTCTAGATCACGGTGCTGGTACATTGGATGTATTGAAGGACCATGAGAAGCACCTTATAGAATACTGTCTCGAGTTTAAGGTCTGCTCTCATAATTCCCTAGCAATAGGCTCTCAATCCTAAGACATTGATGAACTCAGGTTTCTATTTATTCATTTGTTTTGAGTCACCAATGAGTGAGGCCAACTGTAGGTCAACACCTCGGTGTCTTGGGTAGATGGTAGTAGGATTGTGGGAACATTCAATGGTCAAGATGGAATCTATCTATATTATCCCCTTGTGCCAATTAATGGATTTGTCATTAGTAAGTGTGCACCCATCTCGATTAAGAATTAATTGGATAGTACTGATGATCACTGTGATTAATTGGGTCTCAAAAATAATAAGATGTGGATTTAAATTAGTGGGACAATTTTAGTCCAATTAATCCATGGATATTGATAGAGGGGTCTAATTGTGGTAATTGGGAAGTTTAGGGTCTTCATTGTAATTTATTCTTAAGACTGGAGTGCAATTGCATTTATATAGTGGTATTATTTGCAATTAACGGTGGGCCCAGATTGCACATGAGATGTGGGGTTGCGGTGTCCCAATTGGAGCCAGCTTTCTATGGAATCCCTAGTGGTCCCCACACTAGCCCAAGTTATTGGAAGGATACTAATCCTACTTGAACTCTAAAAGGAAGGAATTAGAAAGCTACTATTTCTATTTGAAGTGAGACTTCTAATAGTGGTAATAGTAGGGTTACTAATTTGTGTGGAAGTGAGACTTTTATTTCAATCAGTAAAGGAGGAGGGAAAGAGGTTGCTTAAAAGCTACAAATAGGAGAGCAAGGGGCTGGGACGTGCACACTCTTGGAATTCACGCCCAACCTCTTTTGTGAAAGAGTTGCTCATCTCTTTCTTGCTCTTCTAGTTCTCTTCTAGTTTCCTTAAGAGCTTCTAGTTGTTTTCTTTAGAAGATCCCACCCATCTCCTTTAGAGAAGAGATCTGATACTGGTTATAGCGTGAAAGACTAAGAGGTCTTGGAGATTCTAAGTTGCTTACAAAGAAAGAGTTTCTTCAACTAGCAAGTCTTCTTCTCCATTAGAGCACTACAGGGCTCCAAAGGTATATTCTGTTTCTCTACTTGTTATGGATTATTTTGTTGGAAGGTGCTGCTGGTTTTCTATCTTTTAGATAGGTTATATTGCTGTACATGATTGATGAGATTGAGGGATTGCATCCTGGATGTGTTTTATGGCCTTATGGGTACTTGATCCCTGAGTCAAGTGGGTTAAAAGTTTTGAAAATCTATCCACGAGGCCCATCTACTTCCAACAGTTCCACCACTTCCTTTGGTACACGACAAGTGCATGACCAATGCCCACTTCTTCAACATCTATGGCACGTGTCATCAGGACGGTAGGAAGGATTTGTAGGTGGATTCTGGTTGTTCTTATGCTGAGGGCCAGACCACTTCTGGTAATTTTTGAATTTTGGTGGATGACCTTTAAAACCATCTCGCCTGGAGGAGTTATGTTGTCCACCTCTATTGGAGGATTTATGTATGCCATTACCCTTACCTCTGCCTCTGTTTAAGCTAAGATTGGCATTTGCTTCAAGAACTGCCAAAGATCTAGTTGGTCTGGAGTTCTGATTTTTCATAAATACTATTGAATTATGTTCAACGACTTGGAGACATGAGATAAGTTATGAATATTTGGAGAAACGTCGCTCTCGATACTGCTGCTGTAGGAGCACATTCGAGCATGAAAAGTGGATAACGTTTTCTCCAACATCTACTCTACCGAAACCTTTTCACCACATAATCTTAATTTGGAAACAATAATGAATAGGGTAGAGTTGTATTCAAATACTGTTTTATAATCATGTAGCCTCAGGTTTAACCATTCATTTCGGGCAGCTGGCAGTATTACCATCTTCTAATGATCATACCTATCCTTCAGGAATTTCTATATGCTTGTTTGGTCTTCCTCAGTAAGGTATTCATGTTTAAGGTTGTCATGTATGTGGTAGCGCAAGAAGATGAGGGCTAACGCCTTTTCCTCTAGGGACATCTTGTTACCTTCCTTTATGGTCTCTCCCAATTTCTTGGATTGCAAATTTTAGCATCCAGTTACCAAGATAAGTAATTGTCCTCATTTATGTTAAGTGCTTTAAAGTCAAGTTTAGCCAGATTTGACATTATGCAAGAACTGTAATAAGAAATATATATTAAGTTAACCTTGTGCAAATAATCAATAAAGTAAAAAGAAAAGAAAAATAATAATGAAATATTAACATCAAAAGAAATTAAGGAAGGAATTTAAAAAAAATTGGCCAAAGAAAAGTTAGAATATCAGGTTCACAACTTTGAGAATCAGAACTGCTAGCTCTGTTGAGACTTCAGAACTGCTGGCTCTGTCAAGACTTCAGGCTTGATTTAGAACTTCAGGTTCATAACTTTGAGAATCAGAATTGCTGGTTCTGTCAAGACTTCAGGCTTGATTTAGAACTTCAGGTTCATGACACATGAGATTTGAACAACGGGTTCTGTCAAATCTACAGGTTCATATCTGTATTCCAATTCCTAGAACTGCTGGTCCATAGGTAGGTGAACTTTAGGTTCAGATCTAGAACTTCTGGTTCTATTTTGTGATCCATTCATAATATAGATAAATTAAAAATAAATAAATAAATAAAACATGCAAAAGGATGAACAATAACCAAAACACTATGAATACTATAAACAAGTATTATAAACTGGTTTCATGCATTTTAATAAATTAGTTTTAATTATGGTTTAGATACTACTTACCGTAACCGCAGTCCAGAAAAAACTTTTGACCGTTGAGATGCTGATCTATTGCATCTATTTGGTAATGCTCGTTGCCACGAATCTGCAGAACCAAACTGTTTGTCCATTCGAATGAAGAAGTTATGGATGGACCCAATATCAAGATGGACTCCTCTCGCACGCGTCCCGAAATCCCTAGCGGCTTCAAAATAGAAGTTGTAAAAAAAAAAGTGGGGTGATGTTGCACACGGCTCAAGAGAACTATTAGTTGTCTTTAACAAACATAATATGTTTGTTGAAGATGCATGCCAAAGGGAACTATTAAAGAAATGAAAATTTGTGCCTTGTTTTCGCACGCAAATCGACAAGCGGAAAAGGCCAAAAAGGAGGAAAAAAAAGTCTATTTGATTTGCACTCAAACCAAGAGGAGAGAAAAGAAAAGAACGCAGATGAAGATGCACTTCTCAAAAATCTATTTGATTTGCATGGGTCCCGAGATGGAGAAGTTTTGAAACAGTAGTTGTTGCACAAAGCTTACCAAACCCACACACGATTTATTGCAGAAAACCAAAGCATACGAAGAAATCAAAACAAGCTCATGCACGGTTCATGCTAATAACGTGTTGTAAAAAGGAGAGACCAAGAGAACGAAGATTAAAGGGAGAAGGGAGAGCTTTTGCTATTATCTCATTAATTGTATGTACATACAATAGGGAGATGCCTATTTATAGGCAAAGTAACCTAATAAGAGAGGAACCCTAAATCTAACCGTAACTCATCTTAAGTGGGCATCCACCCAAGATCCATATCTCATAACAGAGATTATATTATGAGGTTTTTCAGGGATAACTTTAGTTTGTTAGAGATCTTAGGCGGAAAGATTTTAGGGGTTGATTGGAGATTTGAAATCATGAATCTCCCTCTAAGATCTTAAGGGCTGATATGGACCTATCAATGCTCGACATGTGGGTGCTTAGGCGGCTTCATTTAAAAGTAGGTAGCTAATGTGTCGCCACATATCGCTCCCTCATGAAGAAGTTTGCTGCTTTGATTTATATAAAACATAAAAATATTAAAATATGAATAAAAAAGATTTGAGGAAGCAAGATGGGGGAGGGAGTAAGGGAAAGAAAAAAATTCGGACCGGAAAACTTAGAGTAATAATGATATAGTACTCTAACCCAAGCTATAATAATAATAATAATACTAATAATATATAAGGGCATGAAAAAATACATATAATGTAGTATTATTTGAAATATTATTGGAAAGAAAAAATCTATATTAAAAAATATTCTTTTTTTTTTTTATCATTCTTAGAAATTTAGTAAAAAGAGAGTACATGAATGTGAATTATTTAAAATCTTTTGCAAATATTTATGGTAAATTTCCAGGTAAACCTTATATGACATGTATATGACATTATTATAAAAAAATCTTCAAGTGGATGATATCATTACCATATGACATTAGTGCAACCCATTGATGGGATATGGTTAGGATGGCTTTATCCGTTCACAATTATCAAGAAATCATCACTTCAACATTCTAGATCACAAGAACGTAGACCCACCAATCACAACCCAAGGATATATTCAGTCTTCGAACAATCACATCTCTGCACAACTTCATTGTAAAGAAGCATCTCAGCTGTTAAGAAATATAATATCAACAATATATTTTTAAACGCCAAGAGGTAGCTCAGTTGGCCTAATAACTTATCTTTTTACCCACACTTACCTCTATTGGATTGACACTATCATTAATTTTGCACTGATCAACAAATATATTATATCACTCGTTTCATCAAAATAAATATGTACAAAATAATAATTAAACATTGAGGACCATAATTAAGTAATAAGATAATCTCCTTTAGACATTAAAAGCCCTTACACCAAATTTGTCCACAAGCAAACATGACCAGGCAATCTAACTTAATAAGGTTCATCAAAGAAACATATATAAATGTAATTTTCTTTTCTACGCTATCTGACGTCGACTATCATGCGGGACTCTTAAACAGGCGGGCTTTAGTAACGGAGTCTTAAGAAGTGCATTAGTCGAATGGGTTCTAGTCAAGGGAATTTTTTTTAATTCAAAACCATCATCAAAAACAAACTTTTTTGGAAAGATCTTATGTTTAATTAGCAAGCCCGATTACTAGATTTTGAAAATGTTAGGTCATGCCAAAGAAGGGGATACCTCATATGTTTTTTTCGGGGATTTGAAAAATCCATGTTTGACAATCACATGTCTTTGAGGACGTAAGCCCGTGGAAATCCTCATCTTTTGAGGATTTTTCAAGTTTGGCCTCCCCTTATAGGACTGAAAAATCATTAGTTTTGCAGATTTATATGCTAATCTCAATTCTTCTCAGCTATACAGATAAATATGTACTGATGTTAAGGTGAAATTTTCAACTCTACAAATCTTTTATAAGGAGTCTTTAAATTTGTGGCAGTGAGGAATCTTCAAATTTGCTCCTCATGAATTTCTCACATATTATCAAACGCGCCCTAGCACTTTTTTGTGTGATAAGAGGATGTCACTCTCCTCATATTTCAATATTCATGTTTGAATATTCACGAGAGAGAGAGAGAGAGAGAGAGAGAGAAGTTTTGCCTTCCTAGTTCCTAAGCAAGCATACGAAATTGAAATCTTTTCTGTCAAAAAAAAAAAATAGTGTTCTTTTTCCAGGTTGAAAGTGTGTCGCACTTGAACAATGAAAAGGGGCCAAGGAGAAAATCTGAATAATTTTTCTCTCACCTACAGTTCCCTCTCTCCACACACAAAGGTTATATAAAGTTATGAAAGTCATTTTTCCATCAAGACTGCGGGCCCTGTGGCGACGAGGTAAAGACTATCCTCGTCCTTTCAATGATGGTCATCTATTCGATGTGTAAGTTGACCACTTCTAGGGCGTGGAAACCAGATTCCACTGTACAAGAGGCAGCTCCCAAAATATAGTATTTAGAAAATCTTGCCGAGGAAGCATCTATAGATTCTAGAGTAATTGGTATCAGATGGTCAAAGTCTTGCTGACGAAGGAAGCATCAATGGATTTTTGACCAATTGGACTCACACGGCCAGAGTCAATCCTCGTTGCTAGGCATGTACATTGAGGGGGGTGTATTGTTTGGGTGCTTTACTAATGGAATTGAATTTAAGTAGAGATTATTTTTAAGAAAGAATAAAATATAAATGTGTTATGATTTAATTTTGTTTTTAGTTGTTTATTGTGAAATTTTTTTTTACTTTTTGTATTGGTTGTGGAGTGTTTTTTGTCTTTTAGCGAAGAAGTAAAGTTACTTTTGACTTTTTTTTGAAAAATATGGTGGGAAATTTAAATTAAAGTTCTTTTAATGAGACTTTATTTTGAAAAATGGAGGCCTTACCTTATTTGACTCTATTAGTAGAGTTGCTTTTGATGGGCTTACTTTACTTACACCGGGCAATAGACTAGATTTTTTTTTATTTTTTTTTTTAAAGATAAGTTAGTCTTTCATTTTCTCCATGAAACATATAATCCAGAAAAGAGGATAATCTAGTCTTTCATTTTCTCCTTGAAACATATAATCCAGAAAAGAGGATAATCTATCCTCCAATGGGGCATGCCCCTTTATAACAAGAAACCCACAGCCCAAGTAAAGCTTAAAAGGAAAATCACAGATTGGGTTGTAAAACTCACTCCAAAGAAGAAAATAACCTACATCTCAGGTCAAGAAATGAACTTCGAAAGCAAAGTTTGAATTGACGTGGTGGTAATTAACGAGGATATTGTATTCTCATGCATATTAATGAGCCTAACAGTGTAGAATATTCGATGATGGAGTCAGGATTTTCTCTTGGTGGTCAAAAGTCTCTTTTTAGGGAGAAATTTGAGAACAAATAGTAATTTTATTACACTATACCTCAAAACTGTTTTTACATTATAATGGGTACAAAAAGTTATGCACGAGTTATTACATTATACCCAAAAATATTTTAAAAATGATAAATTTAGATTGCTCTTTATATCGAGGAATTGGGTACGAAAGACTAAAGAATAATTAAGAGGGTGCATTAGCTGGCATAAGATTTTATATAGATGGCAAATGTGGATTGGATGAAACAGCATCTATATTTCGTTGAGGGGGCAATTGAATCATTAATTAAAAAATGCTTCCTCCTGTCTAAGCCAATTCTCAATTTCCCATTGATAGGAGTTTGCCTGTGGTTAGATTAATCACGTGTAAAATACATGCTACTGAAGTGAAGTATGGGCAGAGCTCATTCAATGGGGCGATGCCAATTTTTAAGGGTTTCAACAATTGGCCGGCAATGTTAAACAATCCTACGATTTGGAAGGGGGGATCTGGACTTTCAGAAAACACAAATACCTTTTCATCAATTGGCAGCATCTCTAATTACATGTATACATTTTCCGTGGTAGAATTTTTTTTCCAAAATAAATTTGTGAAATATAGAAATTTAACGTTGAGGACCAAAAATTAAGATCTAAGATTGATTTTATTAGCTTATTTCTTCACCTTCGTCCATATCCATCCTGCCCTTGCATCCCAGTTAATTTCATTAAGGGGTTGCCTTTTTTGTCACTGTCTACAAAGCTAAAGGGGTTGCATCCCAATTAGAATCATCAGGGGTTGTCTTTCTCTTTTTGTCACGGTCTACAAAGCTAAAGGGGCGTTTGTTTGCACGGATTTGTTTATGGAAATTCTATATGCTGGAAACTTTTGATAGCTGTATTCCATGAATCGAATTTTATAAAATTTCTTGTTTGATAAGTAGAATTCTAGAAGGGATTTTTATGAAAAGAAAAACCCTTTAAGTTCTCATTCTAAAAGGTCCAAACCTTTTTAAATAATTTTTGGCCTTTCAGATTCTCTAAATTCTAAGGTTTAGATACTGGTTGATAATGAAGATTTGCAGTAACTTAGTGAAAGTATAATATTTGGGATGCGTATGTGCAACATTACAGAATCCGAACATTGCTCCCGGCCGAATATACACAATCAGTGTAAAAGTTAAATTCATTTTTTGCTCTTTGACCTACATAAAAGTCGGTTTTAATCTACATACATATTTTATATATATATATATATATATATATGGGAGATGCTCCTATGAGAGATATCTCTCACTTTATATGAGAGATAAGGGGTGGGGACCCTCACATTTAAGTTGTTGGCATTGGATATGGATGTGAGGACCCCCACTCAATCTCTCATTTAAAGTGAGAGATATCTATCATAGGAGCATTTCCCATATATATATATATATATATATATATATATATATATATATATAGCCAGCTCTCCTAAGCTCAAGCTTAGAATAAAGTAAGTAATTCTCTTCCACGCTTACCATGTATAGTCGTAGAAACGTGCCCATGAGGATTTATAATTTCTATAGCTGAAGTTTTTTGAACTTGAGCAAATAAATGCAGAGTGACAGAAGCCCAAGTTGGGATGGCAATGGGTCACCTTTAAATGAGGACCTACCCCGACCAGATCCTCTTAGGGCCAGGTTTGATAATGTGCTGACAAGGTATGGGTCGGGTATGGTCTTCTTGACACTAACTCGAGCTAGGTTTGGGTTTTGGTTGTGGTGAACCCGCCCCACCCCGCATGTCTTCACTTTATATATCATACTAAGTAGGTGTGTACATGGATCAAATTGGTGCGAATTGGGCCAAATCCGTCACAAATCCGTTACCTACGGATTGATGGATTTGGAATCCGTCACCAATCCGTGACTGTTAAAATTCGTTCCGATCTGATCCATGGAAGACCAGATTGGATCGGATCAGATTAATCCGTTCAATCTAATGTTAAAAGAAAAATATCAAACATGTTGTAAAAAAATTACGTTTTGACGCATAAATCTTTTTTTCTTATTTTATATTTAAACATCTTAATTTATATTTAGACCCCTTATATTTTTTTTTTATTTAATGTTAACGGATCTGATTGGATTGAATCCGTGGATTGAGGGTGGAATCCGCCATTAATCCGTTGCTAACGGATTATAAAATTCTCAATCCGTCACCAATCCGTTTACCTTCGGATTGAATAAAAATCCGCATATCCAATCGGATCGAATCGGATTTACGGATCGACGGATTTTTTGTACACCCCTAAATTACTAAGTAAGATTTTGTATATAAAATTTCTTTAGTTCTGGTGTTTGTGGGAAGTGATATTTTTCTAGCAGTTATTGACATGTGACTATCATGTGGCGGGACATAAGCTTTCTCATATTTTTCAAAACGAAAAAACTACTTGTCCCGGGTTCTGTCCAGAACAAGGGACAGCTAGCAGGGCTCTTTTCAAAAATATATTAACTTAACCACTAGCATACACGACTTGGGCCGTGACCGTCACGTGGCAGGGATGGTACGATGATAAAATTTAAAAAAAAAACCTGCCACGGGTTGGAGTGGGTATGGGGTAGTGCAAATACTGATTGGGTCAAGTTTGGGTTGGCCTAAACCCAAATCTGACCCGACCCATCCCATTGCTATCCCTGGATTGTGAAAGCCATGGCCACCTACTTGGCCGTTGAATTTTCCTCGGACTACGAAGTGGGAGCTGGGAAACCACAAGCAATGACACAAGAAGCAACAGGGAACTTGTGGAGGAAGCAGCAATAGATTTTGGAGTCAGATGGTTAAAGTCAGTCCTTACTTGCTTGGCAAGCTATTGAAGACTCTCCCACAGAATTATCTTTTCTTCATGTATTATATATATAGTCTTTTCCTACTGCTCTGCAGCTCTGCACTACATCACGAACAGGATTACAAATCAAATTTAGTTGCAGCTCTCTCCACAAAGCTAGAGAAAGAAAGAGATCATCTTCAGAAATCAAACGAAGCAAACATGGCCATTCTATCTGTTGTTTTAAGCTTTTTTCGATCTCCTTCACGAGTTTCGTGTGATGATGGGCAGAAAAAGGAAGCTGCTGAACCCAAATGCAAGCCCAAATCAAAGCCCCCAATTCCTGTCTCCCTTTTCCCTGTCAATTCCCGTTTGTCTCTGTTGTAGAATTATATATATCTCTTTCTCCTCTGGCAACTTCTCTAATCCAACTTTCGAGAGCTCTTGTGATTGCTGTGCTGATCAAGAAAGCAGGGAAAGGCCAGAGAATGGCCTTTGAAGGGTGTGTGATTTATTTATTGATTGATTGATCTGAAGTTTGTCTCCCAATTGTGTGTTAGAGTCAGGCTAGCTTATAGTGTACGATGAATGAAATATGTATTTACTTATGTTGTTGTATCATGTATGTATTATTTGGGAATTGTCTTCACCTCCAGTAAAGAAATTTTCATTTTTGGGAAAAAACCTCAAATAAAGGGTTGGGTAGGATTACAAAAGTACGATATATAGTAGAGGTTGGAATTTTTTTCCAGAAGGTCATATGTTTTGGCGCCTCCAGGAGTGGGCTTGAGACCATTTCCAAAGGCTTTGGAAGGTACCCTCCCTTATCAAACATTATTCTTTTTCTTTAAAGCTGAATTTTGATTGGGAGCACTATGTAAAAAAGGCTAAAAAAACGATGGCAAAAAACCGGTGCTTTCCAAAAAAAACGACACTTGCGTCCATCAACAGATCCGTCGGTTATTTTGTAGTGGTTTTCAAAAACGACAATTAAAAAGTGTCGATCATCTTTAAATTAACGACGGTTTTTGTATATCGCTAATATTTAAATTACCGACAGTTAGTAACCATCCTTTAATCAAATCATTAACGACACATGAACTCAACTTACAGACAGCTAAACATCAGATAAAATGACGGTTTGCATGTGTCATTTATTTTAAATTTAATTATAATTAAAAGTCATAATATAATAGAAAACAATGGCTGAAAACCGTCATTTTATTTATTTTCTAAAAAAATTAAAAAAAATAAAAAAATTCTACCTGTTGAAATCAAGTAATATTCACCACATGTACATCATCCACTGTTTTCCATTCAAATACCAATATACAACCATTAACCTTTCAATGATCTATCAACACACCATATCAATATCTATTGAGAATAACAGTAGAAATGAACACCCATTACAATATTCAAAGTTCAAAAAGTTGTCCAGGAAACAAAGCTCCAAACAAATATCCATCCATCCATAACAATTGAACATCCATCCCATAATCAAAACCCAATTGTAATATAAAAAAGAAAAAACTAGCAAGGTAAAGTTCTAAATGTCGGCCAATCAATAATGTCTGCAAGCATAATATCTTCCATCTTCCTAACTCCATCCATCAACTCGATGTCGCCATCCACGATCTCATCTATAACAATCCTATAATAATCCGAATTCTCTAATGATACCCCCATCAAATTCCCATAGGCTACAATTGTGCTCTTCCTTAAATGCATTACCTTGTATGTGCCTGGGAGTGTTGTCTCGAGCTTGCATGTGTCCTTTGATGTGTGGATGGCGGTCTCGCCTACATTATAATTAAGAAACACATAATGCGAGTATTTTATCATACTCAATAATCTAAATAAGTTTATGAATCTACATTTTATATGTAAAGTTTTGTCTTACTTGAGAGGAACTCTCATGATCGGTCGAAGACTGCATTTGCTGCCGCGGATGAACTCCTAACAAGTCTTGATCTGGTTGAGTCATATAAGGATCAAACTCTTGGTGGTAGAGTTTGGATCAGGTTTAGACTCCCGATTGACAGAATTCCCACGCTGGTTAGGACATGTGGGATTCCAGGAGGGGTAGAGTCCGGATAGAGTTGTAACTCTTAGGGATTGCTCTATATAAGGGAGATGAGAACCCTTGGTTGATCATCCAGTAGATCTGAGAGCATTCGCAGTGAGTTCGCAGGTCTACCTCATACCGGAACGCACAAAATTCTTAACGAGTTCAGTTCCGACACCCATCTGAGACAAGCAAGTTCTTTTATTTCCGTCCCACTTTGAGAAAGGGAAGCAACAATCTTCTTCATGTCTGCCAATCAAGATTTCAACCCACCCACCTCAGTCTCGAGGGCCACTTGTGATTTGTGCTCTTCTTCATAAGCTCTCTTATAAGGATTTGAATGATGCACGATTGACCCTGAGACACCCAACCCCAAGCCCCTAACACGTCCACGAGTATCGATTTCAAAACCCTATTTTAAAAATAAAAAAATTCAATATCTGCTCTTGATATGTATTTATTGTTAAGTATTAATTAAAATCAAGTTGACATCGATCTAAATATAAATATAAGATAACCCGCATACCTTTGCAACCCCATCATTGTCAATATCATTATGTGCGATGGAGGGGTCATTGTCACACATTCTACTGAGCCTTTCCTGTAAAATAATTTGTTAAATAAAACACTGTAGGAATTAACAATATTATAACTAGCATGATAACTTTTATTCTAGTAAATGATATCGTTGATAAAAGTCACGGGCCAATCACGGACCCATGGACCAAATAGCAACAACTCATTTCAAAAGTCCAATTGACCCAGTTAGATGAAGCTCAATCTAAGTAGTTGTCTACTGTAACAGAAGAGTGAGCCAATCTCTACTATAGCTGAAACAAAATTGATCCCTTTCTTCTAGAGTTGACATAGTTAAGGATTATTTGTATGAGTTGTAAGGAGTATAATGAAACGAAGGAACATATTTTATATGAGCACTACACATGTAATCCCATCTCTTGTCTATAATAAGTTCAATCTTGGTGTAAAGGATATGAAACAACATATAATATAGCAAAGGCACTGAAACTGTGAAAACATATTTAGATTTGTGATTAGATATTTTTTCAACAGTTTTAACATATGAATTGAAAATTTTATTTCTCTATTGTATATAAGAGAAGAACAGACCACTTTCAAACACTCTAAACATGAAAGACAAAGTACTGAAAGTTGAAAATTGATATTAAGATCCATTAAACGGATCAAATGCTTCAGAAAATATTTGGAGATTTCCCAACCATTCCTGTCTTGGAATGTTAATCCATTGAACAACCTTTAACTTTTCATTGTAACATGAGAATGAGAAGTTCCACTATATGAGACCACTTAACAACTCTAAGGTAAGATAAACAAATGAATCAAAGTAAAAGATTGCTTGAGCATACCACAAATCAAAGATACAATTGATTATCATGCCATGTATGGAAATATACAACCGAAGACTCTCAATAACACAACACATCATCATCTAGCAAAGATAGATTGATAATAAATTAATTAAGGCAAAACCCATTACCTTTTAATCCACCCCATCTTGAAATAAAAGCCAAGTCCTATCATAATGATGCATCATTAAGCATTTCTAGTAATAAAGCGATAATTAAAACTTTGAAGATATTTAAGGTACTGAATTACCCAAAACCTCTCATTGCTTAATTTCTATGTTTGATATTTCCAATCTACAAGACAATTTTTTAGTTGAGTTACAGTGGGATTCTCACAATATTACTAAGTTAAAGTGGATACTTTTGTATAGAAGACTGTTTGTATGCTAAGATAATTGTATCAATCTAAGATAAAGGAATTTATCCTTTTTAGCAATGAAACTAAATCAGTCATCTAAAATATGCATCTCGAATAGATTGATGTCTCTTTACCACATGGTGACTTGAAGTAGTGCCATCTTTCTTGTAATGTGTCTTGATAAAGATCTCACACCGGGTGACCTCCCTTTCAGGATGCTGTTGTTGCTGAAGATGTCAAAAGGAAACGTTGGCATTACATAATAAATTAATTGAGGAACTAAAAGAGTTTAAAATAATCATATTTACCAACTCGTCAACAACCCTCGCCTGCCCTTTTTTGCCAGAAGTATGTGGGCTCTTCAAAGATGCCCTCGCAGCCTTTCCTACCCTCCTCCTTGACTGCGCCTCATATGTCCCTTCCAAATCCACAAAACTCTCTCAATCCTCTCTTTTCAAGTATTGCGGTAAAGTATTCTTTCTCTTCGCAACTGTGTTATGTTTATCATACACTTTGCATCGGAGATCGCACTTCCGATCCCTCCACAACGCATTCGCTCTTGTAAGGACACATGGGCAGTGGCATTCATGAACATCAAAAAGTGTCTGCACAATCATAACAATTAAAGATAAAATCATGTTTACAATTTATAAATCCAAAATTTACATTGTAAATCACCAATTAAAAATGGACAAATACTCGCAAGAACATGCTTCTATACATCCTCCTTAAAGGTGATGTGGCATTTTTTTCCAACTGCTGTAGGTTGGTGGCACATGAATCCTCACAATTCTACCTATGTTAGTGGAAAAGGTTGCAGAAGTTGGCCCCATAGGCTGGCCAGTTGGGTTGAATCTCAAATTGATGAGATGAACTGTTACAAATATCATTAATGAAAATGGAAAATAAGAAGGTTTATGGGTAAAGATGAGTTAACTCGTTATACATACCCTCCATGGAAGATCCCGACATTGATGTGGATTCAGACACTAACGTTGACATAATGCCTGCAACCAGAAATATTAAAATTCGAAACTCCCATAATCATAACAATATAAGAATTTAAAAGAGCTTACATTAAAGAATATGCAATAAAAGACAATAAGATATATTAGAAACTCACGTTTATAGAAAATATCATAAAATAATATGCAATCCAAGATAAGATGATTATTTAAGTTAAAGAAAATAAGAGTAAAAGAAAAAAATGATAAGTATGAATATTATGTGCTCAAAGCCATTGATGATTAATCCTCGTCACCAATGACATCATCCTGCAATGCTTCTGTTAAGGCATTTTCATTCATTCTTGGTTCGAAGGCTAAGCGATCTTCAAAAGAATCCACATCTTGGTTTAATCTCTTTGGAACATTTAAGACAACATGTCATTCTTCCTCGGGTCTACTATGATCTTTGCAATAGAAGACCTGAGTTGCTTGTCGAGCAAGAACAAACAACTCACCATCTTCTTTTATATTTCCTTTTAACCTCATCAAATTAACATATATCAAATTTATTTCTGGATAAACTCTGCATCCATGGTCATCTTCTATAAGCACTCAATCACAATAAAATACGACATGTTTGAAGTCATAGTAGTCCAGCTCAATAATTTGTTTGACATTGCCATAGTACGTGACTTCTTCATGTATGAGGTTTGTGTCCTTGGCATTTCTCCTGAAAGGAGTTATTGCTTTCATTGAAACCCCACTGTTCTGTGTTGTTTTATTCATTTCCGTATCCGCAGTATAGAAAACATAACCATTTATTGCATATGCAATATATGAAATGGCTCTAAAGCTCAGTCAATCAGCATGCCATTTGATGGTATAATTTTCTGTATTTTCTAATTATTTTCTAAGACAAGGAATGTAGTCCAAATCCTTTTCGATTCGCATATTCCCTCTCCGATATCCAATTGAAAGTCTTTGGCTTTGAAGGTATACAGCATATCTCTTGTAATCAATTATACATTGTGATGGCACTATAGGACTAAAGCAATAAAACTGTACAAAGGATATAGTCAATATTTTGTTTACCTGTCCCACTCAGCATTCTCAATAAAATGAAGCAATACCTACTTACGTGCCTGTTGATATTGCACATTCTGAAGATTATAGATCTTCCCCTTTTTATCGACAGGGTATGACACTCACCACCCTCATCCATCCATATCTCATGTCCTTGTTTAAAGTTTCTTTTTTTTATTACCATCAGGCATGTAATTCATGGCATACAACACAGACTCCTCCATAAGGAAGCATTCTGCAATAGAACCATTTGGATATGTTTGATTGACTACATATCATTTCACTGTCTTCATCTTCTTGATACAAGATACATAAATTAGACTCCGAAGCAAACTTGAGATTAATAAGAATGAATTAAAATTAACCGAAATATTTTAATTACCACTCAAAAGGATACATCCATCGATATCTAACATGCCCACAAAGTTGTACCTCCTTCGCCAAATGCACAACAAGGTGTGTCATTGAAACGAAAAATGAAGGGGGGAAATACTTTTCAAAGACACATAGGATTTCCACGATGTGTTCTTTCATCTTTGAAAGTTTTTTGTGAATGATAACCTTTGAACATGAGACATTAAAGAATATCGATAAATTTCAAATGATTGCACGTAGTGGCTTATGTGACTCAAATGCATGCATTAGTGGCACTGATAGTAATTGTTGCATGAGAATGTGATAATCACGTGACTTAAGGTTTTTAAGCTCCCTATCCTCCAAGCACACCTTGTGCTTCCAATAGTCACTATATCCAATGGGAACCTTCAAATGATACAATGTTTTATATATCAAGTTTTTCTCATGTTGGGATAGAGTGTAAGGAGCTTTAGGAGAAGTCAACTTGCCATTTTTTTCCACAGGCCACAACTTTTTCCTAATTCGCATATCCTTCAAATCTTGGCGAGTTTTAAGACCATCCTTAGTCTTATCCTTTGTGCTCATAGTTGTCGCAAATAGATTTTCTGCCACGTTTTTCTCCACGTGCATCACATCTAGATTATGGCGAATGGGCAAATCCTATAAAATTATTTATTATTGTTAGTATGGAAGTTCAACATATAGTATAATTTAAATAATAAAAATATATTATAATGCACCTTCGAATAAATCAAGTCAAAAAATATTGATCTTTTGTCCATGTAGTGATCTCGTTCTCCTCCGCACTTCTTTTCCTCTTCTTGCGTGCTAGCTTTCCGAAATGAGTCTGGATAGTTTTCATTTTTCTTAATACCTCTGAACCACTTAAACGCTTGGGATGCATTCCATGCTCTTCTTTTCCATTAAATTGTGATTTTTGGCACCTGAATGGATGCTTCATATTTATTAGGAATTTTTTGTACCCCATGTAAGCAAACTTCCTACCATATTTTAACCGCACTGAATCAATCCCTTCACTACATATAGGACAACCATACTTTCCTGCAGTCCTACAATCCGACAAATGGCCATACGCAAGAAAATCATGTATAGCCCATAACAAAATTGCTTTCACTGAGAACCTACTTTTACTATAAGAGTCATATGTTATGGCTCCAGTGGACCACAATTCATTCAACTCATCCACCAACGGCTGCAAGTATACATTAATGTCATGTCCTGGATATTTTTTCCCAGGAATCAATAATGTTAGCATAGCGTATTCATAGAGATGGAGGAAGATTGTATGGAACAATCATAACAGGCCAATAGCTATATGAGTTATTATTGTTTTCAAAAGGATTAAATCCATCTATTTCAAGTCCTAAACGAACATTACGTGCCTCTGATGTGAAGTTAATCCATTTACAATTTATGTTTTTTAAACACGACGAATCAATTGGATGGCGCATAATTGACTCGTTCCGTACTAATCGCATTTGCGTGCCATGTCATACTTTCCGCAATTCAGGGTACACTATACATTCTCTACAACCGTGGTGTTAATGGAAAGTATCCTAGCTTTTTCCATGGCTTAGGTTTGCTTCTTGGCTTTGATACATTCTTCGGTTTGCACCTGCTTTCACCAAACGTAGGACAATCAACCCTATTTTCATGCTCTTTCCAATAAAGTATGCAATCATTTTTGCATGCATGGATAATCTTGCACTCCATACGTAAAGAATTGATCATCTTCTTAGCCGCATAGGTGTTATTAGGCAAGTTGTTCTCTTCTGGTAGAACATTTATGAACATCTGTAATAACTCAGTTAAACATTCATTAGGCCACTTATGTCGAGCCTTCACGCACAATAAATCAATCGTCACCAACAACTTTGTATGTTCAACTCGACACGAGGGATATAGTGGTCGTATTGCATCCTCCATCAACTTCTTGTACCAAATATTCTTCGTCGAATCATCCTAAGCTTGAGGAAATTCTTCATCATTAGCTTCATCAGAATAGGCAGATGAACAAACCCCCACTTGAGCTTCAATGGCATTCTCGCCATGCTCATGTCTAAATAAGTCATTCACCATATCGACCATTCTTGGGAATGCATCTTCATTACCGCTACCATTCCCTACATTGACATGACTATGAGGATGTATTTCTCCATGGAGGAACCATGTTTTGTAAGTTGCATCTATACCATCACATATTAAATGTGTATAAATATCTCTTAATGTCTTCTTCCCTCCTATCAAATTGCGGCACTTGACACAAGGGTTGCAATACCAGTCATCACTTTCTAATTTATGTTTATTTACTCTTATGAAATCAAAGAACGATTCAATGCCTTCTAAGTGATCATTAGAAAGCCTTGGTGTCGTCATCCACTCTTTGCTTAGGGCTATGTTTTGAAAGAATCCATGGAATAAAGTACATAAAATGATTAAATACGAATATATGACTCAATTCCCACATGATATTATCGTTAGTGTAATTAGTCTTTAACAGAGTGATCTAGTCTTGGTAAGGGAACTTAGGTTTAAACTATTCATACAATGTGCATGCTCAATGCTCTTCGTCCTAACCCACTTACAACTATCTTATGAAGCCTATTTTAGATGGCGGGCCCACTAAATCACAATATTAGAGAATATATTGATAAATGAAGGTTTGGAGAAACATTTTGATCTGTAAAACATAGCCTTGGAAGCTTTGTATGTCATTCCTATTTGATAATCTGTCAATATTTTGTTGGCTAAACCACAATTTGTCACATCCTTTTGATTTTGTCCTTTTTAATATATCATCTCTCCAGGGACAACCAAGGTTAAGAACATTGATGATAATGTTGCGTCCTTGAAAGTAAAGTTTACAAAAGTAGATATGAAGGACATCTCGGATGCTGTGCCAATTAATGAGGTGGTGGGTATCAGAATCCACGAAGGTTTCTACCTACACACATGGAAATTCGCAAAAACATCACCAAAAGAAAGCAAGGTTTCAACACAAGATGCTATCTGCAAAGCAGTACTATAGTCTAATAATTGCCTAGTTGAACAATATTCGAGTAAAGTCACGTGGGTGAGTGAATAATTTTATGTTAAACATGTAATCTTGTTTATCATTGAAATCTTTGATCGGGTGACTAGCATGTGTGCGGAAGCATGAATCACTGCAATCGAGAATCAATTAATCCTTACAAAGAAGAGTGGAAATCTCACATAGAGATTTACGTGGTTCGGCAAACTCGCCTATGTTTATAGTTTATAGGAATGAAACTCGGGTTTCCTTTGGTTTCTTCACTATGCTTAGGTCTAGGGTTATATATATATATATATATATATATATATACAATCCACACTTTCTTATCCTACAAGAAACCCTTTCTTAGTCTCCAAGAAAGCCCCGATACAATTACCAAAATACCCTGAACCCACTTGATCTGGATCCACTTGGCCAACAATCTACCCATCCAGCTTTGTTATCATATCCGAGGGATTTTTGTCGGTGTAGATCTTCTTCATCTTCAGGAGATTTTTTATGATGACCTCACAAGTCCAATGGTATCTTACATCAACGTGCTTCGGGCATGCATGGTATGTAGCATTCTTGTTTAGATACATAACACTTTGACTATCACAATAGACTACATACTATTCTTGCTTTAACCTAGTTCCTAAAAAAAACATCTTCAACCAAAACATTTCCAACCAAAACATCTCATTCCCTACTTAATTAGCAGCTATGTATTTCGCTTCAGTTGTAGGCAATGCTGTAAACTTCTACAACTTAGACTGCTAGGAAATAACTCCCTCTGCAAAAGTGAACAAATATCCAAAAGTCGGCAACCTATGACAAGATCGCCTGTAAAATCAACATCTAGAGAGCCTTCCAACACTGGTTTTGAGCCTCTGAAGAAACACAAGCACAACTTAAAAGTACCTCTCAAGTATCTAAAGATTCACTTCACTACTTCCCAATGCTCTTTCCCTAAGTTAGAAAGAAATCTACTCACTAAACCCACTGCATGAAAAATATCTATCCATGTAGACACCATGGCATACTTAAGTCTCTCAACTACTAAGGATTATGGAAAAGTCATCATCCGTTCCTTTCTTTCATCTGTAGTAGGACATCAGTGTTTACTGAGCTTGAAGTGATTGGCTAGAGGAATGCTAACTGGGTTAACATATTCATGTTGAGCCTTTTAAGCACCTTTTCAACATATTTGTCCTGTAATAACCACAACTTCTTGGCATTTCTGTCACGACAACATATGTGCATGCCAAGTATCTGTCGTGCATGCCCCAAGTCCTTATGTCAAAATTCTTTAACGTCTCCTCTTTCATCTTACCAATTACCTTACTATCATGTCCAACTATCAACATATCATCTATATATAAAAGAAGGAAAATAAATCCGCCATTAGCAAACTTGCGAACATAAATGTAGTTATCCTCCGGTGCCCATGACCCCATGAATGAATCAAACTTCTTGTACCACTGTCTTGTCATTTGCTTCATTCAGAAGAGACTCTTTTTCAACCTGCAAACTAGTTGTTCTTTCCTTCTACTTCAAACCCCTCCAGTTGAATCATGTAGGTTTTTTTCATTAAATTGACATGAAGAAATGCAATCTTTACATCCATCTGTTCAAGCTCAAGGTCAGGGCTAGCGACTAGACCCAAGACAACTCTGACATAAGTCATCTTTATAAATGGAGAGAAAATATAATCGAAGTTAATTCCCTTCGTCTATGCAAAGCCTGTAACCACTAATCGTGCTTTGTGCTTCACCAATTTTCAACTGCCATCTTTCTTTAACTTAAACACTCATATGTTCTTCAATACCTTTCTAGTATTGTTCTTCTTAAAAGGACTCAAATAATCATATATGGCTTTCATCCATTTATCTTTATCTTCATGAGTCTTTTCTTCTTAGTAGCTCTCTAGCTCCCCTTCATCGGTAAGCAAAACATAATTAGATGCAGGATACTTTGTTCATTGTTGACACTCTCGAGTATACCTCCTAACATGAGGCTCCATGGTTTCTGACTAAGGAGGCTACTTCCCTTGCTCAACACCCTCTTCACCTGTAATACCAATGCCTCATCATAATCTGGATCATCCCGCACACCTTCTCCACCTGTAGTCTGCACTATAGAAGGAATAAGTGTGAGATCAACCGCTCCATCAACAAATTTTTTAGACTTGTAAGTCTTTTCAACATCTCCAAAGAATTGGTCCTCATGAAAAACCACATCCTTAATTCTAATAATTCTTTTCTTCTGTGGATCCCATAACTTGTATCCAAATTCTTCTCCATCATAACCAACAAAGATATAAGGCATTGTCTTATCATCCGACTTTGATTGTTGCTCCTTTGGTACATGTGCAAAATTGTTGTGGCCAAACACCTTCAAATGAGAATAGGAAGCATCTTTACCTGTCCATATCCTCTATGGAAGTTCAAAGTCCAAAGGAATTGAGGGAAACCCGTTAATTAGGTAACTGGTAGTCAGAACGGCTTCACTCCAAAATGGCTGGGGTAACTGTGCCACTCTCATCATGCATCTTATCCTCTCAAGGATAGTGCAGTTCATTTTCGCTTCCACACCATTATGTTGTGGAGTATCATGAACTGTTCTTTCATGTCGAATGCCATGGATCAAATAATAACTTTTAAACTGGTTGGATGTATACTCACCACCAGTATCTATGTGGAAAAACTTCAAGAACATTCATGCCTCTCTTTCAACCATGGCGTGAAATTGCTGAAAAATATGGAATTAACACATGACCCTTTGATTTCAACACATAAACCCATACTTTCCTAGATATATCATCAATAAATGTGACAAAAAACTTATTTCCACCCAAAGACTACCTCCATGGGAACACATACATCAAAATATACCAGATCTAAGACATTAGATTCTAACTTTGATGTTTTGCTGAAAGAAACCATATATTGTTTACCAAATAATCAATAATCACAAGAGTCAAGGGATATACCTTTAGAGTAATGAATTGATTCCTTGCTTTTCAATGACCGCAGTCCTTTCTCATTCATTTATCTAAGTCTATTGTGCCCCAAACTTGGAGTGAAACTGTCTTCAAGAGCATTTAACACACATTTCCACAGCTTCACATGGGTCTTATAGAGCGTATTACATGCATTCCCTCTCACAATAATGAGAGACCCTCTAGTGAGTTTCCATCTACCATTTTCGATGTGACTTTCAAAACCCACATGGTCCAATGTAGTTCCAAAAATCAAATTCAACTACAGATCAGGAACATGTCTCACATGTTTCAGTGTCATTATGCAACTAACATCGATTTGTATGTAAACATCAGTGATCCCAACAATTTTTGAATGATCTTGTGTTGCCCATTTTCACAGTACCAAAGTCCCCTTCTTTGTGCACCGTGAACATCTTCCTACAGAGAGTAGCATGGTAGGATGTCGCTGTGTCAAGAATCCACTCAACCTGATTATCTGCAACATTCAAACACTCTTTATCTTCACTAGCAAGTATTGCTACTTTATATGACTTAAAGCAGTTGTAGTGTTCTTAGTGTCATTCTTCTCTTTATCGTTGGCTTCATTCTTCAAGGCAAAGCAATACCTCCTTGCCACAGTGAAAGAACTTTTCAAACTTTTTCCTAGTCTGTGACCACCTCTAGACCTATCATGACCACTATTTGGTCATCTACTCTTAATCCTCCCACTTTTCTAAGTGATAAAGGCTTGTGTATTATATGTTCTTGCAGTTTTTCTTCTTTTCAACAAGCTGCTGGTAACTTAGCTCATAGATAACACACCAACTGGAATAGAATTGCTCACAGAAATAACCAATATTTTCCATATATCTGGCAAATAACTAAGAAACAACAAATCTTGCATCTCTTCTTGAATGACCATCTTTATTGTGGCTAGTTGGTTCAAAACACTTTGGATCTCATTTTCAAGGATCAATGTTTCCAATTTGCAATCTTCCCAATCCCTTTCTCAACTAACCATTGGAGACGTCCATAGTTCCTCACAATAGGTTGAATTCTTTGTTTGGGAATCACTCCACAAATAACACCTTAGAGGGTGATCATGCTGAGGGATGTGAAAACCCGACACTAAATGCAGGTGAAGATGGGAATGCGACCAACAATCTCTGTCACACAGTGTCGCGACCCCGGACCGAGGCCGCGGCGGTTAGTTAAAAATTTTGAAAGATTAAAAGACCTCCCACAGGTTCCCGCGGTGAGGGTTCCAAACAAACACGCATGGAACAACCCACTCACACGATCAAGTATGCGGAAGCGCGTGGCAAATCACATCTTATCATATCATGTCATAATAGGAAACATAATGACATCGAGACATAATATCAGAATGAAACATAACAAGGCATTCCCATAATTCAAGTTGTAAAGTTAACAAAATAAGTTAAGTTATTACACTTCCCAATAAGAGGCCAACATAGGCCAATACAATACCAAAAGTATATCAAAAAATCCCAAAAAGGTGATCCAACGGAACTCATGCACCACCCCAACGTCTAGATGACGTCATCGGGCTGCCACTCACGGGCTAGGTTGGGCCCAACGGCCTCCTCCTGGCACTCCTCCTCAAAGGGAGGGTCTCCTGCACCTGGACACCATAATACAAGCATCAAACACAACGGTTTGGCAAGAAATCACTTAAGTGAAAGCATGTAAAACATTGTTAAATCGAAATATCAAGAAAATACTTTACTTGTGGAACACTTTTCTAAATCAAAGACAAAACTAACATGAATGCATAACATATATATATCATGAATAGCAAATCCACATAGAGCCCATCCTTTCTCTATCATTTATAATGAAAAGAGCAAGCACGCACGACAAGCACGAATATACGTAATATAGCACGACACGATTCCCACAAAAAACGGGATTTCCGGCCGCGGAACCGGACACGCACGATGTGTAATAAATACACTACTAATCTGCAGTTAGTTCACATGTTTAAGGACCCCCAGACAGTGGATCAGACTGAAAGGGCAGTCCAAGCTCTGTGGTGTTCACTAGAATTCATGAATGCACAAAACACGCGAAACACGATTCAAACATATCGAAAATAGAGGGGGAAATCACTTGTCACGACAAGACAAGGCACGACTAGCACAATGCATAATATATATGCTCACAACTTATAGAAGTGATCCCCATTTGATACTTGAAACACATCTTGAAACATATCTTGTAAATACTTGAAACACATCTTGAAACATATCTTGTAAATACTTGAAACACATCTTGAAACATATCTTGGAAATACTTGATTTCAAAACGAGTACACTATATTACTTGAAGTATCAAAACAGAGTTCAAAACGCGATAATTTTGTCAAGTACGTACTTAGGCTATTCAATGACTCTTGGGTGATTGGAACTCTGTTGTTAAAATCTAATAATTGGTGTCCCCGAAGTTGCTTCGTATCTTGGAGTTCCAATCACGCAATGTCAGGTTAAAGTCCACAACATAGCCTAGTTTTTCTTTTCCAATCCTTAAAGGTGCATGAATGGGTTAAAATTTCTAAACAGGCTCTTTCCCAAAAAATTCAGGCAGCAGGCAGTTCGCTCGAGCGAACCAGGGGTCGCTCGAGCGGACAGCTTGCTGTCTGCGCCCGGACCAGGCAGTGGCCTGGTCGCTCGAGCGGACCCATGGTTCGCTCGAGCGAACAGGCTTCTGCCTGCGCTCATGCCAGGCAGGGGCCTGGTCGCTCGAGCGGACCCATGGTTCGCTCGAGCGAACAGGCTTCTGCCTGTGCTCGCTGAGTGCAGATATTGCACTCCTACTACATGGTCCACATGTCCATTCTTTTCTTCCTTTCTTTTCAACAATCTTTCCACTCCAATTAGCAAACTAAATACATGATTAACCATGCTATCAAGGTTCACATTGGGGCATTCATTTCAAACTTAATCAAAGCATTAACAAAGAACCCATTTCACAATACTTGAAACCCATTCATCTCTAAACAAATCCAAACTTCAACAAAACAAGACCCATTTCAAAGATATGAAATTCTGAAAGTGTGGAAGGACATTAGATATGCTTGCATTGTCTAAAACAAGATCATAACATGAAAACCTAATAAATCAAAACATTAATACCAAATGCAAATCCAAGACACACATGTACAACCACTTAAATGAATCACTTGCCTTAGCCAAATAAACACAAGATCTTTCTTCAAGCACTCCAAATCAAAGGCCAATCCAAGAACTACAAAAGCCCATGAAATCCATTCAAAAACTCACCCAAAAACACAACCCAACAACCCATTTCGAAATGGTTGCTACAAGTTAGAAAAACATAATCTTTGGGAGTAGAAAGGACTCCATTAAAGAGGTGGGTTGAAGCTCTTACCTAGAGATGCCCAAACAAGGAGTGAAGAAGAAAATGGAGGTCTCTCCCACAAGGAAACTTCAAGAAAACGGTATCAATGGCAAGCTTGTCTTGAGAGGAAGAAGATGATGGTTTTAGAATTTCATTTGGAGGTTCCTAGCTCAAGCATTCAAGAAGAGAGGGTGGGGAGAACAAAAAGGGTTTTCTCAGCCCTAGGTTCAGAAAAATTGCAGAGATTGCTAATGGAGAGGAAGAGAAGGGAAGGGACTTAAGTGTTAGACAAATGGGCCCCCTTTTAGTGCTAAACTTGAATGAGTCAAAACATGGTCTTGTGGGCCTCAAATGAAGTCGACGAAGAAGGATAAAACGATCCTTGAAATATCTAGTTTTCAAAAAGTATATTTTCGACATGGTTTTGGGACCTCGAAAATCGTGTCCAGATTTGAGTGTGAAAAGGCTATTTTACCCTTTTGGCCAAAACTTGATTTTCTAGGCTTCAAACACAAATGAGCTAAACATGAAACTTGCACATAATCATAAAACCAATCAAATGAGATGAAAATCACGATTAACACACAACCAAACACAATCTTCCCACGCTTGCACGTACACCCAGGCCTTCCTGAGTGAGCCTAATAAACACTAAACGTTCTCGAACTCCCCCAAAGCTAAAAACCATGACTAAACTAATCACATTCTAACCCACGATAACTAAACTCAAACAAGACTAAGCACACACTAAGCAAACACTATTGGGTTAATCCTGGGTTGGGGTTTGACATCCTCCACCCCTTAGGATATTTGGTCCACCAAATAAAACAAATTTTTACCTCGGGTAACAAGTGTGGGTATTTCCTCTGAACTTGCTCTCTCAATTCCCAAGTGGCTTCTTCTGGTTCATGATTTTCCCAAAGTACCTTGACCCAATGAATTGTCCGATTTCTCAGCTCTTGCTCCTTGGTATCAATGATCCTGATCGGTCTTTCCACATACGAAGCATCCTCTCGAATCTCCAAGGGCTCGTGCTGCAAAATGTGAGAAGGACTAGTCACATACTTCTTGAGCATGGAAACATGAAATACGTTGTGTACCCCGGAGAGTTCCGGCGGTAACGCAAGCCTATATGCCACGTCTCCAATCTTGCTCAAAATCTCATATGGACCAATAAATCTCCTTGACAACTTGCCCTTCTGACCGAACCTCAAGGTTCCTCTGACGGGTGAAACCTTCAAGAACACCTTGTCACCCACTTGAAACTGCAATTCTCTTCGGCGAGTGTCTGCATAACTCTTCTGTCTGCTACGGGCGATCTTCAAGCGTTCCTGAATCAATTTGACCTTGTCACTAGTCTCACCAACTATAGTCGGTCCGTGAAAGCTACGAACACCGACTTCTTCCCAACAAACCGGAGTTCTGCATCTTCTACCATAGAGAGCCTCAAAAGGTGCCATACCAATGCTAGAATGGTAGCTATTGTTGTAAGCGAACTCACAAAGTGGTAAGCACTCATCCCACTGAACTTTGAAATCCAACACACAAGCACGCAACATGTCTTCAAGAGTCTGTATCGTCCGCTCTGACTGACCATCTGTCTGAGGATGATACGCTGTACTGAACTGAAGTTTGGTACCCATGGACTCAAGAAGAGATTTCCAAAACCTCGAAACAAATCTGCTATCTCTATCTGAGGTGATGGAAACGGGTTGACCATGCTTACTCACAATCTCATCAACAAAAAGTTTGGCAAGAGGTGCCATATGCATCATATTACCAGTCTTCATCGGAATGAAGTGAGCAGACTTGGTAAGACGGTCCACAATGATCCATATTGCATTATTCCCCTTCTTAGTATTAGGCAATCCGGAGACGAAATCCATGGTGATGTGCTCCCATTTCCACTCCGGAATCTCTAATGGCTGTAGCAAACCTGGAGGCTTCTGGTGCTCTGCTTTGATCAACTGGCAAGTCAAACAACGAGACACAAAAGCTGCTACTTCCCTCTTCATATTGTTCCACCAAAATCTATTCTTCAAGTTCTGATACATCTTCGTGCTACCAGGATGCATGGAGTATCTTGTGTTGTGGGCTTCAGTCATAATCTCTTCCTTCAGATCATCCACATTCGGTACACACAACCGATCACGAAAGTACAATACTCCATTCACCAACTTGAAGTCTGGACGCTCTGCAATATGATCCACAATCCTAACCAAATCTGAATCTTGCAACTGACTGTCCTTGATCTTCTGGATGAAGGTAGGCTCAGACACTGTCATATTGGCTAACAAAACCCCCAACTCTAGGGTCTGCACTTCAACACCTAACTCTTCAAACTGTTGAAGAACACTGGCTCCTCTCAAACTGGCCATGATCCCTGACTTTCTGCTCAACGCATCAGCTACAACATTCACTTTACCTGGATGGTACTTGATTGGAAAATCATAGTCTTTGATGTACTCCATCCATCTCCTCTGCCTCATATTCAGATCCTTCTGAGAGAACAAATACTGCAAACTCCTATGATCTGAATGGACCTCAAATCTCTCTCCATAGAGATAGTGCCTCCACATCTTCAAAGCAAAAACTACCGCTGCCAATTCCAAATCATGAGTTGCATAATTCTTCTCGTGGTCCTTCAACTGCCTTGAGCCATAGGCAATCACCTTGCCATCTTGCATCAACACACAACCTAATCCCACATTGGAAGCATCTGTAAAAACAATGAATCCACCGCTGCCCGATGGTAATGTGAGGATTGGAGCTGTGGTTAATCTTCTCTTCAACTCTTGGAAACTAGCTTCACACTGTTCTGTCCACACAAACGGAACACTCTTCCGGGTCAAAGTAGTCAAGGGTGCCGCAATAGACGAGAAGCCTTGGACAAATCTTCGGTAGTAGCCTGCTAACCCCAAGAAACTCCTGATTTCTGTCACACTGCTTGGTCTCTTCCAATCAACTACTGCCTCTATCTTGGCTGGATCCACTGCTAAACCTTCTTTTGAGATGATGTGGCCTAGAAAAGCAACTTGCTCTAACCAGAATTCACACTTACTGAGTTTAGCATACAACTGATTATCCCTCAAAAGTTGCAATGATGACCTCAAGTGTTCTTCATGATCCTCTCTACTCTTGGAATACACAAGAACATCATCAATAAACACTACTGCTGAGTGATCCAAGTATTGAGCAAACACTTTGTTCATGAGAGCCATGAAAACAGCCGGTGCATTGGTCAAACCAAAGGGCATTACTAGAAACTCATAATGCCCATACCTCGTTCGAAAAGCCGTTTTCTGCACATCTGAATCTCTAACTCTCAACTGATGATACCCAGATCTCAAATCTATCTTGGAAAAGTAAGCTGCTCCTTGCAATTGGTCAAACAATTCATCAATCCTAGGCAAAGGGTACTTGTTTTTGACCGTTACTTGATTCAACTTCCTGTAATCAATACACATCCTCAAGCTTCCATCTTTCTTCTTCACAAATAGAACTGGTGCTCCCCAAGGTGAAACACTTGGCCTAACAAAACCCTTGCCCAACAATTCTTGCAACTGAAGTTTCAACTCACCCAATTCTGCTGGAGCCATCCTGTAAGGTGCAATTGAGATCGGAGCTGTCCCTGGAAGAAGCTCTATAGTGAACTCAACTTCCCTAATTGGTGGTAATCCCGGGATTTCATCTGGAAAAACATCCGGAAATTCACACACAACGGGGATTCCCTCCACCCCTTGGGACTGTTTATCCTCCGTGATAAACGCTACAAAAGCCTCACATCCACTGTGAATCAACCTGCTTGCCTTAAGCAAGGAAACAAACCCAGGTCTAGATGGTTTCCTGATCCCCTGAAACACCAACTCTGCTTGCTCTCCTTGCAATCTGAATGTTATGATTTTACTGAAACAATCCATGGTGGCATGATATGCTTCTAACCAATCCATGCCTAAAATGATATGAAAATCATGCATGTCTAGGACAATAAGATTGGCTGGTAAATTTACATCTCCTAACAAAACTGGACAGTTAGGGTAATAGGTTCTACACTCAACCTGCCTACCCACTGGTGTTGTAACAAGCAAGATATAATCCAATTGACTGTGTGGTGTATCAATCATCTTAACAAATATAGGAGACATAAATGAATGTGTTGATCCAGGATCAAATAAAATCTGTGCTTCTACACCACAAACAAGAAGTTTACCTTCTACGACATCTCCTGCAGCTTCAGCATCTGCACGGTTGAGGTTGAATAGACGACCTTGTTGCTGAGGCCTGTTCTGATTCTGATTCTGCCTGCCCTGGACGTTTCTATTCTGCTGAGGTGGACGCACATTCTGATTCTGCCTTGCTTGCTGCTGTTGCTGAGGTGGCCTGATCTGATTCTGATGTGGTGCCTGATTCTGAGGAGGTGCTGGCCTCTGTTGCTGGTTTCTGTACTGCTGATTTTGAAGCTGTGGGCAATCTTTAATGGCATGGTTCATTGCCCCACACTTGAAGCAAGCTCCCGTGGCCTTACGACATTCATGTGTCGGGTGGTTCTTGCCACAATGAGCACAACCTTGGGCCACTATATTCTGCTCTTGCTTTGGCTTCTTGCTATGGTGCTGAGATCTCTGATTGTGCTGCTGGTAGTGCTGCTTCCTATCTTGAACGATCATGTTATTGATATCTTCAAACTGGTATGCCCTCTTTACAGCCTCATCAAAAGTAGCTGGTGGAACTACCCCAATGGTATCCTTCATGATAATGGGATTTAGTCCCTCCAAGAACTTGTTGATCTTTTTCTGCTCCGTATCAATAAGCTCGGTGGCATACCTAGCCAACCTCTCAAACTTTGTAACATACTCCAACACTGACATACTGCCCTGCCTGAGTTGCTGGAACTCAATGGCTTTCTGTCTCTTGATGTGTGATGGAATATATTTATCCTGAAACTGGGTTTTGAAGGCTGCCCATGCTTCCTCATTTGCCATGGCCATATAGGGCTCTTTGACAGTTTGCCACCATTGGTCTGCTAGCCCATAAAACAGAGAAGCTGTAAGGTTCACCTTCTGCCTGCCAGTGCAAGTGAAAACATCGAAGATCTTCTCTGTATTGGCTAACCAGTCATCAGCCACTAGAGGATTCTCATTGCCCGAGAACTCCTTGGGTGCCCTTTTTCTAAACCTCTCAAACAATAGGTTGGGATCATGCTCCCTATTGTTTATGACGATATTCGGAGCCACTGGTGGAGCCTCATTCCTGTTCTGAAGAACCTCTAACAGTTGCCTCTGGACCTGTTGCATCTCAGCATCCTTTTTGGCCATTTGTTCCTGAAATCTGGTTTGGGCTTCATTTGCTTGTCTCTGTTGGTTCAACATAGCTTGCATCAGCTCTTGAAACTGATTTGCTGTTGGTATAGCAGCCTGATCATTCTCATTTTGGTTATTAGCTGAAGCATTGTTTGGTAGAACTCTTCTTGGAGGCATTGCTGCAAAACAAAATGTTAGTACACAATAAATATAGTCACATGGTTTCCTAGACGTCACACTAAACAATTCTAACGAATTCACGAACTCTCACCACGATCCTAAGATCTTTCTAGTTTCTTTTAAGTGCCTGAAACAAGTCCGGCTCTGATACCAGTCCTGTCGCGACCCCGGACCGAGGCCGCGGCGGTTAATTAAAAATTTTGAAAGATTTAAAGACCTCCCACAGGTTCCCGCGGTGAGGGTTCCAAACAAACACGCATGGAACAACCCACTCACACGATCAAGTATGCGGAAGCGCGTGGCAAATCACATCTTATCATATCATGTCATAATAGGAAACATAATGACATCGAGACATAATATCAGAATGAAACATAACAAGGCATTCCCATAATTCAAGTTGTAAAGTTAACAAAATAAGTTAAGTTATTACACTTCCCAATAAGAGGCCAACATAGGCCAATACAATACCAAAAGTATATCAAAAAATCCCAAAAAGGTGATCCAACGGAACTCATGCACCACCCCAACGTCTAGATGACGTCATCGGGCTGCCACTCACGGGCTAGGTTGGGCCCAACGGCCTCCTCCTGGCACTCCTCCTCAAAGGGAGGGTCTCCTGCACCTGGACACCATAATACAAGCATCAAACACAACGGTTTGGCAAGAAATCACTTAAGTGAAAGCATGTAAAACATTGTTAAATCGAAATATCAAGAAAATACTTTACTTGTGGAACACTTTTCTAAATCAAAGACAAAACTAACATGAATGCATAACATATATATATCATGAATAGCAAATCCACATAGAGCCCATCCTTTCTCTATCATTTATAATGAAAAGAGCAAGCACGCACGACAAGCACGAATATACATAATATAGCACGACACGATTCCCACAAAAACGGGATTTCCGGCCGCGGAACCGGACACGCACGATGTGTAATAAATACACTACTAATCTGCAGTTAGTTCACATGTTTAAGGACCCCCAGACAGTGGATCAGACTGAAAGGGCAGTCCAAGCTCTGTGGTGTTCACTAGAATTCATGAATGCACAAAACACGCGAAACACGATTCAAACATATCGAAAATAGAGGGGGAAATCACTTGTCACGACAAGACAAGGCACGACTAGCACAATGCATAATATATATGCTCACAACTTATAGAAGTGATCCCCATTTGATACTTGAAACACATCTTGAAACATATCTTGTAAATACTTGAAACACATCTTGAAACATATCTTGTAAATACTTGAAACACATCTTGAAACATATCTTGGAAATACTTGATTTCAAAACGAGTACACTATATTACTTGAAGTATCAAAACAGAGTTCAAAACGCGATAATTTTGTCAAGTACGTACTTAGGCTATTCAATGACTCTTGGGTGATTGGAACTCTGTTGTTAAAATCTAATAATTGGTGTCCCCGAAGTTGCTTCGTATCTTGGAGTTCCAATCACGCAATGTCAGGTTAAAGTCCACAACATAGCCTAGTTTTTCTTTTCCAATCCTTAAAGGTGCATGAATGGGTTAAAATTTCTAAACAGGCTCTTTCCCAAAAAATTCAGGCAGCAGGCAGTTCGCTCGAGCGAACCAGGGGTCGCTCGAGCGGACAGCTTGCTGTCTGCGCCCGGACCAGGCAGTGGCCTGGTCGCTCGAGCGGACCCATGGTTCGCTCGAGCGAACAGGCTTCTGCCTGCGCTCATGCCAGGCAGGGGCCTGGTCGCTCGAGCGGACCCATGGTTCGCTCGAGCGAACAGGCTTCTGCCTGTGCTCGCTGAGTGCAGATATTGCACTCCTACTACATGGTCCACATGTCCATTCTTTTCTTCCTTTCTTTTCAACAATCTTTCCACTCCAATTAGCAAACTAAATACATGATTAACCATGCTATCAAGGTTCACATTGGGGCATTCATTTCAAACTTAATCAAAGCATTAACAAAGAACCCATTTCACAATACTTGAAACCCATTCATCTCTAAACAAATCCAAACTTCAACAAAACAAGACCCATTTCAAAGATATGAAATTCTGAAAGTGTGGAAGGACATTAGATATGCTTGCATTGTCTAAAACAAGATCATAACATGAAAACCTAATAAATCAAAACATTAATACCAAATGCAAATCCAAGACACACATGTACAACCACTTAAATGAATCACTTGCCTTAGCCAAATAAACACAAGATCTTTCTTCAAGCACTCCAAATCAAAGGCCAATCCAAGAACTACAAAAGCCCATGAAATCCATTCAAAAACTCACCCAAAAACACAACCCAACAACCCATTTCGAAATGGTTGCTACAAGTTAGAAAAACATAATCTTTGGGAGTAGAAAGGACTCCATTAAAGAGGTGGGTTGAAGCTCTTACCTAGAGATGCCCAAACAAGGAGTGAAGAAGAAAATGGAGATCTCTCCCACAAGGAAACTTCAAGAAAACGGTATCAATGGCAAGCTTGTCTTGAGAGGAAGAAGATGATGGTTTTAGAATTTCATTTGGAGGTTCCTAGCTCAAGCATTCAAGAAGAGAGGGTGGGGAGAACAAAAAGGGTTTTCTCAGCCCTAGGTTCAGAAAAATTGCAGAGATTGCTAATGGAGAGGAAGAGAAGGGAAGGGACTTAAGTGTTAGACAAATGGGCCCCCTTTTAGTGCTAAACTTGAATGAGTCAAAACATGGTCTTGTGGGCCTCAAATGAAGTCGACGAAGAAGGATAAAACGATCCTTGAAATATCTAGTTTTCAAAAAGTATATTTTCGACATGGTTTTGGGACCTCGAAAATCGTGTCCAGATTTGAGTGTGAAAAGGCTATTTTACCCTTTTGGCCAAAACTTGATTTTCTAGGCTTCAAACACAAATGAGCTAAACATGAAACTTGCACATAATCATAAAACCAATCAAATGAGATGAAAATCACGATTAACACACAACCAAACACAATCTTCCCACGCTTGCACGTACACCCAGGCCTTCCTGAGTGAGCCTAATAAACACTAAACGTTCTCGAACTCCCCCAAAGCTAAAAACCATGACTAAACTAATCACATTCTAACCCACGATAACTAAACTCAAACAAGACTAAGCACACACTAAGCAAACACTATTGGGTTAATCCTGGGTTGGGGTTTGACACACAGCCTCAAGAGATGGAAGCGTACCAACAAAGAAGGTAGGGTTATGCTGAGGAAGGTAGGGTTATGGGGAAATTTGTAACTGCCTCAAGGTGCGTAACCTTGAATCATAAGAGTCCTGCAATATCTGACATCCAACCAAGCCATTGGTAAGTAACCCACCTTATGTATTACTTAATATACCTGAGAAAATGCATGGTGCTTCCACCATTAGGAAACTAACCACTAGCATTTTTCCTTATTATAATTGTGGGCTTGTTTGGATCTGTAGAGGTGCAAAAAAGTTCTCTATAATCTGCAAACTTAGATGCTTATGTAGGATGCACCATTTGGATTTTCTCCTTATATCTTAAACTAAATCTGATGAAAATGGCATCCAGAATCTTACCATGAAACTACAATCAGACAAAGTGGATAGTGTTAGTGCTACAGGAAATGCTGGTGGAATTACCCTTTCTTTGGAAAGATCAATGTGATATCCGAGTCACTTATAATGATAAAAACCTTTTCCATTGCATAATTAAGGACAACTCAAATGGAAAGTGATCAGTCACTTTTATACAAGGCCCTCCTTATTGGAGTGAACAACAATCCTTTTGGATCCATTTGAATGACATGAGGAAAAGCGTGGTGGGCCCGTGGATGATCATTGGGGGTCTTAATGAAATTCTACATGAGAAGGAAAAGTGGGGAGGTAATCAATCCAATGCCTCAAAAGCCAAAGCTTGCCTTGATTTTATTGCGAGCTCTAACCTCATTGATCTTGGTTATGTTGATCCTAAATTTACATGGACTAACAAGCACAGAGGTCTAGCACACGTTAAGGAGAGGTTGCGTAAGGCTCATGACAACGTCGAATGGCGGACAATGTTCCCTAAATCCACTTTTTCACTGTCTCAGTAGGTCGATATGATCATTCTTGTATTCTATTTTTCACCATCCCCAATCATTCTAAGCTCCCACACCCCTTTAGGTTCCATAACATGTGGTTTAGGGATAAGGAATGTGCTATTATTGTAGCAGATAGGTGGAAAGAATTTGATAACTCCTCTAGGGATAACCTTGTTAAAACCCTTAATTGGCTTGGGAAGGACCTCTCAAAGTGGAATAAGACTAAATTTGGAAAGGTCGAAAAATCCATTACTAAGATTAGATGTGAAATTGACATAATTAGGAACCTTGAACCTAGTCGTGGGACTGTTTCTTGTTGGGAAATGTTTCACGGAAATTGTAAATAAATTAAAATATTAAAATAAAATGAGGAAAAGAAAGAAATGACCGAACAAATTGGTAGCCAAATCACGTTTTTGAAGACGCTTTCTTTCGGCAGAATTTTACCCCACACAGGTGCAGATGGAACTCTGGACATCTGCCCCAGGATAAGACGACTTCCTGATTAAATGATCTCCACCACTCGGGCACTCAAATGAATGAGAAATGTGAATCCCAAAAATCGCAGTCTTGCAGCAGCTTGAAATTAAAATTCTCAAAAACTTGAAGAGAGAGAGGGGAGAGAATTGTTTAAGATGAAGAAAGCCTTCACCCGGATGTCCTTATATAGGGCTTTCCGGGAAAGAGATCCGTTAAGAAGTTAATTCCCAATGGATACGCCCACTTAAGAGTGCGCAATGGACACTTCCATGCGTTAACTCTCGCGCAACGGATACCAACGGGTATCCACAACGGAATACCATTATTCCGCCATAAAGAACAATGGAAAAGCTATCTCTAACGGTCACAAAGAAACGGCTTAGCAAATCCAAGTCAATTCCAGATCGACCCAAACTCGACCCAACTGAGACCTAAAATAATGCATGCTCGTGCGAGCCGGGTCGGTCCCACCCGCCACACAACTGGCTTGCCGGACGGCCCGCACGCAGTAAAAGTGTGTGGTCGTCGCTACCTAAGCCTTCTCCCGAAACTTGCACTATAGTAATGAGTGTAAACAATAATAAATGACTCTAAGAGAGTTCTCCACAACCTTAGTAAAGAAAAGAGAAAAACATGTGCTTTAATGCACAAAGATACCAACAATCCCCCACACATTAAAGCACTGAAATAAAATATTGAAAAGAAAAGGCTGCTGCTGCAAGACATGCCAAGAGACTATGCATAAGTGAAGGTGAACTAAGTCTTGAACCTTCACATAGTGTAGTAAGTTTGAAATACCAGAACTTTATGGGGAACTAGGATCTTGAACCAAGAGTTCATTTAGTAAATCGTACATATTACACACAATCTCAGAAATTAGGGATTCCTATAGAATCATGCACATTAACTGCATTGTACTATCCCAGTATTCATGAGCGCTCTAGAGAGTAGCCTACTACTCTCATAGGAAGCGGCCGCACTCATATAGGTATTCTCTATCAAGGATGCTCCTACACAACACCCCGCTTATAAAAGACATAGAGTATCACCAACTAATATACAGGATATGAACATTTCACACCATAGGAATGGGTATATACATAAGTAATGAAAATTTTGAAATGTTCCACCTTTGTCACCCAATGATAACTTCGTTTTTCCCATTGAACCTGTCCCATGAGATCTCCAATCAAATGGTTTGGGTGTCCGTTATTGGTGACTTGTACTTTTTAGGCTTAAGTCTCATTCCCCTCGATGTAAAAGTTACTAGTTCTCTAGCGAGTCCCTTAGTTAGTGGATCGGCCAAATTATCCATCGATCTCACAAAATCAATTGCAATTACTCCTTGCTTGAGTAATTGTCACAACAAATTGAGCTTCAGACGAATATGTCTGGATTTATCATTATAGGTCTTGTTACTTATCTTGTCTATTGCAGACCTTAAGTCATTATGGAGAGATATGGCTGGTACCGGCTCATTCCACAAGGGAATGTTGGTCATAGGTTCTTCAGCCATTCTGCTTCTTCTCCAGCTAAACCCATACCAATGATCTCCGAGTCCATAGTGGATCGAAATATACACGTTTGCCTTTTAGATTTCCAAGAGACGACTACATTTCCTAAGGTAAACACATAGCCACTCGTGGACTTGGATTCTTCTGAATTCGATATCCAGTTAGCATGGAAATACCCTTCTAGTACTGCGAGGTATCTCTCATAATGCAAACCGTAGTCAATGGTTCTCATCAGGTATTTAAATACCCGGATAACAGCTGTCCAGTGCTCATTGTTGTGATTGCTTGTATACCTGCTCAACTTACTGCATAAGCTATGTCAGGTCTAGTACAGTTCATTATGTACATTAAACATCAAATAGCTCTGGAATAATCTAATTGAGATACACTATCTCCTTTGTTCTTAATTAATTTAACATTTGAATCAAAAGGAGTGGAAACACCATTCCCTCTAAACATGTTAAATCTCTTAAGTACTTTCTCAATATAGTGAGACTGGGATAGAATAATTCCTTCAGAATATTTATGAATTTTTATCCCAAGTATCACATCAACCTCACCCTTATCCTTCATGTAAAACTTTGAACATAGGAATTTCTAGTATTCTCTACTGAATTTAAATCAGTACCGAAAATAAGCATATCATCAACATATAAACATATAATGATGCATGAACTACCAATGTGTTTAAAATAGACACACTTGCCTGACTCATTTATTTTAAAATCACCGTTTAATAAAACATGGTCAAATTTCTCATGCCATTGCTTAGGGGCTTCTTTTAGACCATACAGGGATTTAATTAATCTACAAACTTTTTTTTCTTTCCCTAGTGAAGTAAATACTTCGGGCTGCTCCATATAAATTTCTTCTTCTAATTCCCCATTTAAAAATGCAGTTTTGACATCCATTTGATGGATAACTATATTGTGGATGGATGCTATCGCTATCAAGACTCTGATGGTTGTGATCCTAGTTACTAGTGCATAGGTATCAAAATAATTTAATCCTTCATTTTGTTTGAATCCCTTTGCAACCAGTCTAGCTTTGAATTTTTCTATAGACCCATCAGTCCTTAATTTCTTTTTTAAAATCCATTTGCAACCCAAAGGTTTAGCACCCAGAGGAAAATCTACAAGTTCCCAAGTATGGTTGGATAAGATAGATTCTATCTCACTATTAAGGGCCTTTTTCCAAAAGGCAGCATTAGGAGACTGCAAGGCCTCTTGATAGGTTGTGGGGTCACTTTCCAAAATATAAGTTAGAAAACCAGGACCAAAAGAGGTTTCTTTTCTAGGTCTCTTACTCCTATGGAGTTCAACATCTACTGAGTCCTCAAATCCTGACTCAATAACTTGGGTCTTCTATTACTACTACTAGTACCAGATACAACTTGTTTGAAAGGAAAGTAGTCTTAAAAAAAAAACTGCATCTCTGGACTCAATGATGGAGTCTTTATCTTGTCCAAAGATAACAAGGAATCTATAGGCCTTACTATGGAGAGCATATACTAAGAAAACACTCTCCTGGGTTTTGGGTCCAAGTTTGGTCATTTTAGGGCTAGGTACAGCCACATGGGCTAAGCACCCCCACACTTTTAGGTATTCTAAGTAGGGGTTCCACCTTTCCATAACTCATATGGAGTTTTATTGGTCCTTTTAAAAGGTATCTTGTTCAAAATGTGACAGGCTGTAAGGAGAGCTTTCCCTCACAAGTTCTTGGGTGGGCCCGTACTATTCAACATGGAATTTACCATTTCTACTAAGGTTCTATTTTTCCTTTCAGCTACACCATTCTATTGTGGGGAGTAGGGGGCTGTCACTTCATGTATAATACCTAGGGTCTTACAGGTTTCTACAAATTCATTGGAGAGGTACTCACCTCCTCTATCAGACCTTAAAGTCTTAACCTTTTTTCCTAATTGGTTTTCAACTTCAATTCGGAAAATGTTAAATTTTCCAGGAGCCTCAGATTATTTTTAAGTACATATACATAAGAAAATCTGAAAAAATCATCGATAAAAGTTATAAAATATTTCTTACCACCTCTAGTGATAATATTGTTTAATTCACAAACATTGTGGATCAAACCCAGAAGTTCAGAACATCTTTCAACATTTTTGAAAGGTTTTCTTGAAAACTTTGATTGAACACAAATATCACGAGGATTTGGCTTGAAATCAATTTTTGAAATCAACCCTAAGTCCCTCATATTTTTCATATATGAATAATTTACATGTCCTAATCTAGCATGCCATAAATCAGGAGACGCAATAATATAAGCAGAAGAAGAGGCACTTTTATTACCAATAGTATTTACATTCAGCTTGAAAAGGCCTTCAGATGTGTATCCTTTTCCTACAAAAACTCCATTTTTTGTAACTCGAGAAAGCTCTTTCGCAAATCCCTGCCCCTGCCAAGACAAAAAAAAAAAAAAAAAAAAAAAAAAAAGAAGAAGAAGAAGAAGAAGATAATGAAACGAGAATTGAACTTCGTTATTGGTAACTCTCTAGTAGTCATGTTTAACCTTGAATGCAATTTATAGATTCTACAGCAATAGTCCCTCGGACTCGGAAAGTTATAGTGAGCTTCGCTTTTAGCCAGAGTAGCAAATTTATTTGCCTCAAATACTAATTTGAACCCATTTTTGCTCAACACTGAACCAAAAACCAAGTTCACACTTCGGGCACATGGAGCACTTCGATCGAAGTCAAAAACTTGCCGGATGAGGGGTGAAGAATGATTTCCCCTGACCAATTACTTTGGCCGTTGAGGAGTTACCCATGTAGAGCTCTTGTCCATCTCCAACATGCTCATAGGAGACGAATGCACTTCTGTCACTATAGATGTGCCGGGTTGCGCCTGTGTCAACCCACCAATCTCTACAATTGCTGACCAAGTTCACCTCTGTCACCACCACCACAAAAAAATTTTCCATAAGATTGGCTTGATTTTTTTCCTTTAATGTTTTTCCTGTGGCGGCATTCCTTTGCATAATGTCGGTTTTTTCCCGCAAAAAAAAAAAAAAAAAAAAAACATTATATATCTTTTCTTTTGGCAATATCCTTGCGGGGCTTAAGTGCTTGATTCTAGTTTTTCTTCTGAAATTTCTTGCCTCAGAAAGAATTGAACTTGGGCTTTTTCTGATCATTTTTGGCCTCAGTAAGATTGGCCTTACCCATATGTTTAGAATCCATACACTTAGAATCACGGCCCCAATGATGTTATTGAATTTTGAGACGAACTATGAGATCTTCAAATTTCATCTCCTTTTTCTTATGTTTCAATGTGATCCCAAAGTCCTTCCACGATGGTGGGAGTTTGTGAATGGTACTGCCAACTACAAATTGTTCGGGTAATTCCATTTCTGCATTTTGAACTTTATGAATTATTTTCTAAAATTCTCTAACTTGTGTTATTACTGATTTTCCTTCTTCCATTTGAAAGTCTAGAAATTGCTCAATGGCATACTTTTTGGGACCCGCATCCTCGGTAGCATATTCTTTTATCAATGCATCCCATAATTCCTTGGAAGTTTTGAATTTTGAAAATACACCATATAAGGAATTATCTAAATGGTTTAAAATCTTATTTTTGCAATCGAAATCATCATATTTCCATTTTTCATTTTCATAGGTACCAGCGGGCCCATCTCCATATGGTTCGGGACAATCAATTAATAACACATGTGAAATTTTCATAACCTTGAGGAGATATTCCATTTTCATCCTCCACATTTTGAAGTCCTTACCCTCAAAATGGAAAACTTTAGGTTAATAATCTCGAGCGGTCATTTTATTTTCTAATTTCTAAACAATTTTACTGCCGAAATCTACCTAAACTATTGGAAAATGTTTCGCGAAAATTGTAAATAAATTAAAATAAAATGAGGAAAGGAAAGAAATGACCAAACAAATTAGTAGCTGAATCACGTCTTTGAAGACGCTTTCTTTAGGTAGATTTCGCCTGCAGATGGATTTTTGGACGTCGGCCTCGGGATAAGACGGCTTCCTAATCGGATGATCTCCACCACTCGTGCACTCAAATGGATGAGAAACGCAAATCCCAAAATTCGCAATCCTACAGCAGCTTGAAATTAAAATTCTCAAAAACTTGAAGAGAGAGAGGAGAGAATTGTTTGAGATGAAGAAAGCCTTCACCCGAATGTCCTTATATAGGGCTTTCCGGGGAAGAGATCCGTTGGGGAGTTAATTACACTATATTGATGAGTGTAAACAATAATAAATGACTCTAAGAAAGTTCTACACAACCTTAAATAAAGAAAAGAGAAAAACATGTACTTTAATGCACAAAGATACCAACATTTCTGTCACGTCCCCCGAACCCGATTAAAGATTAAACCAGATCCGAGGAGTGAAATTTAGGGCTAATTAAAACTTTTCGCCCTTTTAGCCCAAGGATCATAAGTTTGCTATGAGGATGATAACTTTGAAGCCTCATTTAATAAATAACTTGCGGAACTTTCCATAAATCAAATCATATATAAAATCAAGTTTAATTATATTCCTAGGATTTTGAATGCAGGGTCTCAAGTAGTAGCTAGCTTTGGTAAATCTTGTATTAAAGAGGTTGTGTGGCGTGATAATTTCCCAAAGTGGATGCATTATCCCCACCATTGAAGTTTTGTTCTATTTTGTCCTTCTACTTAATGAATCCATCACTTGAAAAAAAAAAAAAGTTATCCTAGGGTCATATTAAGGAGGTCTGTGATCTTCTAAATATGATAATATGATAGGGTCCTATTTTCAGAGTCGATCAGTTCAGTTGGCCATAGTTTATCCTTTTTTTTTTTTTTTTTTAGTGCGAAAAGAGTTTGTAGTAACTCAACATTCCCATTTTAGGGACTGATGAGCAGCCTCAAGTTGCAAAAGTAAAGGGAAAGCGACCACACGAATAAGATTATTCAATGTTTTTTCTATTAATGGGTATGGGTTTTCCCCTCCAAACTTTGGTGTTGGAGTGAATCATGACCGCAATCTTGGAGTGAGTTCATGAGGTTTCACACAGACGAAGAATAAATAGTTATCCAATTAGGTCCTCAACATCCAACAAATAGAAGTATAGTGCATGCAAATAAAGTAATTGAGAATTTTACAACAACATGTTAAGGGACCTGAAGTAAGGTCTAACTTTTTTTTGCTGTTGAAATATTGTTGAAAATTTTGGATAGACCTGTACAAGTAGTTACATGTAAAGGACTTTTCTTACAGAATTACAGTGCTTGGAACTGCTCTACTATGTGGAGTTGAATTTTGGACAACAGATAAACGGAATAGAGATAAATGGACAATGGATTAATATTAATAACAGCGAACAGAATAGAGATAAACGGAAAATGGTAATGAGAATCAGATATTGGTTTCTTTGAGAAGAAGCCTTTTGAACCATTGGACCGAAGCTTTAGGGATCCTTGTTAGGTTGTTCTTGTAGTCAATGAAGTAGAGACCAAATCTGACAGTGTAACCGGAGTTCCATTCCCAGTTATCCAGTAATGACCACACAAAATACCCTTGAACATTGCACCCGTCTTCCCTGAATTGGCACAGATAATGTAAAAAGATCAGATCCAGTTCAGACCACCTTAGTGTGTAATGATGGCGCCCACTATACATCCATCTAATCCATTTGCTTAAATGTGTGTCCCATAAAAACTTTGGTTTAATGATATCATTTTCATTGGAGCAGGATTCACCGCTGGATGTAACGCATGGTGATTAAGTCTAAAAACTGAATGGAAAATTATTCCTTTCAAAAATAGATGATGCGTCCAATAGTTATATTAGTCTGATTACAGTGATATCTTAGCCACGAAAGATCTATGGAGAATGCCTTTGAGTGAATGGTTTGGGTGGACCAAGCAGTGGGACTCTCATCACTCTCATCACTCCCATAAGGTGAGGGACACTTCCATAAATGGGGATTTTCAAATACAAAAGTGACTTTTCAAGTACATAGGGTGAGGTACACTTCCTTGTCTTCATGTGCAAAAAGGGAAAGTGCCTCTCACCATAGGGTGAGGGACACGTCCCTTACATAATTGGAAATTTTCATGTGCAAAAGAGGAAAAATCATAAATAGTCATATGTAGAAAAAGAATGTTCGTGTGTAAAGAGGGAAAGCCATGTAAGTGTCCCTCACCCTATGGTGAGGGATGGATATGCATAAAAAAAATATATTTATGTGCAAAAAGGCAAAGTTCCCTCACCCTATGGTGAGGAATAGATGCACATGAATGTCCATATATATATATATATATATATATATATGCAGAACGCTGATTTAGGGTGCATTTGTACCCCCAAACAGTAACTGGTTAAGCCACTCAAATGATTTAGATTCAGCATAAAAGAATAGATCAACTGGTTTGTGCCAAACAGAGGCCTGGACTAATAGGCTGTGCCTTTATTCATAGTTTGGCATAAGCCTGGGCCCAGTTCTCAGGCCTAAAATCACACCCCAAATCAACACCAATGATAGATGGGCCCAGTGCAGGCTTGGACTGGCCAAGCCATGACCACCTTTACACTTAGAAGAAAATGTCCAGTCAGCATGGCAGTGACCGGCAGCTAGATCTGATTTAACTGTTGAGCCTGACTTTTGTTTGATCACACCCACTTATATGCCTTTTGATAGTTTGGAAATGGCCCAAATTACACTTGGATGAGTAATATGCCCCTCTAGAAAATCATATACGAAATGTATAGTTGTGTCTTCTATACCTGAGCAACCCAACGGGTTTGAAGTGAAATTTGGATGTGCTCCTATATAGGATGGGCACCCACAAAGTTTAAGTAATGCAGATAGCTGCCATCAGCACCATACTGGTGGGGAGAATGGGTCATTTCTAAACTCAGAATATGGAACTGTTAGTAGTCACAGAGAAATGACAGGAAAAAACATCTCATTTTTGTGGACGCAAGTGGCGTGGCCCATACCATAGTTTAAAACTTCGGAAACTCAGCTTGACTTGAGGTCAAGGAGACAAGTAACTTGGTGAGTCGGACCATGTACATTAACTCAACTATATGACTTACTGAGCTGGGTCAATTTGGGCGAGTTAAATAGAGGTTTTAAACTAGGGCCCCTATCAGTCCACTGCGCATTTGAAACAACTGTAGCCCATCCATAAAATCTTCTCCTCCCTTTTTTTAACAAAATTCTCATCTTTTTTCACTGTCACAGTTATGGCAGTTATAGAAGGTGGCTGAACCAGTTCTGGGCGGTTCAACCACCAGTGTGCTTTCAAAACAATGGTCCACAAGAAACATAAGTAACATTACAAGTACCTAATTGCAGCAGATAGATTTGATAAGTAGTCCCTGTGGTAGTTGATCCTCTTAACGTCCTGTAAAGCCGTCCTTAAGTCAATAAAAGGCCCATTGAAGTCATCCATTCCTGCATCCATGATCCCAAATCAACAAAGTCTATCATAAAAATTTGACATGAAGATTCAGGAAGCTTGGAAATCCATATCACCATTTTCAGTTATAAGAACTGGAGGATTCCTATAGTTATCCTTGATATATCTTGTCAGCTTCCGAATGCCCCAAGGGACAATGTGTAGCCAGAGTGATGCAGCCTGAAATGATCATTACCACAAGATCTATTCAACAATAAAATTGTCTCAGCATGATCAAAAAAATTCAAAGAAGTGGATGAAATTTACTCTTTCTCCAATTGGTACTCCGCCCCGAATGGCTACAATTGAAGATATGCAGCTGGCATTAGTTTAACAGTTAACCAAAATTCGTGAAGATAGATTACAAGAGAGACGATGTCTGAATGTTTTCATTGTCTTACAGGTTGTAATAGTAGCCGAATCTGATAAAGCATCCTGCAACACCAATTTGCGAATTCTGGTTCTATCGTTTCGGGCATACAATGAAGTATAATGATTTACCCCAACAAAATCTAAGGACCCCATTAACAGTTTAGACATCTTAGGAGTGATCTCAGGCAGTCTATTCCCAACCAAAGCCTTCATTGAGTGAGGATATCTTCCAAAAAAGAGGGGATCCAGGAACCTGCTTCATTTAAATGCAGTACCTAGTTACTAGTCATTACTAAATGTGTTTCTCTCTGTTGTGTTTTGGTTATTGAGGGATTACCATCCAATGCTGAAGTCTATAGCTCTTTTTGCAGCATACAAGTCTTCATCTTTATCCGATATTGGTTCATACCAATTGGCATCGAGTGCGATTCCAATATGACCGTCCTGTTTAACCTGCGACATCCAGATTGGAAGGTGATACTTTCATTTAGAGGTGTTAGGATAAAGCCATTTAATTCTACATGTTTTTAAGCATTTGCGTTCTCATTTTTGTTTGGTTCACATCTGAAAACATCATTGATCTAAGATGCAAGAACTTCAAAGGGTCAGTGAAAAATATATATTTAAGTTGAATAAATTTGAGTTACTTTGATGGTAAAATGTTTCTCATCTGTTTTCCCAATGGTAACTAGAAATATATCTGCAAAATGGGGAGATGGTTTACCTTGAAATGGTGCTGATACGTATGAAATGCTGCAGCATGCGATAAGAGAATATTGTGTGCAACTATATAAGGTTCAGTAGATGATTCTCCATTTTTACAGAACAAATGTCCGAGAATCGAACACCTCCCAGGAGCTTGTATGCCCAAGTCATAACCATGGAGTGAGAATCCATGAGGCTCATTGAAAGTGACCCAGTACTTCACTCGATCTCCGAACGCTTTAAAACATGTATATGAATAATTTCCAAAATCTTCTCTGCAAGAACAGAACATAATAGGCCAATCTTAGCCAAAAATTTGTATCACAGCAGAAGGACTCATAAAAATAAGTCTAGCTCTGGCCTACATAATCTGACTGCTCAGCCAGCCATCATATCTATCCTCAAGTGCCTGTGGAAGATCCCAGTGATAAAGAGTAACATATGGTTGTATACCTGTAGAATGAGGCGGCAAACCATCAGAAGCTTAAACTTTCATGGAAGATTGTGTTTGGATGTACTCCAAAGTCTGAACTACAAGCAACTTTAATATCATTGTAAAGGAATCAAGTTGGCCACTGTTTCTTCATCCTTTTCCGGTGTATTTATTGAAGCCAAAATTCATGTGTTACACAGAATTTAGATGTCCTAACTCCCAGTTGTAAATGATCAAATGTTTCATTGTTGCCAATTTCACTTTCCAGTGAAAGTAAGAAAGGGTAGAAAAAGCAACCCAGTTCGCATTTTCAAATCCATTCCAATTCACACATACATTACAGTAGCAATATAATTCACTTGCAAGTTGTGCATCCAAATGAGTCCATTGTAACTTTTAATTTTTTTAATAAGCTATCTGAATTGCTATTTCATTATGACCTTTTTCTACCAGAGCATCAATGAGGCTGTTGTAATAATCTATGCCTTCTTGATTGGGTTCTCCAGTTCCATCTGCCATGATAAGAATTCCATGTCAAAAATCATAAAAAAAATATTAATTACAAGATTTCTTAAATATGAAAGATATAAAACAGTGATGCCTTACTTGGGAAGATCCGGGACCACGCGATTGAAAACCGGTAAGCATCCATTCCTAAGTACTTCATCAAATCTACATCACTCTGTACGAAGATTCCATCCTTAAATCGTTAGTAATCATCCAAGAGGATAAGCCTATGCTTGTTCACCTAAACAAAAAAGGAATACATTCTTCTCTTGTTCTAATCTTTCTTTGAGGCTGTCCTACCTTAGAACAAATACAAAGGCACTGAATTTGTTTTTTAAGTTTCCTTGTCTTAGAGAACAACAACCAAGTACATTCTTATGCAAATGAACGAGACCATCATTTTACTATATTATGCCTCTAGAATCTTAGTCCTATTATACAAATGGATTTGTCTATTTGTCAATAAAAAATTAAAAATCTAAGGGACAACTTTTTTTTCTTTATGTGAAACATTATTCAATAATCATATGTTTTTTTATTGCACATGTTTGCCACAATTGCACGACATCAACATTTCCATACGTCTTGTGTAGAAAAACATAATGGAACTGGAAGTTAACACGTGTTATAATTTCATCATTTGGTGATCTCAAACATGATGGATCTGAATATGCGAGACTTCAACATGTGCCTGGATATCTATATGCGTTCCGGCGATTGAAAAGCCTGCCTTTACCTACGGATGGAATAAAATGCTTGAATACCAACACTAGAGCTCCCATATCTCTTATATAAGTAAGTTCCAAAGAGTCATACTTCCTCAAGATTTCTTCGCCAGAAACCCACATCCATCCTAATCCGAATGTGACTCTTAACTGTGGGAACAGATCAAGTCTTTTGATTATAATAGGATACTAATTTCTTTGTTGGCGACAACCATGCTTGATCTGATGTGGGACGTGTGGCATGTCCGCACACGATTTTCAACAAAATATGCATAAAACGGGATTAGTATCAGATACGCAGTCAACTGTGATAAGTTTTCATACTTGAAATATGAATTTTACTTTGAGAAATTAAGTCTATCCTGATAAATGAGATAAGATCTTAATGATGCTGATGACCATGATGATGGTGTAGATCCTGAAACCATAAATACAACATACCTTGAAACGATGGTACTGATCGACGGCAATGTCCGCTTTGCTGAAGTCCAGAATCCGACCTATTTGGACCAATAAGAAAGCTTGAAACAAAATAAATAGATATATCACTGTAGCGTTTAGTTGTCCATTGGACGACCGTAATTCTGACCTGGTTGCCGAGTGAAAGTATCCCAAATATTCATTCCCTTATTCCCCTCATTTACAGCTCCTTCAAACTTTGCAAGTCAATTCACAAAACTGACGCCTTTTAGTTTAACAAATGGAAAGCCTAATAGCATAATAAAATAACAATATATATATACGACTTGTAAGGAAAGGAGAGAGTGAATGCATTGCAATAAGAGTAGATGGTGAAGGTCAATATATTCAATATATTATACACACATGATCACCTTCGTACCTTGCTGTGACTTGTGGGGCCCACCTAATGGCCAACCAATCACAGGTAGTCTGGAGGATTGAAAGATTTGGATGCACCCTATCTCTATGTAAATTTTGATGCCCATCAAGACATCCTAACTCCTTTGGTGGCTCACAAGTCAAATGGGTTTATTCAAAAGAGAAAAATAGACTCCTCGATTCAACGGTCCAGTCCATTCGGATTTATCTAAAAATTATAGGATAGCTGAATATAGGGGGTGCATGTGTGGTCCATTTGAATTGGTGATTAGGTAGGCCCCACTAAGAGTTGTGCACCATAGGACCCAAGGAAAATGTATGCACAAGAAAATTTATGTATTTGTGTATATGTATGTATAAATATATGAGCTTTATTATGATGAGATCAATCTACACATAAGACAGAGCGGCCTGGATCTAACGTGGGAAAGTTCTAACTTGAATATTTGCGAATATATATATATATATATATAGAGAGAGAGAGAGAGGATGTGTTACGTTGAGACTTGTGAGAGAGAGTTGCATTACAATAATGACTAAATGTAAAGGCGGGGGATTTGGGTGGAGGGGTGCATCTTTGGTCGAGTTCAATGTCTGTACCGACGGTCGTTCATCAATCCCTGTGATTTTCGGCTACTGATTATCCTTATCTAATAGATTGACATTTTTGGCGATTAATCAATGGATGAAGGATTGGACAAGAGTGATCTTCTAACATATAGAAGAAAGGTAAAAAGCCCAATTTAGATGGAGATGTCCCACCTATTTCCAATAAATGTTAAGGTGGGTCTCACCGTGCTCTCGTCTCTTATATAAAACAGTTTGAGTTTCTCTCCAACAAGGACAATTCTTTTCTGAACAATAAATAACCAAAACAAACCTGGTAAGCCGAAGAGGCAGTTCCAAAGACAAATCCTGTAGGAAAATCAGCTCTACTGATCGCCCCTGCATTCCCATTGACACCCATCATAATCATCACAAACATTAAAACACCAGCCATGGAATGAAACCCTTGCCAAGTCCACAGAGAAGCCTTTGGAGAAGCTTAAGCTGTTTATAGGAGGAAATGGGAGTGGGTATGGTAAGTTGCCCTTGAAAGTGAAGGCTCAGTTTGTTTTTGTTTGAAGGGAAGAATAAAAGCCACTGCTTCTTGTGATATTCCTTGATCGGTAGTTGATGGCTGTCAATGCAAGCGTTGGGTGTAAGCTATATAGAGGCTGCAGTGATGAAGAGGGAACATTTGGCCAAAAGGTTGAATCTTGAAAGGAATTCTCATATGAAGGTGCTTTGGAGAAGGAAAAGATTGGGATGGAGGAAGAAAATGCGTGGAGGACATATGCCGAAATGATGGGAATTTAGGCAGTTGGGGTGTTGCAGGAGCGCGTTGTAAACAGGTGTGTTTGTTTGGTTCTTTATGAAGTTTTGGGAATGTATTTGAAGGCTTTTTGAGGCGACGTGAGAGAAAATGAAAGAACTGTTGGGCCTAAGTGTGGCCCACACGAGATATTATTAACATGTGCAGCAAATTTGACCTACACACATGACAGCAATGTGATTTCCATTTCCAACAATAGACGTGCGTTACTAGAGTGAGTCCGTTACAACAGGGAAATAGTGTTTCGGCATATTCCAGAGTGCCAAATGTCATCTTTGCTTTTTTATTTTAAGAAGCAATTGAAAGTATACAATTAGCTTACGTCACATCATTTTGTATGGGGCTCAATGGTAGGCTGAAATAATACTACTCTGTTTCGTTTGAAACAGGATCCAGACTCATTACTATTTCATTTTTTCCTTTTAAAGTTGACTATATAATATGTTCAGGAAAACATGATTGGAGATACTACAGAAAATTATGTTAATGGAGGAATTTTCTATCTATATAAGAATCTCTTATTTTACTTTCTTGAATGAACATGATGAATTTTCTGGGCTTCCATCACTTTGCAAGAGTGCAAGAAAAGTGTTTGAGAAAGTTGTAAATCCTTCTCTTCAAATCCAACATTCTGTTGGTTCGAATCCCAGAAAGCCGTATATTTGTTTTATTATATTTTGCTATTAATTCAGATTTTAGGTTTATAGAAATTTTAACATTTGGTAGGGTGTGATCAAATAATCATATAAGGTGTTTTCTTCTTCTTTGTCAAGTTTTGAGCTTTTTTATGGTGTTATGGTCTCAAACCAAAAACTCAAATAAAGCTTTTTATTTTCATAGAATAAACGAACACTTTCAATGGATCTAAAAGGGTTATGTTTAAGTAGATTTCTGCCATTGGACAGGGGAAGAAGATAAGGGATATATCATTAATTTCATTTGTGTTAAAGAAGCATATCAAGGCTGGAGTCACGACGAACGTAAGTATGCACAGTAGGGGAGTAAGAAAGAGAAAATAATAAAGGAATTGAAAGTATGCACTTTCATTTTTTTCTTTATTCATCAATCACCCTACTATGCATTTTTTTTTTAATCATTATTAAAGGAATCGTTTCCTAATTATATTCACACATACTCGTTCTCATGGTTTAAAATCTCGGTCTCGGTCGCGGTATCGGCCGGGCCGAAAAACCGATATGATATCGGTATCGGTCGCGGATATCGGTCCGTCGCGGTCATCGCGGTGCGAATTTGTTTTTTAATCCAAAAAAATTCGCAAAAATATCCAAAAAATCCAGAATATTAGAAAATGCTGGAAAACAATATTTTTTTCCATTAGTAATAGCAATAAATCAAAATCTCGGTCACCTTAAGTTATAAGTCCTGTCTGTGTCGCAGTTCGCTGTCTTTTCCAGTATTTCATATAATGCAGCCATTATTGATGATCATGATCAATTTATTAGTGTAAAATATAAGAAAATAAATATAACATATCAATCATCATTTAATACTAACTCAATAATAAAAAAAGTTGTGAAATTCAAGACCATGAAGATGACATTAAAATCAGAAACATTATAGTAAGATCGATAAATCATAAAGCAGTTAGGCATCAAAGATTCATGGTTTACCTGAACTTAGAGGAGACTAGTAGAGAGTAGAGACTATAGAGAGATTGGTGAGTATGACTGTATGAGACTATGAGTGTATTACATTTACAGATTTACAGATTCATGGTTTACCCAAAAAATTATGTATTATAATTCAAATATTAAAAAATCCGAAAATAAACACAAAAAATGAAAAAAAAAAGTTCAAAATCATATGTATGAGTAGATCTAGCATGAAAATATGTAGATCTAACTTCTAAATGAAGAAAACAACATAACTACAAAAGTAACATACCCAAATGATCTATAATTTCATCTAAAAAAAAAATAACATAAAAAAAATACTTTAACTTGATTTTCTCTTACCTTAGATAATTTTTTCTTCAAAAATAGAAGTGGAATTTCAAAAATGCAAGGGGGATGTGTGAAGGAGAGGGGCTGCTGGTATAGGTAGTAAGAAGATGAGAAGAGAGGAGAAGAAGATGAAGATGGGGAAAAAAAAGAAAAAAAATGGGTTTTAAAGCATCTCGGCCGATATTTTGAAAATATCGGCCGAGATATCGTTAATTCCGATATATTCAAAATCTCGGCCGATATCGGCCGAGATTTTGACGATATTTACCCGATCCGATATCTCATCGAGATATCGGATCGGTATCGGCCGATACCGGTACGTATCGGCCGATACGTACCGGTATCGGCCGATTTTTTGATCCATGCTCGTTCTAACTGAAGCACTATAGGGTCAACACTGTGTTGTCATTATTGATCAAATTTGACCAATCCAACTATTGAAAAGATAGATCAAATTTTTTTGAAACTTGATGAACACATACAAGTTGGCTGACATAGTCAAAATTATGGATTGTCCAAATTTATTTTTTATCATAAAATTTACAGACATCCCTTCATTGATCCGAACCATTAGACATCCCTTCGGATCAATGAAGGGATTTCTTTAGATTTTGCATAATTATTTATGTGGCTATGAGCATTCGATCATTGTCTATTTTCCGCATTATATTTGACATATTTGTATTTATCAAATATTATAGTTGCTTATTGTTTACCCATTAGCAAAATCAATAGTAGTTTATGGATCCATTAAAGAAGTTTTGGTTTAAGTAAATGGCCATATTAAAGACATTTTGACCATTTAATTGGATCATGATGGACAAATGAATTTTTTTTCATTGCACCCAGTTGTTGCAATCAAGGTTTTGAACAATCAAAGGATATATTAAGGGATATATTAAGGCTTATCATATGTATCAATTGGAAATTACCTTTGATTAACTTGTTAGTCGCAAAAGCGGTCTAGTTATGAAAATGTATGATTTATTGAATTGAAATTGTTTAAGTGATTATAAAAACACTTAAAGTTGCGATTTCATTAATAGATGTTCAACCAAAGGTGAGATCATCCGAACAGTCAAGATCGGAATTTGACTTGTTTATGAATATGATATAAAATTTTGACTGATTTACACCCAAAGGTATGATCTTCTTAATTTATAACATATTTATTAACACGGAAAAATTAATTAATTTTGAAAGGTGATAGTTCATATGTTGTTTATCCACCTAAAGGTAGATTTACAATGATGTACATGTTGCTTTATTCTATTTGTGGAATTAAAAATCAAAGCATATAACTGCTTATTGTTTCTTTTTCAATGACTAGATCCTTGGCCGACCATAGGGACTATACCCACTTTGGATGATTCCAATTTCATTGAATGGTTGGATGCTGCAATGCTTGCTATAACATTCTTGGTCTTAGGAATTGTCTTCGATGAACCTATGCCCGAGAAATCCACTAAAAGAACTACTGCCGAACAAAAGACGACCTATATGAAGAATGGATAAAAGCAAATAAGGTGGGGGTAAAAATTATCTCAAGTTCTATTTCTCGTACTATCAAAGGGTCCATAGAGAAAAAAGTTAAGGCGCTAAGGACCTCTTAGATACGGTGAAAAAGAATTTACGATAATAGACTAGGTAGCAGGTACTTCGTTGATGAGCTCCTTTTCACATATGAAATATGATGAAACATTGGGAGTAAGAGAACACATCCTTTTAATGGTGGACATACCATCAAAATTGAAGGAGGTGGACATGAGCGTCTTTGAATATATAGTCCAATTTTTTTTCAATATTCCTCGTCTCGCTCTTGGAGCCTTTAAGGTAGCTTATAACCAAAGTCTAACAACATAAGGCATAAATGAATTTGTAGGATCTTACACCCCATTGATCTACCACTTATCCCAAAACCAATTGGTAATAGGAAACGACACAACAATAGTTTTATGGTGAGGGCGAGGGCTCGACTACAATTATGACCGCTCAGGAGCGATGGTGGATGTTAACCTCAACAATCCCTCCCTCAACGGCACGCCCACTGCAACTCCTGTTGCAATGCAAACTTGCAAAATGCATGTCTCGTGACTCGAACACCCGACCTACCAGGCTTTGATACCACTTGTAGGATCTTACACCCATTGATCTACCACTTATCTCAAAACCAATTGGTGATAGAAAACGGCATAACAATAGTTTTATGGTGAGAGCAAGGGCTCGACCACAATTTTGACCACTCAGGAGCAAGGGTTGACGTTGACCTCAACAGAATTGATAGCAATAGCCGATCAAGAAGAAAAAAGGCTGAAGGTAGAAGGACAACTAATGATTAATTTTGTCCCTCGATCTAAGTCCAACAGCAAAGGTAAGAGCAAGAAATTTGCAAATGCTCAAGCCACAAAACCTTAAAAGAAGAACAAAAGGATAATGAAGAAATGATATTTTTGTGGAAAGAAAGGACACCTCAAAAAGGTTTCCTTGAACGAAAGAATTGGTTCGAAAAAAGAGGTAAAGGTTAATCTTTTTTTTTATCTCGAAACCAATTTACCAGATGTTCCATTAAATTCTTTGTGGATTGACTTTGGTACAATCATTCACATTTTTTGTTGCATGCCGGGATTCCTTTCAAACCAAAGTCTAAATTATGGCGAAAGAACCAATGACCATGGGTAATTAAAGGGAGTCAAGAGTCCAAGCGATAGGCACATACATGCTGGCCTTGGACACCGGATTCATTTTGGATCTCCACAATACTTTCTTCATCCTAGATATATCTAGAAATCTTATTTCCATTTAAAAACTTGATTATGATGGTTTTAAATTTTATTTTGGTGATGGATTTATGAATATTTTTAGGAATGACAAACTTGTCGAAAATGGTTCTTTATGTGATAAATCGTATAGATTAAAGTTGAATTCCATGTATGAACAATCTCTTCACACGCAACTCATTAATCGTAGCTTAAACATAGGTGTTAAAAGAATCGTCTTTAATGAGAACCCATCCATGTTGTGGCATAAAAGGTTGGGTCATATTTTGAAAGAAACAAAGGAAAGATTGGTGAAAGAAGGATTGTTGTCAAAACTGAATTTCACTTACTTTATTGTATGTGTTGATTGTACTAAACGAATGCAAACCATCACAAATAAGAAAGGAGTCACAAGAACTTTTGTTCTATTAGAAATAATCAATACATATATTTGTGAAAAAATCCACATACCCTATTTTAACTGGTGAAGAATACATCATTACTTTTATCGATGACTTTTCATGTTTTAGTTATGTCTATTTAATTAAAGAGGATTATGATGCCTTACATGTCTTTAAAATATTTAAGGTAGAGGTAGAAAAGTCAAGGTCGCGCGATCAGATGAGGTGGTAAGCATTACGAGAGACGCACCGAATCGGTCGTAATATATACCCAGTTGCTAGATTTGTAGAGGAGGTACAAAATGCCTGGTACACCTTGGTAGAATGGTGTAGTTGAGAGAAGAAATTGGACACTCATGGAAATGGTTAGGAGCATGGTCAGTAACACTAACTTACTCGAATCCATATGGGGTGAAGCATTAAAGATGACAATGTGCATTTTTAATTGGATTCCAACAAAAGTGGTTCCAAAAACATCTTTCAAGTCGCGAATCAATAGGAAACCCAGCTTAAGTCATTTTCGAGTCTGGAAATGTCCATCTGAAGTAAGAATATTCAACCCACATGAACGAAAATTAGACCTTAAAATAGTTAGTGAATATTTTCTTGGCTATTCAGAAAGGTCCAAAGGGTAGAAATTCTACTATCCTGACCACACAACTATGATCTTTGAATCGGAAAATGCAAAACTTTTAGAAGATCATTTGAAAAGTGGGAGTGGTCAAAATAGAAATGTAACATATGAAGAAATCAGGAAAAATTCTGAGGTAACTAATAGGAGTGAGTTTGATGTCCCACTTGATATCATACTCAATGATAACCCAAGAGGAACAACAACCACGAAATAAACAAGTAGCACAAGAAACCCAATTACCCATTAATTAATGAACCACTTTTAGAACAAAGTAATAACCCCTTTCCAAATATACCACATGAAGTTAATAACCCAAATCCTGAGATTTTAAGGATGACAATTCGTACAAGAAGATCCGTTATTTCGAATGATTATGTAGTATACTTAGAGGAAGCTGATATTAGGATAAAAGATGATCGTAGAATGTTTAAGGAAGCCATAGAAAGTGAGAATTCTGATAAATGATGATTAGATGCCATGAAAGATGAGCTAGAAATAATAGTCATCACTAATGATATTTGGGATATCGTTGAACCACCTAAGAATTCCAAAACCATAGGTTGTAAGTAGCACCAAAAGGGACTCAAAGGGAAAAGTTAAGTGTTTTAAACTCAGACTTGTGGCCAAAGGTTTTACTCAAATAGAAAGAATCAATTACAACAAGATCTATTCTCCAGTGTCTAAAGAGGATTCTTTTAGGATAATTATGGCCCTAGTAGCTCACTTCAATCTCGAGTTACATCAAATTGACCTCTAAACAACATTCTTAAATGAAGATCAAGAAGAAATGGTGTATATAGAACAACCTGATGGATTTGTAAAAAAAAATGAAAGGAAGTTAGTCTGTAAATTAAAGAAGTCGATTTACGGCCTTAAACAAGCTTTCCGATAGTGGTACCTTTAATTCAACCGTGTTGTTGTTACATTCGGATTCACCTAAAATTTGGTTGATCGTTGTATCTATCTCAAGATTAGAGAGAGCAAGTTTATTGTTTTAGTCTTATATGTCACCGATGTTTTACTGGCCAGTAATGACATTGATATGATTCCTGAAACCAAGGAATTCTAAGGAACAATTTTGAAATGAAAGATATGGGTGAAGCAACCTTCATATCAAGAATTGAGACTCATTGTAACATATCTCGCGGATTCCTTGGGTTATCACAAGAAACCTACATCAAAATTGTTTTGAAAAGATTTCGTATGGAAGAATATAAAGCTCAAAGTACACCTATGGTCGAAGGTGATAACTTCAGCAAGGTTCAGTGTCCAAGAAATGAGATTGAAAGTAAACAAATGGATAAATATGCATATGCCGCCACAATCAGTTGTCTAATGTATGCACAGACATGCACCTGACCCGATATAAGTTTACAATTGGCATGTTAAGTAGATACCAAAGTGATCCAAGAATAGCCCATTGGGTGGGAGTTAAGGTCTTGAGATATCTAAGAGGACTAGAAATTATATGCTCTCTTACAATAGATCGACGTTTAGAAGTGATCAGATATTTAAACAAAAACTTCGCCGGATGCCTCGATTCTAAAAAGTCGACTTCATGATACATTTTCCTATTAGCTAAAGGGGTGGCTCCATAGAGAAGTGAGAAGTAAACCCTAGTAACCCCATCCACACTTGATGCCGAATATGTGGCATGCTTTAAAGCTACAGGTCACGCCTTTTGGATCGGCGATTTTATTTCAAGGTCGTGCATTATGGATACAATATTCTCCAAACCATTGAAAACTAATCGTGCCAACGATGTAGCTAGAAGATTGGCACATAATGATAAGATTATAAGCAAATCAGAATTTCTGGAAGTAAAATACATTGTGCTAAAGGAAAAGATACGAAATCAGCTGGTGTCTATCATTGGAGCTCTGATGAGTATGATGTTAGCAGGTCCTTTAACAAAGGCATTGGTGTCAAAGCCTTTCCCAGAGCATGTCAGAAATATTGGCTTAAATGAATTGCCTTATTGGGATTTGTAAATACACATACTGATTGCATATATTATAGTTGTGATTTTGTATATTATTGCTTTATTTAGATTCACATGTGACTAAAGTTTTGTAAAGTGAGAACAGTAACGTGAATGACATTATTGAACCCATTAAATAGGAATGTCATGAAAAGTGTTATATTTTACCCTTATTAAAACCTTGGTTAAGTGAATATGCAGATGCAATTATTACGTAAGCGAGCATGTTGTTAAGGACGTATAACCACCATAGTTAATCATCAACAAGCTAACTTCATCATAGGTTAAAGATAGAGCATAAAAGTTGACATGACAACTATTTGTGAGAATTGTTGTAGCAGTCAATCATTTTCAAATTCCTTGCATTTTGAAAAATGAGTTTTTTTTTTTTTTTTCAAAAAGCGATTTCTTGTGATTATGTGGGCCAACTAGGAGAATGTTTGGCGTTAAGTGTGGCCCATATGAGAGATTATTAATATAGGCAGTGAATTTAGCCTAATCACATGACACCCACTTGATTTTAATTTTCAACAATGGATGTGTGTTTCCATTTGGAATTGGTTTACATGGATGTGTGGGAACAAACTAAGGTACTTTATCTTGGTGGATCTTTTTATTTTGTTACATTCATTGATGTTGTTACAAGAAAACCATGGGTTTATCCTATGAAACACAAGTCTGATGTGTTTGATATTTTCAAAAAGCGGAAAGCTATTATTCAAATGAAACAGGTTTGAAATTGAAATGCTAAAGATCTGACAATGGAGAAGAGTATAGCAGTAACTAATTTGAAGAGTACCGTGCCATACATGGAATTAGGCGAGAGAAGACAGTTCCTAATACACCGAAGCAATATGGCGTGGTAGAGCACATGAACAGGACAATTATTGAGTGTGCTAGAAACATGAGGCTACATACTGGATTGCCCAAACAATTTTAGGCTAAAGCAGTGAATATCATTGCATACTTGATCAATCGTGGGCCTTCAGTAGCTTTGGATGGTGGACTGCCAGAGGAAGCTTGGACTAAAAAAGAGGTAAACCTTTCACATATAAAGGTATTTGAATGTATCTTTTATGTTCATGTTGATGCTGAAAATGAAGAAAAACTAGATTCCAAATTTAGAAAATGCACTTTCATTGGATATGGTTTTGATGAGTTTGGTTACTGGTTTTGGGATGAAGAAAATAGAAAAATCATTAGAAACAAAAATATTATATTCAATTAAAAAGTGATGCATAAAAATAAGGACAATGTGTAGGAGGAAAATAATGAATATTTAGAACTAGATGACACTTCTGAGAATGATTTACCTGAAGTGCATGACAATAAAACCCCGCAAGTGGACTCTCAAACACCTGCCCTAGTAAGAAAATCATCTATTGCTCATAAGCCTATACAGTGTTATTCACCTTCATTGTATTACTTGTTGTTAACAGATGGTAGTGAACCAGAATATTATAAAGAAGCATTATAGGTTGAAACTTGGATTAGGTGGGAACAAGTCATGGAAGATAAGATGTAGTCATCATTGTCAAGCCAGACATGGGACTTAGTTCGGTTGCTTGTGTTGACACACAAAAAATTCTTTTGTCCACACATAACAATTCTCAGGACAAAACACTCATTTTATAAAAGAGGGCAGTTTTCTGATCGTTGGAGTCTGGTTGGCCATAGTAAAAAAATCATCAGCGGCTACTACATACAAGGCTCACTGGCCGTTGCAATCTTCAAAGCATCGGCCACCCAACACAACAAAGCAGCCGCAAATCGTCGCCTGAATGATGACCGCTGAACGCTCCAAGTCTTCAAGCTTTGGCCGCCGAACCTCTTCTTTCTCGACTACTTGTCGCCCATGATCTCTGGCCAGTTGCTTCTCCCGATGGCCGCGAGACCTGCAAAAGGGGAACAATTACATTTCCTATTAATGAAAATTTTCAAAGCCACCTCCACTCCCCCCATGATTTCCGATAATTATGGCTCCTCAAAGGCTATAAAATGAAAACTTCAAGAGGGCAGCTAAACATCTTGGATCCAACGCAAAGAAGGCCCAGAAACTCTGCCATTTTCAAGAATCTTTCATTCTTCCATTCGCAAGGTGAGAGTTAGGCAGCAAAGAGCACTTCTTTCTGGATTTGGGTGATAGCTTTTAAAAATCAGTCTTTGTTTCTCTCACCATGGAGGAAGGACGAAGATTGCCTCTATTGTTTTGAAGCAAACTTCTTTGCTAGTCCTTCTTTCCAAATAATGGTGATGAATTATAAAGACTGACAAAGGAAGCTACATTGCAGACTTCTCCAGTTTCATCTCACACAAACTCCTGAAAGTAGCAGACTTCTCATCTCTTCTTTCAATTCAAATTTCCCTTGTATTTGATCTCCTAAGCCTGACGAGGGGGTTGCATAAAAAGTTGTAAACAACCTGTACTCAGAAGGTGAAGCAAGAAGAACTAATGTAAATAAAAGTGGGTATGACTCTTCCTACGGGATCAAAAACATGTACGAGTCATTTTCACATCTTTCTATAATGTTCAAAGGATGCATAAAAGCTTCTTCAACAAACTTATATTTCTTCTCTTTTGGGCGAAACAGCCTGAGGGAAAGAAAGCATTACAAAATAAGTGGGTATATAGGTTAAAGGAAGAACATAACGGAAGCAAGAGATACAAAGCTAGGTTAGTTTCGAAAGGCTTCCGGCAGAAGGCATTGATTACTCTGAGTTATTTTCCCTTGTGGATGAATCAAAAACAATCAGAAGTGTTTTGATCATTGTAGCAGTAGAAGATTTACATCTTAAGTAGTTAGATGTGAAAGTTACGTTTCCCTTTGGTGACTTTGAAGAAGACATCTACATGCATCATCCACAAGGATATGTTTTCCCAGGAAAGGAAGGAATGGTGTCTAAACTCAAGAAGAGTTTATATGGCTTGAAGCAGGCCCGAAGAAAATAGTATACCAAGTTTGACAGGTTTATTTGAAACACAAGTTAAATGATGTCATGCAGACCATTGTTGTTATTTCAAAAGTTTTGATGACTATTACATTATTCTACTTTTATACGTAGATGATATGCTTGTTGTAGGTTCAAACATGCATAAAAAAAATAATTTGAAGCAACACTTTTCACGGGAATTTGAAATAAATGATTTGGGTGTTGCAAATTAGATTCTTGCCATGAGAATCAATAGAGATGGAATGAGTCGCACATTAAAGTGGTCTCAGGTAGATTATGCTGGAAAGGTTTTAAACAGGTTCAACATGCATGATGCTAACGCAGTTAGCACTCCATTGGCTAGTCACTTCCAACTCTCAAAAGAGTTGTCTCCTAAGACAGAACAGGATAATAAGAACATGTCTAAGGTCCCATATTCTTCAGCTGTTGGCAGCTTGATGTATGCTATGGTTTGCACTAGACCAAACATTGCTCGTGCAATGGGAGTTGTAAGTAAATTTACGAGCAACCATGGGAAAACACATTGGGAGGAAGTTAAGTGGATTCTCAGAAATCTGAGAGGTACCACTAATGCAGTGTTATGTTTTGGAGGATCAGAAATCATATTGCAAGGCTATATTGATTCAGACTTCTGATGAGATATTGATAGCAGCAGAAGCACTATGGGATATATCTTTACATTGGGTAGTGCAACAATTAGTTGGAAGTTTTAGTTACAAGACGTCGTTTCACTTTCAACCATAGAAGCAGAGTATGTTGTCGCTATAGAAACCACTAAGGAAATGATTTAGCTGCAGGAGTTAATGGAAGAGTTGAGTAAGAAGCAAGAGACTATATGACTTTACAGTGATAGTAAGAGTATCATTCATTTAGCGAAGAATTCAGCCTTTCATTCAAGAACCAAACACATTCGTATTAGATATCACTTTATACGGTGGCTTCAAAAATAAAAGGTGTTGAAACTGGAGAAGATTCTATCAAGTCAAAATCCTTCGGATATGTTCACAAAGGTGGTGAATACAGAGAAACTGAAGTTGTGCCAAGCTTCAATTGATCTTCAAGCATAAAGATGATGTATTGAGATTCGTAGCCACGTTCTGCTATTATCAATGTCATTCAATATGATCAGTCTTAAAGTGGGATATTGATGGGTTGGTGAAGCCTAATCGAGACATTATTTATGTTTGTATGGGTTAATTTGTAATTTGTCGGTTTAATATGGACCATTTTTTAAGGCCAGATCTGACGGCTACGGGTTGTCTAAAGGTTTAGGATTTTATGTATTTATACTGGGTGGTGAGAGCATTGTACTTTAAGCGAAGTTGAGATTGTCTGAGAGATTGAGAGAAAGAAACCAAGAGAGATGGTGAGGGATTGTACTCTTGTGTGTCACAAGAAGAGGGTTGTTCTTCTTGTGGGTGATCTCTAGGAATAGTGAACAAGCTTGAATCTCCCGTGGATGTAGTCAAGTTTGCCAGACCAAGTAAATTTGTTTGTCATGGATTGATTGTGTGTGTGCTTGATTGATTGTTTTCATAGATCGTGAATATGTGTCCGATCCCTAACAATAGATAATATAACAAAGGAAGACATACACCAACGACTTGATTATATACAAGTCGAGGAATCCTACAGTCCAAACCTAGGTCCTTGTTGCCATTGGCATGCGAGACATAGCACCATGCAATCTTATGTAGTCTTAGGTCCCTTGACGTCCTCAGGATTATACGTTGGTGCCTCTGATGGTACTTGACATCAATCTCTACCCAAAGACATCATACATTTGACTTGGTGTTGCGCAATTTATACCTCCCGGACAATCCCTAAGCTAAATCACATCTTCCTATAAGTCTCATCCATATTCACCTTTAGGCAAGACTTAGGGGTCCTATTCCATGTTAAAGGTCTTAAGACTCAAAGGAAACCCGTGTTCAATGACTAGACATAGGGTATTACGGTTAGCCATAGGGGTACTATGATTAGCCACGGGGAATAATACTACGATTAGCCGATGAATAAAATTATGGAAATTCAGTTCTTGTGTTTTCTAACTGTCGAGTTACTATAGTTAGCTTCTGGGAATGCTATGATTAGCTATGGGGATAATAAAATTAATCGTAATGCTCACATCAGTTTAGCCGAGCTGAACTTGGCTTTGTTCAAGGGGAAAAACTCTATTAAGCTAAAGGCCTTTAGAAATCACGACAATTGGGGCATAACCACCTCTTTACACTCTAAGAAACCATCTCATCTAATGCTATTAAAGAATTTCAAATATAAGAATGCCAATTGCACATTTACACATAAATGAGCTTAAGAATGGTAGTTATGATGGAATTAAATGCAGGAATCATCACTAAAATCACATGCACATCAATCTACATTTGTTCACTTGCCTTGGTTTTAAATAACACAAGTAATATTTACACTAATCACTATTACACTTACTTGGTTGATAGCCACACATGCATCATCTTCATCCATTGCATGTTTTCAATTATTTTTTTCAAGACCCACACGAATCTCCTCATCAAATAAACTTCAATTTCTACCATCAAATTGATAATGTGAGTTGAAAAAATAACCTGCACAGTATATTAATTTAGATAATTGAAATCAAAACATAACAATACTTAGGAGTTAAATTTTGAGAGAGTTAGATTCTTGAAAAAAGTAATATTTACCTGTAGCGTGCAAGTCATGATGTAGTTGGCACCATGTTCAATCCAATAGTAGGACTTAATTAGGTGAGTTTTTCTATATATAAAAAAGAAAATGAAAAATAGAATGGCTGAACCACTGATAGCTCAGCGGTAGAGATGCCACATTTTCCGAGACATGTGGCCAATCCTTATATTCTAAGTTAGAATCTCGTTGCTGTATTATCAATCCAATGTTAAAAGCAAAAAAGAGAAAAAATTAGTGCAGTCTAATGGTTTTGATAAAGCAAGGTCGAACATAAAGGTGAGACAGAGGTCGGCTGACGTCAGTACACACAACATTTATGAGACTAGAGCAATCTATTTTTACAACTATGGGACATTTACAAAAAAAAAAAAAAAAAAAAAAAAAAAAAATCCCTCTAAATTAAAATGAGAAACACAACTGAGGACCCAAAAAACTTATAAAATTAGAGGAGAACCTCCCTTCCAAATCTCACTTTTTCCCGTTTTACCTCTATTTTGCTAATGTGATTAGCATTCCCCATAATCCTAAAATTAATAAAAGAGAGAAAAAGAAGAGAAGAACTAAATGTGTTGGAGCTCATCCTTCTTCATCTCTATTCGCGGATCGTTTCAGGATTATCGGGGCCAGCGGATGTGAGAATCCGTGAGGTCCAAACTTTTCGTGACCGGAGATGAGCGAACAACCGCTTTTTCTTTAGCGTACGGGGTATGCAAAATTTTTCATTCTACTTGAAAATAACAAGTGGTGATCCATAGATCAACCTTTTCATGCAGAAAAGAGAATAAGCTTTTTTTTTTTTTTTTTTCTAACTCTCATTGCATATGTGTTAAAAAAGAGACATAATGGATTTGAATGCCGTGAAAAGCGAATTTCATTTGTTTGCCGTGAAAGGCAAATTTCATTTGTTTGGCATAAAAGGCGATATTTTTGCTTTAAAAGACGATTTTGTGTTTGTCGTAAGAGGTGATTTACAATTCTCATCGAAAAAGACTTGTGATTTTTTATATCTATTTAAAAAATACAAATATAACAAGAAGAAAGAAAAATGAATCTAACTTCCCAGGAGATTGTGGGGACTCGTTCAGATTGACAGTCACAACTCATGTTTGGGCTTCGCCATCATCCTTCAGATGATAACAGTAGATGCTTTTGATTCTTAGGCTAGTCTTAATCCTTGGATTTTTAGAGAATAAGGATCGAGGAGAGATCCTATATCCAATAAAAATGCAAGTAGACGGGCTAAAGAGTCGCGTCTAAGCCATGGAGATAAAAGGAGAGGGCCTAAGGGGGTGGCCCCCAAGGGCCTTCAATCACTTTGTAGTGGTGGTTATTGCAAAACTTATTCAATAGAGGAGAGACCGTTGTTAAAGCGTCATAGCAATGAAGGAGAACTTGTGTATAATGGCAAGAAAAGAATTTCTTGGAATGGTGGGTTAGACCTCCTTGTATAGGCTTTTGGCATGGGCATGTGAGGAGTTTATGGGCTTCAAATACATTAAATGCATTGCTACTCCATGATGGGAGGAGCTACACATTTTGATTTTATGTTTTTGTAACTCCTTTTGCTTGATTTTTTATTGGCGGTCGGAGAATAATGAGCCATTATTTGCGTTGATTCTTCATGATGAGAGAAGTTATATGGTTTAATACTATAATTGCTTTGACTTGTAACTCTCATTTCTTGGATTTTGATTGGGCCGTCCATGATAATGGGTAATTAACCACATTAATTTATCATAAAAAATGCATTATTAACCGCATTAAGTAGCCGCCAAAGTGCTTGAAGAGTCGCTGGCCATGCTATGACTTTTGAAATTCTATGCGCGACGTAAGAAGCCTTGATTGTCGATGGATTTCTCACATCAATTATTGCCGGATGATCATGTAATTTCAAACATTGATTGTTATCAGTGAGCCGATACCATCCGTCCTGTCGATTTCTCCATCGGTTGGGCGGTATGCTTTCTTAGTTGGCTAGTTGATGATTTCAAGGTGTCCGATGGCGAACCCATGATTTCGACAACGAATCCATGATGTTGTCAAAGATCGATGGATTTCGTGCCCAGGAAATCAAATTTTCAGAAAATCACAGAGGCCAAATAACTCAAAAATGTCAAAATGACGCATAAATGGGTTTTTGGCGAGATTTGGCGACCTATATTTCCAGGTTCACCGATAAGTCATTTTTTGCTCGATTCGTCACTTTTTCGGCCTATTTCTTCTGATTTTTATTATTGACATATTTTTATGGTATTTTGTACATTTTTTTGTATAATTTTCCTATAGAGAACTTGATAAGAAGCTACACAAAATGAGGGGCAAAGTTTCTGATTTTTCGAGAAACCCGAGGGTGCCAAATTGTCGTCAGAAACCAAAACTGGGTCAAACAATGTCGGAATGATCTGAAATTTGAGGTGAAGCTTCATGGGCAAAAAATAAGACCAACCATAGGCTTTTGTTTGAATTTGAAGCCGTTAGGGGTCTTGTTAACAGTAAAGTTGATGTTGTCGTAAGGAAGACGTCGCGCTTTTATGCATGGTCAAATGATGTCTGATTCAGTTAAAATTTGACAAGGAGCTTAATGGGATCATTTATAGATGATCCATCGGCTTTGATTTGCAAATCATGGTCCCAAGGGGCTCCGTTGTTGGGAGACCTGGTTTAGCTACCGAGGTATCGAAGTTGGGTCAAACAATGTCAAAATGACCAGATACTTAGCCCCTTGGCAGTTTTTTGAGACCATCCATATACTTTGCTTAAAGAGTGATGACTTTGACAGTCTCCGCCGCCGAGAGACCTGGTTTTGCTACTTGAGGGTTGATGTTAGGTCAAACGTTGTCAGATTGATCTAAATTCTATAGAGAGAGCCTCTCGGGAGTATTTTAAGACCATACACGGGCTCTGATTGAAGATTTGATGTCTTCAATGTTGTTTTCACTCAAATGGCTGACTTTGTCGCGTGAAGAATGCTACTTTTTCATTTTGGGCCAAACTGTGTTGGAATGGCATGAATTTGATGTGGAGCCTTCTAGAGACATTTTGAGATCAACTATGGGCTCCATTTTGTGAAACAGAGTCCCTAACTTCGCCGCCTCCGGGTCCCATTTGGCTGCTGAAAGAGTGAAGTCAGGCTAAATGATGTTGAAATGACCCAAAACTTCGTGTGTACACTCCTCATGATTGTTTTGAAGGCTCTTGAATTTTTTAGATGGTTTCGACAGGATCTGATACTTGAAGCAGCTTTGCCCATTGAGGCTCGATGCGGATTCATGTGGCTTCCTTGATGTTGAAAGTATATGAAGAGGCAAAGTGACATTTTTTGTGTCAACAATCCCACCATCAAAAGTCATGATTTTTCAGGCGCTTTGACTGAAATTACATCTCTAATCACCTCTAAGCTTAGACTATCTTCTCATCTATTTTCATATTCTCCATTCATATGCATTTTCTCACCACTTGAACTCACGCATCTTCCCATTTTCTCATCTCTTTTCCGTTTTCTTTTCTCTTCTTCCTTGCTTCATTGCTTACTTCATTTTCTTAATTTCTCTTCCTCTATTTATTCGTGCCTCAACATTTTGTTTGTTTCCTCTTCTTTCCCTTTCTTTTTTCCCTTCCGTATTTGGTTTTTAAATTTTACTATTTGTTGACTTTTCCACAAAAAAAATTGTTGTATGTATAGTAGGTTATCAGAGAATGAGATATTTGTTGTATTCTACTTTAATGGATAGTTCGATTGGAATATGACCAAACTTGTGTACAAGGGCGATGGATAAAAATTAATGTATCTTAGAAAGAAACATAGTGGGTAAAATGAGACGAGTCTCTTGAAATTCAGTTCCTTCACAACATCCACTAAGCTTTCACATTGATTATAGCAGCTAATGATTATGATGTAAATGCAATGTTGAAAGTATCTCGTGATGTTGTAAATCAGCTATATTTATATATGAGAAGAAGATTTTACTTTGCAAACGATATACATCAACGACATTCTAGGTATTGTACCATGTCCTAATCACTTTGTACATTATTTATTTATCTATGAAAGAAAATCAAACTTTTGTTTCTTGTATACATGCAAGACTTGGAGGTTCAGATATGTGTGAAGACAATCGAAATGCTCTTTGTTAAAGAACGAGTGTTTTGAAAGGGAAAAGTGTTGTAGATCCTATAGTCCGTGTAGTTAGCACAACACAGTTTGTTGTTATGTTGTTTACTTGAATGGACACTAGTTTTGTCTTTTAATGACCAAGATGGACTGATATTTAAATTTTTGGATGCAATGATTGTTACATTAGTTCTTCCACAAACTTTGGACTTGACATTAAAAACTCACAAGTGCATGACGAGATTGCAATGGAAAGTATCAATTTTGGTGGTTCCATTTGTCCCACTATTTATCTTGAGGAAGATATTGATGCCCAATTTTCTTTTTTCGCCTGATCATCCATCATTGCAAGAATTCGGCCACATGTTGATAACGATGGCACTCCCATAGGGAAAAAAAATGCAAGAACATGTGGAATTTCATGATGAGCCATCTAGCATTGTTCAAGATACAAACATTAACGATACTCTACTGCCTATAGAAGATTTCACCAACCAATGGTTGGAGAGTACCTGGCATGAGATGTGAAAAGGGTGAACGTTTTCCGATTGTGACTCATTTAGAGAAACTCTATCAAATTTTTCAATATACAAGAATTTGTATTGAAGCATTTAAAGACTAACAACTATAAGGTTATTGCACTGTGTGGCGATGAAACATGTCCATGGCACATTCGCGTTTCTATTGTACATTTAGGTCTACAGTTTCATGTATGGACACACAACCCAAATCATTCTTGTTCAAAACCAATGATGGAGATGTTACATAAAGAAGCGACAACATCCTTGAATGCAAGGTTTATTAAAAATTGGCTTCGATTTAATAAGTTACAAACCAATGTAAATCATGTTTGACTTCCAAATGAAGTTCAAGGTGTTTGTAAGTTATAGGAAGACCTATTTAGGAGAAGAAATTGGACCCAAAAAGAATTTTATTTTCTCTCTTTTTGCAATCACTAAAACACCACAAGTTAGATATGAGCATTGGGTCCTCTTCTTAGCAAAACAACGAAGGAAATGTCTTGAGAAAAACAAAGAGAATGAAATTCGAGCTTCTCATCTCCTTTCCGCAATCATCGTTTTTTTTTTTTTTTCCTTCTGAATATGAGGTTTGACGTTCTCTCTTCTCTTTTCCCAATCCTCTTTCTTCACAGAGGTTTTTGATGCGGCTGTCCGACGAAATATGGCTTTTGTTATCGAGGAATTTCGGTGAGATCAATAAAACACCGTCCAAGGGTAATTGTCTAAAAAAATACACTCCACATGTACTTTTTTTAGACTAATGGGATGATGTTATTTTCAATTGCCTAGGATTGGGGCCGTTGGGTTTAAGAGGGTTTACGTCTACTTTCTTTTATGAATAGAGGGTAAAATCGTGTGCCAAATGCTCTTATTTACTAAATTTGTATAGGCTTGAGTGGTGTAGACTAAGCCCATGTTTGGCATTTTTATTTCATGCCTCTATTTCTCAATATGCTTAAATCGGACAGAGGTTTGAACAATTAGAGCGTTTGACACAAGATTTTAGACTCTTTCCGCTTTAGACATTTAGAGCCAAATCATCTAAAATCCAAATGCTCCAAAAGTAGGCAGATGAGAAATAGAGCTTTTGGGTCTTAAAATATAGAGGCGATGTATTTAAATAAATTCGTGCATTACCGAACACGTTTTTTTATTTATTTTAGCTTCTTTTTTTTATGGCTCTTTTTTTAATGGATCTATTTTAGATGGATCTATAAAAAAAAGAGTAGAGATACCAAACAAGTTATAATTAATATCGAAAATAGAGATGCTAAAGATGGGCTAACTTTACTCTCATATTCAAGAGGATTTTTATTTTGAGCGGCAAGAATTTTTACTAGGGGGTGGTGGGCCTCACCGGGAAGTTACAACAGGCAAAGCACGACTGGATTTGGGCTCTATAATGGCATAATTTCGAGCAACACAACACCTGACCTACTACTCGTCGGTAGAACCATAGGACGAAGAGTAGGTGTAAAAGGTGGGTGGGATTGGATTTGTGGATCGTCGGATGTCTCCTTCCCAGGAGATGGTGGGTCGGTAGATTTTGGTGGAAACTAGACTATATATATCACATGTCAGCCACTGCATGAGAAAGGAGAATTAGACTTTCCGTTTCAAAGGGAGAAATGGAAGAGCCGAGAACTAAAACCCCAAGAGTGAAATTGGGTACTCAGGGATTAGAGGTAATGACTCATGACCATTCTCTTTTCCTTTTCTCATACTCAAATGTGATCATCCCCCCCATCTCCACATTTCGTCTATTCTCTTAAAAAATATGTGTTTTTAATTCAATTCCTTATCTTTCTTTCTTTTTCTAATCTAATCTCTTTGTAGTGAATTATAAGAAAGTGAAATCATGTATGATTTTGTTTACTCGGATGAAGGGTTATTGTTTTTTGTTTTAATTGTTGTGATTGTTGTATATATTTGATGTTAGTTTTGCGTTCCTATTAGAGTACTTGTATTCTTCATGTGTCAAGGGTTTTGAGAACATACTTGGATTTGTTTTCTAAGAGAGTGTAATCAGGGGCTGTGTTATCCATGTGTACATTTGAACTACAGTTGCAGCTGAATCTAAAAAGTAATGCTAGTACTGAGAAAATAAAGAAGAAGAATAATTGGGGATTTTCAAGGGATAGAGGAATGACTAAATACAGGTGACAAATGGTTGTGATATAGGGAAAGAAAAGAAAAAAAAAATCTGCACTATGGCGTCTGCTTCTCATTAAGGTGGATTGTTGGGTCAACCCCAACCCCAACCTGCCACCTGTTTGCAATTGGATCAATTATCAGTTGGGTCAAGAGTGACATTAGCAGTTAGATTGAAGCCATATCCTTCAGATGGCAGTCTCACAGTTTCTCTTGGTATGAAGAATTATTCAATCTAGTGGCGAATAGTTCTCCAATCAGAGTAATATTCAGGCTGGGACCCCAGGAGGAAGCTGTGGAAGGGGTAGGAGGTTGGAGTGAAGGAAGTGTCTATAAATGCTGACTCAATTATTTTTGTATATTGCTTGGTTTTTCAGGTTCTTCAGGTGGGCACAACCCAATTGTGGGATGACCCATTTACTAAATATCTTTCATATGGGAAGATCCTGAACCTTTAATTGGTGCAATGTACTAGTCGCTCAAGGAAGAAATCCAAAAATGTTTGCATTCAATGTTACAAAAGGGTAAAGATTATGGATCCATTTGTTTCCTTGTTATTGAATTCCTCGGAATTCTAAGCTATGTCTGAAAGGGCTAAAATTGAAGAAGGTGAAGATCCAAAAATGGGCATCTAATTGTCACTTCGTTTGGTTGGAAATAATTACCCGGCCAACACTCTAGCATATCAAATCCTAGGAAAATTAGGGTCTCATCTTTGTCTTTCCTTATATTCTTTACTCCTCACCTCTTTGATAGTCCTTTGCTAAGTACCTATTTACCATAAAACCCTAGGATATCAATACACCATCCTACTATCATGTTAGCATAATTCCCATTTGTGCCAATTTAAAACCAGAAAGATTGCTGTGTATACTTCCTAAATGCTATGATTTATTTGCAATTTCATTTGGAACACAAGCTTTTTAGGTACTCCGTAAGTGTTTTCATGTTGTTTCTATGTAATTTTCAAATTGATGCTGAATCCCTATCTGACAACAGAAATAAGTTTTTTACTTTCTAGAATGATGAGTGGAACAAAATAATGAACGAAAAATTGACAGTTCCAGAAGGGAACAAATGAAAACTCTGAACTGGGGCCACCATCTTGATTAGAAACGTTGTTGTGAAGACTTCAATGAACAATGGAAATTAATATGGTCGTACATTTGTGATCTAACCACCTGTTCTAGAAGCAATGACTCACCACTTTAATCTTGGGTTATAAATCAAGATTTTTTGAGTATAATAGCTCTTGAAACAGTGCAAGTAGCAATTGTTAAAATCTATTACTTTGTTGTTGAACTGTCTAAACATTACAAACTTTGGTGGCACAATTGTATTTTTAGACTGTATTTTTGTCCATGCCATACTGGAGGGAGAAGTTTCTCCTGATTTTGGAAATAATACAGTTTATTTACCCTCTTTTTGGTAAATGCACCTAACGTTGAGCCATACTCTCCCAAAAAATATAGGTTCTGTCCCACAAACCTTGACCAAACAGGCCCTTTCAATATGACAAAGATTTACTATAATGTAACATGTAGTATGGAACCCAAGCCTTTTCCACACCCACTTTTTATATTGTGCTCTTAAATCTGGTCCTGGCAGATTCATTTTGCCACCACTATTTCCTTAGTGTGAAAAAAGTGAGGACTGGTAGCTCTTTCTCTTACTTATAAACTACCGGCCAAGTGGACTAAACAAATTGTTTAGTGCTACCCAGTGCTACGTTGTGAAAATTGAGGATTTTACAGGAGATCATGTTGGAATCATGCAACGATGCTGTCTGAGAACTCTAGGGACCTAAAAATTGACCTACGTCCAAGTTACGATGCCGCAATAATTCTTATGCTTATTCATATTGCAGAAGCCTTGTACACATTTATTGAGGTCAAGGACTCAAGATTATGCTATTTTCTTGGGTTTTCTCGATAGATGTCTTCAATTCTTAAAACGTCCTAGTTATCCTAGGGTCTTATTAAGGTCTGTAATCTTTTAAATATGATAGGGCCCAATTTTCAAAGTGTCAGTTCAGTTGGCCATATTTTATCTTTTTGTTCATTTCTAGTGTGAAAAGAGTTTGTAGTAACCGAACATTCCCAGTATAGGGACTGTTGAGCTCTCTTAAGTTGCAAAAGTAAAGGGACACCAATAAGATTATTCAGTGTTTTTGCTCTTGGGTTTAGGTTTTCCCCTCTTATCATTGGTGTTGGAGTGAATCATGGCTGCGATCTTGGAGTGAATTCATGAGGTTTCACACAGATGAAGTCCAAATAGCTATCCAAGGTCCTCAACATCCAACAAATAGAAGTATAGTGCATGCAAATAAAGTAATTGAAAATTTTACTACATGTTATGGGACCTGAAGTAAGGTCTAACTTTTTTTTGCTGTGGAAGTATTATTGAAAATTTTGGATAGACCTGTACAAGTGGTTATATGTAAAGGAATTTTCATACGGAATTATAGTGCTTGGAACTGGTCTACTATATGGAGTTGAATATTGGATGACAGAAAATTGAGAAGCAGCTAAATTGCATGCAGCCTAATTGCCTAAATGAAAATTTCAGGACAGAAGAGGAAACTCATGGGTAGCTTCAAATAATAGAGAAAATCAAGGAACCGTTTGACATGGTTTTGACATGTGCACTGTTAAACTGTCAATCTTTGTCAGCCACTTCGTCCTGTAGTAGAGGCTGGTTTCCAACTAGTTGATGAAATCCGTCTTTCCTTTTTTTTTTTTTTTTTTCCTTCAATAACAGGAGTAAAATTCCTGTAGGTTTAACCTTGGTTAAATTTTGGGCTGCTAATGCAAGACAGCTATTAAACCTAAGTAAATTTAATTATGGTTGAAATCCAACATTTAGTCCAAACTAGGTTAGATCTAAGCATGGATGAAACGTAGCGGCCGATATATCGGCCTGCTGCCACGCTACATTGGAAATATTGGGTATCGCACCCGTAGCGGTTCGTAGTGGCCGCTACGATTGATACATTGCCGTAGCAGCCGCTACATTGCGGTCTGGGTTAAAACCCCCCCTCCCTCCCTCCCCCTCTCTTCTCGTTTGCTCCACTTAATCACTAATTGAACAAACAGCAGAAAAAGAGAAAAAAAGAGACAGAGGAAGAAAGCAGAAAAGGAAAAAAAAGAAAAAAGATGAGTTGCAGAAGACATGATGCGTGGAGGCACCTGCAGTGTCGCAGCACTAGCAGCGCAGTGCAGCGGCGCGGCAGCATCGTCTCCTTTTTTCTTCCTTTTCGTCTTCTTCTTCTTCTTTTCCTCTCTCCTCTCCCGCTTCTCTCGATTTTCGTCGACTTCGTTTTGGGAAAAGAAATCGGGCACGAAACCCCTGCCCTTGATTTATTTCATTTAGGGCGGCACTTAATGGGCCCTTATGAAAGTTATAAACAGAATTTAAATGTAACCCCACTTTTAGAGGGCACTCATGGCACCAAAACCAATTTCATTTCGATCCTTGTATTATTTCATTAGGGTGCACTTATGGGCCTTTGAAAGTTGTAAATAAAAATTAAATGTGCCCCCTCTTTTAAGAGGAAACTTATGGGCCCTGTGAAAGTTAAAATAAAAATTAAATGTACCCCTCTTTTAGAGGGCACTTATGGGCCCTATGAAAGTTATGAATAAAAATTAAATGGATCCCTCTTTTATTTCATTAGAGGGCACTAATGGGCCCTATGAAAGTTATGAATAAAAATTAAACGGACCCATCTTTTATTTCATTAGGGCTCTTATGGACCCTTTGAAAGGTATCAATAAAAATTAAATGACCCTCTAAGAAAAATAAAAGCTGAAGCACTTGATTCCTTTAATCATTGGTGGGCTCCACAATGAGGCTAAATATAAAAATAAAAAAGTCATGTCTTAGCCAAATATTACTTAATTAAAATCAATGCCTTAGCCAAATTTCATTCTACTTGAAAATGGAGCTCAATCAAATTTCACTCTAACTAGAAATAAGTTAGCATGACTAAGAAACGTGAATATATGTGAAAAAACTAATCATTACTATTGTTTTCTATTTATACAACGATACAGGACCTCATATATTGAGGACACCGCTACACCCCCTTTTCTTGCTTTTGCAAAAGAAACACATTTTCTTTCATTTTACAAATTTCTTGATTTTCTGGAATTTTTTCAATTTTTTCAAATCGTAGCGCTACGCTATGTAGCGCTACGCTCGCCGCCACCGCTATTTTCATCCTTGGATCTAAGCACATTTTTGTCCATTTATGACAAAATATGCAGAAATGTGTTGGCAGTTTTAGAAACAGCCTATGACACCCAATCAAAGTGGATGACCAGGATTGTCCTATAAATAAAGGTGGTTATTAAAAGTAACTAAGGCAGGTGGTTATATGTATTGTCAAAAAATAAAGGCAATTACTTGTAAGATTCCCCTTAAATAAGGTTTAAAAGTTAGCAACATTTTATACTAGAAAATGCATGTGAGCAGATACAATAGCTGTAAAAAATTGGCATTAATGATTATAAGAATGATGTATTAGTTTCTTGAACAGAGATTATGGTGTCTGAATACAAGAGCCAGCAGCAGCACAGTTGGAAGAATTGTTCAAAATCGTGATTGCAAATGGTGTTGTGGTTGCCCAAAAAACCAATATGTTGTGGTGATATGTTACGGCAATACATTGAAGTTCGTGGTTGTCGTCATGCCATGGCCCACTGTGGCATGATTACTTTTGATCCAGAAAGAATCTGAAAAATCCAGAAAAAGAAACTAGAAAGACTCAGAAACTCGGGAAATCCTTGGACCCAATTTTTTTTCTTATTAGGGAACATGATAAAGAAATTTATTAGGTCCCTAAAATCAAATACATCTTGCATTGCTGTTTCATCAAAAACTGCTCAATTTGTTAGCACTCAGTGACCAAGTGAAATATGTTTGCTAGAAGTTGTAGCGATAACGAAACAAAAACCATATATTATTCAAAGAGAGTAAGTATTTTTCACCAATAACCATTAAAAAAATTCAAAGAATTACTAAATCTCCTCAGATTTGGTTTCAAATCACCAAATATTTCATATTTTCATGTATTCATCAAAACAACAAAATAATGACCCATTCTAACTAGTTTCTTAAGACAAGCCTACCCATATTCCTTTGTAAAAACTTCACTCAGGCCAAATTCTATGTACCATGTTCAATCTTGCTGAAACAACATTGGTTTGGTGGTGTTATAAAAAAAAAAAAAAAAAAAAAAAAAAAAAACATTTGTTTGGTGGTCTTTTCTCAAAGTTAAGCTTTCACAAGGTGGGAATTGTCATGCCCCCGAGATTAGGTCGGATCCTAACTGATCCCTTAGGGCGCGAGAATCGAGGCCAATTAAAAATTCTCCATTTAATTCTTTCAAAAGGTGGGAAGTGTCCGAGTGGATCAAAGTCCGCAGTGAGGTTATAAATGATGATCGGTCACCATAATCAAAACACGGAGTCATCAATACATACAATCTACTCAAATGGTGAGATAACACAATATATAAATAAACAGAGTGGAACAAGTAACAAAAGTGCATTAAGTTCCATAAGGTTACAAAATAGTTTTAAGTTAGGTTGGTGGCCAATGGTATGTCCATGGCCAAAATATACATCTAAGTATCCAAAATGAATAAGATCAAATGGGGCTATGTAGGCCCTCTAGCGCATGCACGAGTAATCTTCGGCGCTCCACTCATGATGTCTGCAATCTTGCAGAACCTTTGAGACAGCCTCACCCTCTGGCTCCTCTGGGGCATCAGTACCTAAGCACCAAATGTAGTATCATCAGATAACTAGCAAGCAATAAATGTGTGAGTAACAATATAATATGCATCAAATAGAATAGAGACAATGTTAGATCATAAAACAATCATACGGAATGCTAGGCATTAAAGCATGAATAAGAACCAACCATATGATTCATATGGAGACAAATCCCTAGCAACACACTCTAGCAATATGGCATTCCGCATAGCCTAATTAGAAGAAACCCAGGCAAGCCTGGCAATCTAATGCATGCAAACAACGCAGCTAAACATTATCTCGCATAATGTGTGCTAGCCCGATGGTGTACGACCACCACTCAATCTGCAGACGGTAATCACACTCACACCATAGCTCTAATCCACGGGGAGGCGCCCTAAACCGTGGGAGCCTATATCCACCTGGGGTTGCCTGACTTGAAGAATCAAGCAAGGATTAAAATAGCTGTTGTGGCGGGCATAGCGGCCAGTGGCTAAAACGCTATGTCGTAGTGATACGTAGCGCTTGTGACGATAGTAGTGTAGTGGTGTGAATTTTTGAAGTGGTAAAAAAAATATGAACATTGCATAACGGCCAATCTTGTGCATTTTAGTGATTGGAAACCATGTAAGGGTAGAGACTGTTAAACAGGCCCAAGGCCCATAACAAGATCCAGTCCAACACATATCACACGTGGGTTGATTTGGTCAATATATCATTCAGCTGTACATATTCTATTAAGGTTTTGGTTTTCTAACTTAGAATAGAAATTGATTGTAATTAGTTAGTTTCTTAAATTGGAGCCTTGATTAAGGCATTGTAATAACTATATATTGACATACGATCTCCAAAGGAGAACACACACAATAATACAATTTTGAGTATTTTCAATCTTTCAAGTTCTGCTATCATAGTTTTGTCATGGTATCAGAGCATTCTGATAAATCTTTCCTCTTCTAGTCTTCTTCTTCGACTTGTTTGTCGAATCTTGGTGATAACAGTCATTGGCATCCTGTCCTTGACTGTTCGCGCATGTTAAACATAGTTTTTCATCAACATCTTGAAGTCTGATCACTGTGGCCCACCACAGATCAGCCCAAGTTCATCACAGACATCATTCTATCTTGATCGACAGTTGATTCATAGCCTTGTGGACGGTTGTTTGACTCAGCAGAGAAATCAGAGAACAGATTTAGGTCTGGGAACCATTCACGTCAGCAACTTGGAGCAACTCATCAGGGGCCCACCTCTGATCAGCACTGGAACATCAACAGAGCCTCCCATCTTGGTCGACCACTCATCCTAGAATTCTTGGACATTTTTTCAGCAATTTTAGATCATCGGAGGTAGGCCATCTACCATATTTTTTGGTATTTCAGTTTTGTCTATCAGATTTCATCTCAGCCGTTCAGAATTGTGGATTTTGGTCCGTTTTGAGTGAGACTTCTTCCAATAGTTGCGAAAATAGTCTAACCTTCCATCCCCAGTCTTTGATCTGACCATTGATCACCATCTGGGGACCACGTGGGCATTCTTCCACTGACGATAGGGTCGTGTGGAGTGTTTTGTTTCTCTGTTGGGGGCTGTTGTGTGCTGTGGCCACGAGAGTCACTTGCTTTGTTGCTGCTGTTTCTATATTTCTATTAGAGTTCATCTCCATCCTCAGATCTATGAGAAGATCAATTGGTGGGGCCCACGTACACTTTCCTGGTTGCTGCTGTTCTCTTTGCTGCTGTCTTGATCCATATTTTTTGCCAATATCAAGTTGAGATGGAAAAATCTGAAGTTACCTTGATCCGTTTCATTGGAAAGAACTACCCTGCTTGGTCTTTTCAATTTCAAATATACCTAGAAGCTAAGGAATTGTGGGGATTTGTGTCTGACACTGATCCTAAACCCACTGAGGATGAGAAGAAGATCTCTTCTTGGCTTACTAAAGATGCCAAAATCAAATCCTAGATTCTGGGATCTGTCGAGCCTCATTTGATAATGTTTCTCAAGCCTTATTCAACCTCTAAAGCCATGTGGGGGTATTTGAAGAAAGTATACCATCAAGATAACTCTGCGCGTCAATTTCATCTTGAATGTGCGATTGCTGAATATGCACAAGGGACCTTGTCGGTACAAGACTACTACTCAGGTTTCCGTACACTATGGTCGGAATACGATAGTATTAAGTATGCGGATGTGGCTGACAATGTGTTGACAGTAATTCAAGATCTTTAGGCCTCTAGTCAAAGGGATCAGTTTTTGATGAAATTGCGGAATGAATACGAGACTGTCCGATCTGCCCTAATGAATCGGACGCCATTACCTTCGTTGGATGTCTGCCTGAATGAACTCCTACGCGAATAACAGCGCATTGCGACCTCGGCTCATATAGCTAAGTCAAAGACCGAGACTTATTCCGTCGCGTTCTTTGCCAATAGGACTTCTCATCAGCTAAGTGTGTGTTTTTAGGTTATGCGCCCTTCCAGAAAGGGTTCCTTTGCTATGATCCTCACATTCGTCGCTTCAGGACCTCTAGAAATGTCGTTTTCTTTGAAACAGAGTATTTTTTTCAAACACACCTTGATCCTCCTGCCTCCTCCTCCTTGGTGTCTTTACCTGGTTTTTCTGACAACACCTCAGTTGTTCTTTTTAATCCAGACTTTGTGTATCACAGACGGAATAGAGAAGCGCCTCCTAGGGATCCCCCTCCTGATCTTCCTCCAGCATCCGGTCCACCTCCGGCACTTGGTCCATTTGGCCCTCCTTCATTGCGTCGCTCCACTCACATTTCGGTCCCATCCGACCGTTATGGGTTTTCCCATACTTCCTTAATGGCCACTTTGTCTTCTTCTTCCATTCCCCAATCCTATTCTCAGGCTGTGCAGGATACATGTTGGAACAAGGCTATGCAAGATGAATTGGTTGCTTTAGAGAAAAATCATACGTGGGATATTGTCCCCTCTCCTGTGGGTGTCAAACCTATTGGCTGCAATTGGATCTTTTCTCTCAAGTTAAAATCAGATGGCACTCTAGATCGGTATAAGGCGCGCCTTGTTGCTCTCGGAAATCGGTAGGAATATGGCATTGATTATGATGAGACCTTTGCTCCCGTCGCTAAGATGACCACCGTACGCATCATCCTTGCTGTTGCTGCATCTTAGTCCTGGCCTCTCTATCAAATGGATGTAAAAAATGCGTTTCTTCATGGTGATCTCAAAGAAGATGTTTATATGCGTCTACCTCCAGGGTCCTCCTCTGGGAAGGGTATGGTTGCTAAGCTTCGTTGCTCTCTCTATGGTCTGAAGCAAGCTCCTCGAGCATGGTTTGAGAAATTTCAAGCTGCCCTTCTCCGTTTGGATTTTCATCCTAGCCAGTATGATCCTTCCATGTTCCTACATCATGCTCCGTCCGGAATTACTGTGCTCCTAGTCTACGTGGATGACATTGTCATTACTGGTCCCAATGCACAAATGATTCAGGCACTCCAAGCTTCTCTTCATCAAACATTTCAAATGAAGGATCTATGCCCCTTACATTATTTCCTTGGTCTTGAAGTTCATCAATCGCCTAAGGGTATAGTTCTAAATCAGCACAAATACACAGTTGATCTTATTGATTTGGCTGGCCTTACCTCTTCCGCTCCAGTCGATACGCCGATCGAACTAAATGTCAAGCTCAGTAAAGTGGAGGGTGCCCTTCTTCCAGATCCTACCGCATATCGCCAGTTAGTGGGTAGCTTGATCTACCTCACGATCACCCGTCCTGATATCTCATTTGCGGTCAACTTAATGAGTCAGTTCATGACTGCTCCTCGTCATTTTCATATGACTGCTGTTCGCCGCATCATTCGGTACCTTATTCGCACACCGACTCGGGGGTTGTTTTTTCCATCCAACAATCCTATCTCTCAAAGCTTATTCAGATGCTGATTGGGCTGGTTGTCCAGATACTCGTAGATCGACAACAGGATGGTGCATGTTTTTGGGTGATAGTCTGATTTCCTGAAAATGCAAGAAACATGGAAAAGTTTCCAAATCCTCTACCGAGGCTGAATATCGAGCCATGTCTGCTGCCTGCTCCGAAATTCTTTAGCTCTGAGGTCTGCTCTCTGACATTGGTTTTCCAGCATAAGGAGCTACCCCCCTCTATGCAAATGATACCAGCGCAATTCGGATTACTGAAAATCCGATTTTTCATGAACGCACTAAACACATCGAGGTTGATTGTCATTTCATACGAGATGAGCTTAAACGCGATGTCATCAGCCTTCCGCATGTCCCCACTGAACTTCAAATTGCTGATATTCTCACCAAAGGTCTTCCACGACCTCGCCATCAATTCTTGGTTGGCAAATTGATGCTTGTTGATTCTCCCGCATCAATTTGAGGGGGGGTGTTAAACAGGCCCAAGGCCCATAACAAGATCCAGTCCAACACATATCACACGTGGGTTGATTTGGTCAATATATCATTCAACTGTACATATTCTATTAAGGTTTTGGTTTCCTAACTTAGAATAGAAATTGATTGTAATTAGTTAGTTTCTTAAATTGGAGCCTTGATTAAGGCATTGTAATAACTATATATTGACATACGATCTCCAAAGGAGAACACACACAATAATACAATTTTGAGTATTTTCAATCTTTCAAGTTCTGCTATCATAGTTTTGTCAGAGACAACTTTAGGAAATGCTATTGATTAGAAAAATTAGGAAAAAACAATATTTAAAATTAAAACTGCTTAGCTCAACTAGGTTTTAAACTGTAGTGTTGCTATTTTCAAAATAGCGTAGCGGCTTTGACCGCTACGGTCGATAATGCTACGTAGTGGCCGATATTTTGAAACATGGTATCAAGGACTACATACTCTCACAACCAAACCCTAGTTGGGTATCACCACAAAACACATAGCAAAGCCAAGCATGGAGGACTACCCCACACGCATACTTCATACAACATACCCAAACCACAACCGGGCAGTCCTCGATACCCAACATCCCATAATCGTTCTCCACACACACACCAATTAGTATAAAAGAAAAATGGATAGAGTGGATACATGCTCGTGTCATGTAATGTGCGAAGTTACTAACCTACCGGATAGTATGATTAAGGAGCCAATGAGTATGATACTAACCGACCTAGGTTTAGGGTTGCCCCTCGCATATAGGGTCCAAATGGCCAATTGTAATGGATCAACGGGCTTGGGATGCTTATAAAGTCATTTGGTGCTTCCGAAGTTAATGGTATCCCGAAATCCCGCTTGCCACCCACATGGTCCCATACGCGAACTTGGACCACCCGTGAGGAGATGTCAAGCTCCCACATCCCCTCACTAAAGGGCCAATCCTAATCTATTAATTACCTTGGCTAAGGGCCGTGATCCTAGGGGTATGGGCTCCCAATTCCCAAAATTCAAAATTCTGGAAAATGGCCTACTGTTAGTCGTAAACCTTCTTATGGCTAGCCGTGGGGTCTCAACGGCTCGTCGTTTGGCCAGCTGTAAGGTTGCTAAAGAAGAACCTGTCAGTTAACACTCTCATGACGAACATTCATCCTGAGACAGAACTGTTCTACGGCCAGCTGAGAGCTAGCTGTAGCACATCCTATGGTCAGCTTCCTGAAGGGTTATAGCTCGCCGTAGACCCTCCACAGCTAGCCGTAGACCCTTAGAAATTCGAATCCGAGAGGGATTCGTGGTTGATTTGGCAACTCGATTCTTCTCCTCTCCAAAGGGGGTTTCTAGCACCACCTAGGGCAGTCCAAGGATTCCATTTAATGCTCCATTACTCTATAGCAAGGGCCAAAGCATAAATCACCATTAATACCCTTAAAATCATACCTACCAACCATTAACATTAAAGAGAGCTTGTAAGAAGGGTAGCTACACATTCAATGCATACAATCAATAACTAAAGGCATAAAAATAATGTTACAAGCATTTATTTACTTGCCTCTACTTGCTTGCACAAAACCCCCTTTCTTTGGAGCCTAGGGTTTGTCCAAATTTGAAATCCACACCCAAACCAATCTTCCAATCCCTTCCCCTCCATGCCAACAAGAACAAAAACAGCTACAATCATGAATGGATGACCTTAGTAATGAAACAAGAAAGCTACATGCACAAATAGGAAATGCGCACTTACTAGAATGAGGAAGAAAGAAGGAGATGGTGGGGGAGATGATGGAGAGATCCTTGGAAGCTTGAGGGATGCCCTGGAAGCAAAAGAAGCATTGTACAGAAAGAGAGGAAAAGGGAGGATTTAGGGATTTTTAGAGACTTTTTATGGAAATTGCAAATAAGACCCAAGGGTTTTAGGGGTTTTACAACAATGTCCTTAGCTATTGGGTATGGGCTCGTGTGGGTCTTGGGCCAAGATGGGTCCCATGACATGGATGCCATGCATGATAATCCTACCTAATGCACTCCACTCAAATAATCCTAGCGGATTAGGCCACTATGCCCGATCTCACTAACACTAATCCCTCCACTAACCTATTGCATTTAGACTATTAAACCCAATTAGCTAATCTAAACTCTATTAATTAGAATTAACCCCTAATTAAGGCCAGGGGCCTTACATGAAGGAGCTCAGAGATGTTCTTTTCACTTCCGAAAACCCTAAAGAGGCAAAGATGATGGAAGAGAGCAATATATAAGTTTGTTGGCTGCCAATTTTAAAATCTCGGCTGTTAGCTGAGACAACCAATATTGTTTTCTAATTTATCATCTGATAGTTTTCTAATAAAAATGGGGATACAGTACAATATCATTTTCACACATTTGTTTGAATGCTATTTGAGAAATGTTGGCTGATGCGTAGTACATCTGCCAATATTTTGAAGCATGGTTTGAGGGTGCACACTGTTGCAATCACAAGGTTGTGAGGACATGACTTGGATATGGAAGGGACATGGATTTTACATATAAAAAATTATTAGATACGATTTGACATGATTTTTTGCCTATTTTGACGTACCGGGGCATCATATGATGTTACAACAAAAACAAGAAATATGACATTTGAAGATGATAGCCAAATGATTATGGGATGACAAGAAATATTTACTTCAACAGGCTAGAAAGCAAATTGTTGTAGCTTCCGTCTTTACCAATAACCATCATCATCATCAAAGGCTTGCCCAAACTATGTTTGGGTCAACTACTGATGTCGGAGTTGTGACAAAAGTTCTACGCTTGTTGTCAACCTACATGCAACCTTTTTCCTTTATTTGGGCTTGAGAGTGGCACTTACAACAAACTGGCAGAGTTAAATGCCTGTATTAGTGTATACTAAAATTTTCACTAACAACCAAAGTATCATTTATAAATTTGCTGAACAAAGTAACGGGTATCACACGCACATGCACACGCACACCCACGCACGCGCATGCGTGCACGCAACAGACACCCACGTCGCGACCCCGGACCGGTTTAGTGCCAATGACACTCCTAATCTGGGATCGGAGCATGGAAGTGTACAATTTTTTTATGGGCACGCGGAACGAGACGGAACACAACGCCCGCACGTGATTTTCCACAGGTTTCCACGGTGAGGGTGTCACACTCACAAAGAAAACATAATCGAAGTGCGGAAGCGTGTAGCAAATTTAGTCCATAAATCATCCCATAATCATAAGACTGATAAACACAATTAAATAACAAGATGTCAGAGTGAGCAAAGTCCATGTAGCATTCCCAATCATATGAGTTAAATATTTACACAAAAGATGAGTTTAATTATAACATTCCCCAAAAATAAAGGCCAACAAAGGCCTGTTCATCCAAAACCATAATGTGACTATCACCCTCCCAAAAGATGTTTCAAAGCTCGCCTGACCCGATGTCTAGAGGACATCATTAGCTTGCCATTCTCCTACACGTTGCGGCTCTCCGGCCGCCGCCTCTGGCTCCTTCTTAGGGGCAACGGGGTCTGGACTTGAGTACCAAAATATAGTGGGTTAGACACAATGGTCTGGAATGTGGCTGAAGAGATATAAACATAAACTAGATACAATTTGCACTAGAAACATTAGAACACGATAAAAACGGTTAGTGTCGTAAAAATTTGATGCATGTTTATAAAGATAAATGATGAGTATAAAATCATAACTAGGTACGAAGGAACATGTAACTAGCAAGATGGCAACCACTCAAAGCTAAATTCTCCACTACTAAAATGATGAGAGCACACTAAGATATAAGTCTCGAGCACGCGAAGTGACGAGAGGAACTAGATACACATAATAATGCCAATAAACTTGGCTATCACACTAAGTACCGGCTGCAGAACCGGACAATATAACACACTAGATAAGACCCAGACTGTGGCTGGCTAAGAGTCATTAAGGACCCCAAGTTGGTGGATCAAGCCAACAAGGTTGCCCAAGTTTAGTGGTGCCGACACATAGGTTACATGAGAAAAACGAAGCATAATGAGGTGCGTAACACCAAAACAGACTAGGGTACGACCGTACGAGCACGCACACACATATCTCACCAAGATGGTTCTCGTTTGTACACCAGGTCAACTGGTTACTCAAATTGCATAATACAAGTAGTCTTCAAATAAGACTAGTAACAACGGTCAAAACGAAGGAAAACCATGCCATTTGAGCAAAACAAAGAGAAAAACGGGCTTCCCAAATGTATGCCCAAACCACATATTGAGGCTTTGAGATTTAATACTATGTGTATGAAGAACTCGTATATCAAATTTACTTAGCTTGGTACTCCCGAAGATTAAAGATATTTCAAGTATTTCATACACATTAGTAACTCAAGAGTCCTCAATGAGGCTCCGGGGTAATGTCCTCTTGTAATAGAAACCCTCCACAACACACCCACGAAACCGAGAAGCTAGAGGCTCTACTTGCTTGAGCGCCCAAAGGTCCGCTCGAGTGGCAGAGCTTTTGCCTGCTCGTTTGAGCTTAGCTGCTCTGCCCGTTTGAGCGTCGCACCCAAAGGGGTCTGCTCGAGCGACAGAGCTTCATACTGCACTCCTGAAGCCAATTGCTCTGCCCGCTCGAGCGCCCAAAGGGTCCGCTCGAGCGGCAAAGCTTCTGTCTGCTCGCCTGGGCATCAGATGCCTTGTACGCTCGCAGCAAGATGACACCTCCATTTCACCCAATCTCTGATACCTTTCAAATCGAAACTTTGGTCCCTTCCAAACCCAACAACTTGCAAGAAAATAGGCCTCCTTTGCCTTCTAAAAACTCCAATTCATCCTCCATAATTTGCACCCATTCCATCATCCCATCCAACTATCCACATAATCCTTACATTCAGCCCATTTTTCAATAGAAAATACAAAGAAATGAAATCTAAAATTTCTAGTACTTAAGAAGGTTTGGCTAAATGAAATCATCCTTGTACATATACCAAAAACAGAGCAAAGATATAACAAGAATGTAAGATAAAAATTTCCATGAAACCAGAATGAATATAGTGGCAAAGCTTGAAAAATCTCATAAAACACTTAGCATTTCAAAAAATTCAATTCAGCCACTTGCCTTGGTCTCCAATGGCACTAAACAACCTTTCCAACGCAATTCCAAAGCCAAAACCTACAAGCTACACAAAACCCCAAAATATACCCATTTAGAACCCTAGAAACCAAAACAAGGAAGGAGAAGAGGGAGGCTTGCAAGGATAGAGGGAAAAGACTCTCTAGGGTTAGAATAACCCAAATCTAGGAAATAGGGTAGCTTACTTACTTGGAAGAACTTCAAATGTAAAGGGCTTGCTCAAGGAGAACCTTGCTTCAGCTAGATTTCTCTTCAAATAGCATCAATGGAGAGCCCTCATGGTGGAGAAGAAGAAGATGAGATCAATCTCACCATTTGGGCAAGGTTTGGAATGGATTGAAGGAGAAGAACAAGAAGGAGAAAGGGAAAAGTAAGCCCTAGCTTTGGTTGGAGCCAACTCTCCTACAACAAACATGAGAAAAGAAAGGAGAGGGAAGGAGTACACTTATATAAGAAGTGAATGTGGGTCCCACAACTAACAAGGCTTGTCGGGCTTAAAACTTGGGTTTCCGCTCCTCGGACGGGTTCGACGAAGAAGAGAAACGTTTCTCATAAAATCTTGTTTATGAAAAGTACATATTTTGTGGGGTTTGGAAGCATTGACAATTGTGCCCATATTTTGTGTAAAAAGAATGTTTTGCACCCAAAATTGGGAAAACTGGGTTTCGAGGTCTCGAATAGGGATGGAGTAAACATGAAAGTCGTAGGGCCTAACGAGATCTATCAATTGAAGCTAAAATACAAAATTTTCAAAATCGCGCATAACCCCCCACACTTACGCAAAATAACCAAAGGACCCTTAAAGAGTCCAATTATAAGTCAAAGAGGCTCTCAAAAATCCCCAAAGCTATATAAAAGCTCTTCTAATCCCAAACCTAAAACAAAATCAACTAATCCCACTTAGAGCTAACATACATCTTAATTAGTGTTAATCGCGGTAGTTGGGTTGGGGTCTTACAATATATATATATATATACATATGTAAATATACGTATAACTACATATATGTATATGTACATATACGTACATGTATATGGGAGATGCTCTTGTGAGAGTTGCTCTCACGGTACTGTGAGAGTAAGGGTGGGGCCCCTCACAATCCATATCCAATCCCAACAGCCTAAATGTGAGGGCCTCCATCCCTTACTCATAGTACCGTCAGAGTAATTCTAATAGGAGCTTCTCCATATATATATGGGGGTAGTTTTCCTAAGCTAAAGCTTAGGATAAGGTAAGCTCAAGTGTATGGTTGGGCCCACCTAGGGACCCACATGGGGAAGGGGATGGGGGGATTTCAAGGACTCTCTGGTGCCCTTTTCTGTGCAAAAGATCAGCCCCAACCGTGGTTTCTTTAATCTCCATCTGGGCCGCAAAAGTTTAATGGTCAACAGTCCATTCGGATCGGTACACAATTGATTCAACGGTCCTGTAAATTCGGATCTGACTGAAAGTTGGTGGACATGTGCAATTTAGGGATTTGACCGAAAGTTGGTAGACATGTGCAATTTAGGGATTTGACCAAAAGTTGGTGGACATGTGTAGTTTAGGGGGGTCGTGTGTTTGGTCTTGGATGGACTAAGGGTGGGCCCCATAAGCATGAGCTTACAGAATTTTCTCCGAAGCTTTAGCTTAGGAGAGCCTTGCCATATATATGGGGGCAGCTCTCCTAACTCCTATGCTAAAGCTTAGGATAAGGTAAGTTCAAGTGTGTGGTGGGGCCCACCTGGGGACCCACATGGGGAAGTGGATGGGGGGATTTCAAGGACTCCTTGGGACCCTCTTATGTGCAAAAAGTCAGTCCCAACCGTGGTTTCTATAATCTCCATCTGGGCTGGAAAATTTTTTAATGGTCAACAAACCATTCGGATCAGGGTGGGGGGTTGGTTTTTGTGTGTATAGAGTTTCGCTACGAAAGTCCCCGGGCATTTTTTTAGCCAATAAAAGTGTGACACGTGTCATCGGTGATGCACATATCCGATTCTCTCTCCTAAATATTCTCCTACAAAGGTGGATCTCTTAAAATACTAACAAATCATTGGCTATTAGATAGGGGCAGGAACTCCCCTTTTGAGATAGGGGAGTTTTTGAGAATTTCTTATATATATATATACATACCCCTGTGTTTTTTATGAATGAACAAGAGATACTTTCTGACTTTGACACTTTGATAATAAAAAAAGAGGCGAGATTAATGAAAATAAAGGAGTTATTGCAATGCTTATTTGGCTCCTACTTTTTCTCTCTCGAAAAGGCTAATGCATGTTCTTAAAATGTCTCCTACTTTCTCTCTAACAAAGGATTCCGCAGATTAACATAAATGCATAGTAAACAAATTTCAAACCCATCCCTACCACTTATTATGGGCATGTGCATGAAGCCATGAGATACGGTAATAGAAATGAAAGATAGGATTATTGCAATTAAGTTAGTGTTAGGAGAAGAGATAGTGAACGTTATTAGTGCTTATGCCCCCCAGGTGGGCTTAGGAGATGGACATAAGGAGAAGTTTTGGGAAGACTTGGAAGGAGTACTATTAGAGATACCCCAAGGTGAGATGGTCTTCATAGGAGGAGATTTGAACGGTCATGTAGGACGCGACGTAGATGGATATATAGGAGTACACGGGGGACATGGATACGGTAATAGAAATGAAGATGGGAAGGATATTTTGGAGTTTGCAGTGGCTTATGATCTCATGGTAACTAATACCTTTTTTAGGAAGAGAGGAGCATTTAGTGACTTATAAGAGTGGCTCCTCAATGACACAGATTGACTTCTTCTTAACTAGGAAAAGAGTCCGCTTAGCTTGTAAAGATTGCAAGGTTATACCGGGGGAGAGCTTGACTTTCCAACATAGGTTGTTGATCATAGATGTGCAGCTACAAAGGTGGACTAGAAAAAAGAAGTTGTGTAGATGCTCAGGGACTAAATGGTGGAACTTGAAAGGTGATAAGCAACTAGCATTAAAGAGTGTTAGAGGAAGACGTTTGGGCGGTAAATGAGAGTGCAAATATTATGTGGGATAAGGTAGCAGAGTGTATTAGGAGGGTAGGGAAAGAAGTCTTAGGAGAATCCAAAGGGGGTGCTCCGGCACAGAAAGAGGCATGGTGGTGGAGCGAGGCCGTCCAAGACAAGATAAGAGTTAAAAGAGAGTGCTTTAAAACTTGGCAAAATGATCGAAATGGAGCGAACTTGGAGAGGTATAAAGAAGCAAAAAGAGAAACCAAAAAGGCAGTTAGTGAGGCTAAGGCCAAGGCATTTGAGGAGCTATATAGGCGACTTGACACTAAGGAAGGTGAAAGGGAGATATTCAAGCTTGCTAAAGCTAGAGATAGGCGGACCAAGGACTTAAACCAAGTTAAATGCATTAAGGATGAGGATAGAAAAGTATTAGTAAAGGAAGAGGAGATAAAGAAGCGTTGGAAGAGCTACTTCTACAAGTTATTTAACGAAAGCAGTAGTAGTGACATACAATTGGGGCAGCTTACCATTTCTAAGGAAGAATCTAATCATATGTTCTATAGGAGAATCAGTAGGGAAGAAGTTAAAGAAGTATTGAAAAGGATGAAGAATGGGAAAGCGGCTGGGCCAGATGGTATCCCTATTGAGGTCTGGAGGTGCTTGGGGGAGGATGGCATAAGTTGGTTGACAAAGCTTTTTAATGTAGTGCTAAAGAGCAAGAAGATGCCAGATGCATGGAGGAAAAGTATTCTTATACCCATATACAAGAACAAAGGAGATATTCATAAGTGTGCGAACTACCGCGGGATTAAATTGATGAGCCATACGATGAAATTATGGGAGAGAGTTATTGAGAGAAGAATAAGAAGAACAACAAACGTTTCAGATAATCAATTTGGTTTCATGCCTGGGAGATCAATCATGGAATCCATCTTTCTTCTGAGAAGGTTAATGGAACAGTATAGAGAAGGTCAGAGAGATTTACATTTGGTGTTTATTGACTCGGAGAAGGCCTATGACCGGGTTCCTAGGGAGATTCTATGGAGAGTACTGGAAAAGAAAAGAGTGTGTGTTGCATATATTGAGGCGATAAAGGATATGTATGATAGAGTCGTGACATCTATAAGAATGACTGGCGGAGAGACTAAAGAGTTTGCTATCACGATTGGGCTACACCAAGGCTCAGCGTTAAGTCCGTACTTATTTGCCCTAGTTATGGATGAGATTACAAGATATATCCAGGATGAGGTGCCGTGGTGTATGCTATTTGCAGATGATATTTTTTTAGTGGATGAGATGAGAGAAGGAGTGAATGCTAAGCTAGAATTGTGGTGGAAAACGTTAGAGACTAAAGGGTTTAGGCTAAGTCGATACAAGACGGAATATATGGAATGCAAGTTTAGTCAAAGTAGGACACCTGGTAACATGGAAGTAACTTTGGGCACACAAAAGATTGTAGAGAAAGAAAACTTTAGATACCTTGGATATATGGTGCAACAGGATGGAGGGTTTGATACTGATGTAAGTCACAGGATTCAGGCCGGGTGGACCAAATGGAGGAGTGCTTTGGGCTTCTTGTGTGATCAAAAAGTCCCCCCTCAAGGTTAAATGAAAGTATTATAAGGTGGCGGTACGTCCAGCGTTGTTATATGGATCAGAGTGTTGGGTAGTAAAGCATAATCATGTTAAGAAGATGGAAGTTGCGGAAATGAGAATGCTAAGTTGGATGTGCGGGATCACAAGGAGAGATAGGATTAGGAACGAGGAGATTATGGGCAAAGTAGGAATAGCACCGATTGAAGATAAAATGAGAGAAAATCGACTGAGATGGTTCGGCCATGTTAGAAGGCGTCCAACGGAGACACCTGTTAAAGGTGTGAAAGCATGGAGATTGCCAGGAGCAGGAGAGGGAGAGGGAGACCCAAGAGAAGTTGGAAAGAAACTATTAAACATGACCTTGCCTACATGGATCTAACGGAGGACATGGCCCTAAACAGATTTGATTGGCGTCGTCAAATTCATATAGCCGACCCCACCTAGTGGGAAAAAGCTTGGTTTGGTTTGGTGCATGAAGCCATGAGGGATGGATACAGCTGTCATACAAGAATACAATCCAATCCTTTTTTTCGTATCATAGTGTATCTTAATACGTTGTTGGAGAATGTTCATCTACCAATGGTTTGCTTGTATAATCCAGTTCACCTGGGCCCACTTTTAATCAAGGCAGCCCAAAGATGCCATGGTGAAGTTCGGAAGAAGTGGAACGACTCATATTTGGGAATATGAAACGTCACATTCATGGCATCATGGCTCATGGCTTATTGACTCCATTTCATGGTTCACTTCATTTAAAGCATTCCATGGCTCATTTCATTTAAAGCCCATTTATGATGTGGCAGTGGTTACTTGGACCAGTCAAGAGGGGCAAAAAATGCCCCTATTCAAATGGGGCATTTTGTAGAATTCCCCCATATATGTATAAATTGTAATTTGTATGCCAAATACCAATAAAATGTAAGAGTAAGGATAAAATCATGTGGCTGCATTGGCATTCATTTTGCACATGCTGCAACCTGAATTCCACCTACTATAGATTGAAAACGAAGGCAGTAAATAAAAATCATGTTAATCAAATGTCATATTTTAAATGCAAGGACTTGGTTGCCAGGAACAACAATTTCTTTGGAAAATGGGAGTATCGTTCATATATAATATGAAATGTATCATATCATGTAAAAATTACTGGAAAAATCTTAAATGGCTAGAAAATACAAACCTTTTTTTTAAGAAAAAAAGAAAAGAAAAGAAAAGGAAAAAGAAAATACACATCTTTAGAAGAAGATGATCTTTTGAAAGATGGGTGGTTGAAAGACAGCTTATTAGTAGAGACTGGTTATGAGTTAATCAGATTGAAATGAAATTCTCTATGCCACTCAAAATGTATCTTAAAAATGCGGATATTCCATTCTTCTGAAAAATTGCACACCCACTTTCATCATGCCTGATGTCGGGAATCGGGGTACATCTTGATTATCTTAATATGAAAAGGTTAAGAAATCTTGTTTCTCAACTCTTATTTTTATCGTTTATTGTCATTCATATACCATTTATAAAGCTTTGATGTGCTTTCTGTTCTTATGGAATACATTTGTACTTGTAAATAAGTGCAATATAGTGGGAAGTTCATATTGAGTACTCTGAGTGTGATATAGTTACATGAATGTGCTTATTTGTGGGACTTGGTAAATTCTTGTCTGATGCATTGCCTTTTGACTATTGTCAATGCCAAAGTCCATGACCATGTTTCATTGGCAGGCCACTTTCACTTTGGGATTTACTATAAGATTAAGTCCTTATGTAATATTTTTCTTGATGATTTTTTTTATAAATTTTTAATAGTTCATAATCAGTGTTTTGTTTTGGTTTTTTCCCCCTCCAGGTCTCCAAGTTGGGATTTGGGTGTATGGGCCTTACGGGAATATATAACAGTCCTCTCTCTGAAGAAGATGGAATTCAAATAATTGTGGATGCTTTCAAGAAAGGAATCACTTTCTTTGATACTGCCAATGTGTATGGAGCCAATGCGAATGAAATCATGGTTGGCAAGGTATGGTCCTTATTATGAGCTCAGAAAATTGCCTTTGATATTTGATACAGATTCACTTTGTAATGAAGGATTCTGTAATGAAAATGGTTCTTGCTCGCAAAACATGTGTGGCCAGGGGAAAAGATGAGAGTTGGTTTCGCTCATAGGTAGGCTTCACCATTGATGCTATTTGATCGAAATGCAATTGAGTTTCTTCTCTGAATTAGTTTGGTGATGAATTGGTCCTCTCTCCTTGGTCCCTTGTTTAAGACTCTGTGCTTAGTCCTTTCTTCTATGGCCTCCATAAAAAATGGTTGGGTCAAAGCAAGTTTATCCTAGGGGTTTCCTTGTTTCTGATTCATTTCTCTATCCCTAGTTACCAGTTCCTACAATTGCATGCATTGAGGAAAAAAGGAGAAAATTTCTGTTAATTTGCGTCCCTTACATTTGAAGGAACATAGTTTCAAGCATTCCATGGATCACCATATGTTTATTTTCATAGCACTACCATAACTGAAAATAATCCTAAGAAATTTGTTAGGATGTAATTGTGATGTTTGTTTCCCGAACTAAGGGATCGTGATTGATTGTAATTCCTAATTTAAAGGATTGTACTTACTGCTAGCATAAAATTTTGTCACAACCCAAACAGCTGACCCCAACATGGTTGGCACAAGGCTTTGATGATGATAATGATAACCTATCATACAAATTGAGTTAAAAGGTTATATACTTGGGATCCAGAAATCATAAGGATCACTTCACTTCTACCAAAAACCTTTGTCTTTAGTGGTTTTTGTCATGAAATTAGAGCCCTTAAAAGGTATGTCCTATTAATGACATATCCTCTCTTATTCCTAAGGCTCCTATAGAATCATTATTTAAAAGGTTTCTTAAAATACTCTTGACCTTTCTTTAATATCTTTATCCTTCATTAAAGCCTTTTGGTTGCTCTTTATACGTTTGACATAATCTAAGTCCCTACTTTTCCTTTACCTCATTCTTGTAAGCGTGTAACTCTCTCATTCTCTTGTTCCCAACATAATATGCAGCTCATCATATGCTTTGGACTTTGCATCACTGACGCAAGAACTTTTGGATAAGATATGTGTGAATATGTGACTGATCTAGTTGTTGATTATCTTGATCAGCTTGATCAAAAGAAGTGTCATGACCCGAAATCTGGGGCCCTCAAATGCCGTGTCGCGAGCAATAAGCACCTCATCCATATTCATAAGTCAAATCAATATTGGCATAATAATTCAGCCATTTACCTAAATAAATCAAGTCCTTTAATTAAAGTCTGAATCCAATAATAATCAAATAATTCAGCAATACTAAATGAAACCATACATAACTAATTGCAAATCTTTAATGTTTAAATAAAACAAACTAAAATCGATTAAGGCTAATCCTTCAATAAACTAGTGAGTCTTGATGTTGCTCAGCTGTGAATATCAAATCCTATTGCCTGGTCATCGATATCCTCCTGTGTCTCTATGTCCTGGTTACTTGGACTGGGGCAATCCAAAAGTCAGTGAAACTGAGTGAATATAATCCTAATCTGTGTTTGCACAACAGCATGTTAAACAAGATAATGCTTCGACATATAAATAACATTATAAAATTACAGTTAAGGCCAGTCAAGGTTAACTAATTCTGGCCTCAAGACCACTCCCTAACCACCTGATAGCACAAGCCCATAATTCATACATCTCCAGGATGCCTCATATCATATATAGGGGCTGACCTACAGTCAGTGAACAGCTGACCTAAAAGTCAGGTAAAATAACTAACCTAAAGTCAAGGAAAGCTCATTTATCTTGGCCCTGGTACGTGATATTGGTCTGAGGGTGTCCATTGGGTTGGTCCAAACTAATCAAATTATACAATGGGTATCTTCTTCATGGAGATCACATGAACATGATTCAGATTCGAAACATATTCCCTTGTTATTCCAACACTTATAGCGAGGTAGCTTGAAATCAGCCCCTTACACCAAGTCCGGATTTATTATACCTTGCGCCGACTCATTATTGGTATCCAGTCGTGTAAAGGCAATTGCATAACTAACCCCTTATAGTTTTGAGACGTTTTTACAATTACAGGAGTCTTAACACATCCATCATAAGTAATATATGATATTCGAAATTAAAACTCCTAGTTTGAATTACATGAAATCCCTTCTTTGTCATATGCAAACCTTTCTCCGAATCAATATTCAACAATCGTTCTCTTTCCATACTTGCTACTAATAAGTCTAACATTGTCTAATGCATCATATAGAATAGCTGACGCATGAAGTAAATGTCAATCAATCAATAATCAATGGTTAAACCTCACACAAGCATCAACAAAAAGGGTATCATGTTGTCGACTAAGGCCACCGCAATCCCTAACATGGGTTCGGCCATGCCCAAACCCCATTATTGGATAACATAAAAAAAATGAAAAACCCTATTCGGCCAACACCAAAATCACCATTACATAGTCTGCCATCATCAAATCATCACTACCATAGTCGGCTAAAGGATTTCACCTCCAAGTTTATCATCATTTAATCAATTCCTCATAATGCTTCACACATCAATGGTAAATTATGGTTCTAATCACACCAATTCAATAGAAAGGCCCATAAACACATGTAGATTTAGATTTCTACTCAAGGTGTGTAGGCTAAAGTTAATTTCTTAACTTGGGGAAAGATGAAAGTCATCCAAGAGGGCACCAACTGCTGGTTCTTCTCTACTACTAGTTCTCCCTAGTCCTTTTCTAGTTCTCTCTAGGGTTAGGGTTTCTAGAGAATAGAGTTGTCAATGAATAAAATAAGAGAAAGAAAGGAGAGGAATAGGGTTTAAAAGGGTTGAATAAGGCTTTTATGGCTGCCTAGGAAGTGGTGTAGCTCAATAATCCTTCTTGGAATTTGTGCGCAAGTCCTCTTTGGACTAGGGATGTCATGTGCACAACATGTGACACATGGCTCCCATCTCTCTCTCTCTCTCTCTCTCTCTCTCTCTCTCTCAATGACTGACTCCTATTTAACTTAAGACCAATGGGCCTATAAAGGACGTTATAACCCCCTAAAAAGACTTAGGACTGACATCATTCAAATAATCATTACAAGAATATAATTCTTAACAGAATTAATATTCACACAATATACATATAAAATAAGGATCTTATTTTGTAAAAAAAATAAGGAACAAGCAAATAATAATATTTAACCACACAAAATTCGAACCCCCAAATGGAGGTCAGGGGTATTACAAGAAGGGGCCAAAGATCTATACTAATCGAAGAAAGATCAAATATAAGTGGTCAAATCTTAGATTGGATGGCTGAGATGGGTCCAAATTTAGTGTCCTATCTTCTAAAATAATTAAGAGATTTCCTTTTGGACCATCTAATCAAGCCAATCAAGCACAAATATCATGGACAGTCCAACAATGTTGAGTTGTACATTATCTAACTTGGGGTCCATGTATCATGACCCAAACCAGGCTCATAATGGATGCCCAAACCTAGTTCACAAAACCAACTATGTGGCTCGTCCTACAAGTAAAGCTAGTGGGGGCCAAAACTCTACTAAGAGGGGATGCTCAATATTGCTTGGAGAGGAAGTAATTTCCATTATTTAGTTTCCTTTTGCAATTTGGAGACTTAAAAAAAGTAAAATGGAAATCTTTCTTAGTGGAAGTTGGCTACAGAGGAAAGTACAGGCTGAAAGTCAGAAAGATCAATCTAGGGGCCAAGAATATACTAGATCAGGATGTCCAAGTGGACAATTTTCTACGATTTTGTTTCTTTACTTTTCTTTTTTTAAGAAACTCTATTATATGCATTGTAATAAGCACTCTTAAAGTTGGATTTCTTTCCTTTGTACATAGGGATTATGATTTCTTGAATTTAGAACGTAGTTTATGTTTTGTTTTAAGGAAAAAACTTATAAATGCATTGTATGTGGGATGTCCAACCCATGCTTTGAGTATTTCATATATTGTTTCAATATAATTGCCTTGGTGTGCAATTATCTTTCTTCTCTATTGGTTTGAGAATGTGTCTGCCAAGGATTGAAGACATTTAAGTGGTGGATTGCATATTTGGGATATCCTTTTTACTACTTTTTCTCCTTGTGATTGCTTGAGTTTCTGTTGATTTGAGTTGGGTATTGGAATTGGGTTTTATGATCAATTGGGGCTCACCTGTTATGGCTACATCAATTACATATTACTTTCTTAACTTCTTTCTTTACCTTCTTAGGGGTTGTTTGCATAAATGCAAAACATAATATCATGAAATTTTAATATTGTAAGATTTTATTATCACAGAGGAAAATAGTGTAATATTATAATATTGTGTACGTTATGGTGTTTGGCAATTTCTAGAAATTTCACTATACATTTGAAGTGTTTGGCAATTTATAAGATTGTAACTATGTGATATACTGAAACTAGATATGGAGATAGAAATAGAGATGATTGACCCAATGTGGGACCCACTAATTATTATTCACAGTGGACTGATCTAATATTGGTAATTAAGATGAAAGTCATCTAATTCAAAACATAATATAACCCTTCTTTTGCTGGGATCCACTTAATGTTAGTAATCATAGTAGGACTTATCAAATGTTTTTAGTTGTTTAATATTTGAAATTATATTGAATGGGATAAATGACTCTAATCACAGTGAATTCTACATAATATTCGTAACAATAATAAGATCACTCTCGTATTGATAATCAGGGTAGGACCCATCTAATGTTTGAAAATCATTGGACTAAATGATAAAAACCATGAAATCTGAGCAATCTTGTTTAATAAAGGTGGGTCTACCAAATGTTAGCAACTAAGTGTAATATAATGGTTATCATCACAAAGGGCTAAACACCATTGGGAAATCCCTCAATGAAATATCATTGTGCAACTCTTTTGATGTTGGTAGCCATATTAACCAAGCTAATTATGGTAATCACTAGAAAAGCTATCAAACAATGGGACTAATTTATTATGGAAAATCAATAATTGTAGTAACAAAATCAAACCTAGGTAATTAGTATGGGACCCTCACCCACCTAGTCTTGGCAGCATAGGACCCACCTCATATTGGTAATTACGGAGGAAGCCCCCTAATGTGATATTTGTAGGACCCACTTAATATTGGTAATCAACATGGATTCTATAATCATGACTCAGCTACTAGGACCCGCGTAAATTTTCTAAACACTGTATGGCCCATCTAATTGGGAGTCATAGTAGGACTCCTATAAGAACAATCAAAATTATAGTGGGCCACTATGATAAAAAGGTTGCTCCATCTGTGTTTGCTAGAACTCCCCACCCATGTTTTATGTAGATTTTTGAATGAAAGATTGTCTTATACATCATATCTTTGAATAATCTAATATGAAGGTTTTTGTGAGAACGTGAGATATTGTAGGATACATTCTAAGTTAACCAAATACTTATTTTTAAAGTGTGTATATTATTTTCCAAACTAGTAGGTAACAAGCTTCAAAATTGGTGTAGCGGTTGAGGTTGCTACGCTATTTTGAAAATAACGGCACTATGGTCTAAACCTAGTAGAGCCAAGCATTTTTAATTTAAAATACCATTTTTTTCATTTCTTCTCCTCAATAGCCTTTCCTAAAGTTGTCTCTACCTTTATATGGCTCCAAATCACTAAAAAACAAAAGATAGACTTTTGTACAAAATAAAAAAAAAATTTACCACTTAAAAAAATCCACACTACCATGCCACTATGTATTTCCGCAACTGCCATGTATTACTTGCTACATAGCATTTTGGCCACTGCCTGCTATGCCTGCCACAACTGCTACTTTAATCCTTGGTAGTTAATATAGGAAAATCTTTAGGAATATATTGTTTCCAAATACCCCCTTATTCATTTAATAATTTTTTGTATTCCTAGTCTGCTACCAAACTTTTTATCAATGTCTATTCTTCTCATGGCTTCTTAAAACTCTATACTTCACCACTAAGTTTCTTTATCAGAGTTGTCTTTTCCCTTTCGACTCTTCAAGCACCACTTTTGTAACCGTTGTAATACAATCGGCTATTTGGTTCTACATTAGCTTAGTTTCGATTCTTCCCAGTTGTATTCTCCCTGCTTCATCACTTTATGATTACATGTAGTTGCCCTTTCCCTTTTCAAATCCTCCAACATTTTTTAAGGAACCTTTTATTTACCGCCCCTCTCCACTTCTAATGCAAGCATCTAAAACTACTATCCTATGTTGTGTGGTCAAACTTTCCTGCAATAACTAAATAATCTTTACAATCTAGTCGGTTATGTTTTCTATGTAGAAACAAGTTTATTTGTCTCCTATTAGTTTTATTCTCTTATAGGTAATCCCTAAATTTCTAGTGGATCTAAGGTTTAATATTATATTATGAATTAGAAGTCATGTTGTCTCCAATAAGGAGTGAATGATGCAATGGAACATGCAGCTATTGGTCTGATGGTGAACAGTGACCGAGGTGATGGTGACCGGTCATGGAAATGACTATTAATGTGGTTATTGACGTAGGTGGACAACTTATTTGGGCGATTTTGTAATTTTAAAAAATTCTCCTCAATTGTTGCACCTAAAACAAAATTCGAGCTTTACAAGATTGATAATGCATTAAGGCTAATCAACTTATCTAGTCACCATGGCCAAGTTTTTATTTTTATTTTTATTGAAGTTATGATCAAAATGCATGTAAGCTAAAAGAATTGATGAAACTAGGTTATAAATATTTTTTTCCCTAATAAAATAGATCCATAAGATTAGAAGTATTGGATCATTAAGGTTAGATCATAGTCTCTTTTACTTGCAAAGAAATATATAAACATTAAAAACACTTTGGGTACTGAGGGTTTTGAGGACTCTTTTGCCCCCATTTTGCATCCCACCAAAATTAGACACCACATATGGTTTAATGTCTTGTTTTGAAATTCAATGCATTCTAGTTCTGTAAACATTTATAGCAGAATTTTGAATTTAGAATGCCACCTAAGATATATCTTATTGGATTACCATGTTTGCAATTTATTTTGGGAATGGGATTCACATGAAATTCTTAGATACTCCTCCATGGGTCCACTTATGAAAAATCCAAACCGATCAAATTAAATGGCCCGTCGCCAAATTTCACTCAAATAAGAGTTGGACCCACCCACCATCAAATTGTGTAAGTTTCAAATTTTTTGTAGTGATCAATCTGACACGGTGGGTTTAACTCCTATTGGGGTGAAATTTTGGTGAGTGCCAAGAAAAAAAATGAGGCAATTTATTTTGATAGGATTGGATTTTTTTTCATAAGTGTGCCACACTAGTATCAAAATTACCATTTTGAAAATGGGTGCCTTTACCTTTTATACCAATCAAACAAAAACATGCTACGTTTCTTTCTCATCCCTCCCGGACATAATGGGTGTAGAGAAGTTTTGAATTTTTCTCAAAATACCCAAAATATTCCTGGGTTTCTTTCCATATTCCCTCTTTCATTAAATTACTATCAATGTGTGATGCTTTCTATTGTGTGTGGAATGGGGAATTTTTCACCCACGTTTTAAGGAGCATACAAATGCCAGCTAAGCAACTCCTCTCATGAATTCCTTCGTCATTTTATTGGTTGAATGAAGGTGGCATTTTTTCTGTTTTCTTAGCATGCCTCTCTCTCTCTCTCTCTCTCTCTCTCTCTCTCTCTCTCTCTCTCTCTGCATGTATGTATGTATATTTAACTATTTTCTCCATTGATTTTGTGATTTTTTCTAATCTCTTCTTTACATCTATTTTCTACCTTATCTAAGATAAATCTTTCTCCTTTCTACTATATTACTTTTGGATCAGCTTGTTATCCGAGTATATCGGGTTTGCGTTATTGTTCTGTCCTACAACAGATGTGAATTTTAAAAGAAAACTCTTTCAAATCAAGATACTGATATTGTGCCTGGCTCCTTGCTTGTTTGGAAACCAGTGAACTCTTACTTGGTGGGAAAATTCATCTTGCTCCTTTTAAATATTGATTGATTCTTTCATTGGTTTGCATTTTTCTCAAGTAAGTCACCAATGGATATTCAATATTTTTTATATTAAATACTCACTGAAACAATAGTAATTTAATTATTGCAGGCCTTGAAGCAGCTTCCTCGAGAAAAAGTACAGCTAGCAACAAAGTTTGGTATTGTCGGGATGGGACCAACTAGCATGACAGTTAAGGGTACCCCTGAATATGTCCGTGCATGTTGTGAAGCTAGCCTTAAGCGCCTGGAAGTAGAGTACATTGATCTCTATTATCAGCATCGAGTGGACACATCAATACCCATAGAGGAAACGGTAGATTTTATTGTTTTTCCAAATAAAATTTTCTTTTTGCAAACTAGGATTTAAAAGTTCTCTACATTTTTTTTTTCTTTGAACAGTCATTGACCTAACTCTTCAAATTTCTTGTTTTGCTCTCCTCTTCCTTAAGCCTTTGAATGCATCTGTAATGAATTGGAGTTGAAATGTTTGGTAGATAGGGGAGCTTAAGAGGTTAGTGGAAGAGGGGAAAGTAAAGTATATTGGCTTATCTGAAGCCAGTCCAGATACAATAAGGCGTGCACATGCGGTTCACCCCATAACTGCTTTGCAAATGGAGTGGTCTCTCTGGACTCGTGACATTGAGGAAGAGATTGTCCCACTTTGCAGGTTTGTTTATAAAATGAAGTGTTTCTTTCATCTGTTACATGAGACTAATATGTGATTTTTGTTGTTATTTTCTTTTTTCATTTGAACCACCATACTTGAACCATTTTCTGGAGAACATGTGCTTGAAAACCATTTTCTTGAATATCTCTTAGATGGATCCAGGATAGATACTCGTTTCCTACCCACGCAGGCCCGTAACTTTGTTTTTGTTTTTATTTTTTATTTCTATCAAGCACTAATTCTGAAATCTCTCCCAAATTTGTTATTATGGTTTTGGAATGGACAGGAATTCTCTTCTTCTTTTGGGTGGGTTAGGCTACTGGTTCGGGGAGTGATGCTGTAAATTCAGGACCCCCAGGGATCGATCCCTGGTTATGTGTGTGATACTAATGTCCCAACAGAACTCAACCATGAGTATCTTGGCAGTCATGAATTCATTTTTATTCAATTATGAATGGTAGTAAATACTGGGCTTTGCAATATTTAATTGATTTCAATTCTAACCACTTACTAGAGAGATTCCCTTGGAATTCATTAGAGGAATGTTTCCAACAATACAGTCTGTTTACATCTCTTCCAATTTCCCAAATTAATCTTGTGGATATATCTTTCTTATTGCTATATTTGAACATTGATATGAACTCTATTAATCCTTGTTGGGGTGCACTTCGCTGAGGGATCTGGTCTGTGCAATCATTGTGTTGAGCACATCTGCGGTGTATTTGTATGACATTGTAAATACAAAATCTCACATGTAATAATCATTATGCCCAACCGTATAACCTGATCTCTCAGGCATGCTTTGATATTATCCAACCATACATAGAATATAGATTTGGTTCAACTCTTTAATTAAATGATGCTCATTTTCTCCACACACCATCCCCCCATATGCATACCAAAATAAATAAATAAATAAATGATGCTCATTTTCCAACCTTGAATGTCTTTTCTTCCCTTCAACTCCTTTGACTTCATATATACTTGGGATTATGTTTGAAAATTTTTGTTAATTCAAAACAAGCAGTTTAGACGTTCATGATTTATGCGGTTTCAAACCAGTTTTCCTCTGCAGTTCCCAATTAGTTTTTCCCTTGGTGGAAAATCCATGAAGCTTCCATAGCAGTACTCCCTAATTTGCTATTGGCATTTTATCATTTTCAGGTTAGCTTTTCTTTGTTCACAAAAATTAAAACTTTTATACTTCTGTGAATATGGAGTTCGATGGGTTCTATATCAGGATTATGCTTCAAATTCCTTTCTCCTATCCTTGAATTGCCATATATTTATTCAATGTAGGGACCACGAACAAGTATGATTATAACCACATTTTATGCTTGGGTAGTTCTCATCCCTCTTCTTCTCTATCAAAAGTCTTGGAGAATCATTCTTATATTTCAAAACTATAGCAATACCTTAAAGATAAGTTCTTTCAAAAAGATCATTCCATCTCAGAGAAAGATCTTCAAATTAAGATCAATGGAGCTATACCTTTAGATGCCTCTACTCAAGATTCCAATCCCTACTTTGAAAACAAAGATAATTATTATGGGATTCCTTTAGAAGATAATTCTTTTGTTGTGTCTATTTGTTCGATGCTTCAAGGATGGGATTTGAATAGAAATAATAAAATTTCATTTTCAACCTGATTAACCAAATCATCTAGGACACGTGTTTGAAGATAGCGATGCTTATCTACAACATTATTACTGGAGTCGAGTCTATCACTTTTTAGATCTCATATCATGTCTAAAATGGAGACTTGTTTATGGAGTACTTTGTGATCGGCACATACCAACAAGATTGAAGCGGAAATTTTACAAGACAACGATTAGACAAGTTATGACACGTGGAGGAGAATGTTGGCCATTCAAGAAGTAACACATGCACAAAATGAGTGTAGTAGAGAAGAGAATGTGGATGTGTAGTAAACATAGGAAGGATATAGTTAGAAATTAATTTTTTTAGGCACATTTAGGGGTAACATCAATAGGGGATAGTGGGATACAATAAGAGATACCCATTTGAGATGGGTTGGACATGTTCAATGCACGCCACTAACGACACTGGTGAGAAAAAAAAAAGTTTTTCTATGCAGGTTGATGGCCTACCAAAGGGATAGGATAGGCCGTAGAGGACATGAATGAAAGTGGTAACTATAGATTTGTAGAAGTGCAACCTATCTAAGAATTTGGCTATGGATAGATCGGAATAGAGAAACATAATTCATGTAGTTGACCTCAAAATAATTGGAACAAGGCATTTATTATTATTGTTGTAAAGTTAAAGCAAATAATAGTTTTCCTAAAGAATCCTTGAAATTCAATGTGGATGTAGCTAGCTGCAAGGCTAAGCCTAGATCGGGCAGGTATTGGAGGGGCCCTTTGCGATTTTGAAAGATAGGTGCTTATTTTGTTTTCCAAGCCTATTGAGGCTCAAGAATTTAGTGAAGGGAAAATGTTAGCCATTCTTGAGACTAAGGATTTACTCAAGCTTCTAAAATGAGAAGTCAATTCTAGAGAGTGATTCTTCCAAGTTCCAACATCATCTCTTGGGTGCCCTTCAAAGCAAATGGTTCTTGGAAGTTCCAATACATCCTTAATGAGATTAGGTTCCTTGCAGCGCCACTTCATGTGGTTGTCCATCATGTTTTGTTTTTGTAAGGAGATCTATGGTATATATCTCCTATACTGTTTATCTCCATTCTAGTTCCGTTTCCGCATGTACTTTTTTGATTAGATAAATTCATTGAAGTGCAAAATAGTACGAGACTTGTACCGAAAGAAGAACAGTTACAGTGGACCCCCTAAAAGCATGAAACAAAGAGGACAAACCCTACAAAACAACCTAGAATTACCCCATAACATTACTACAAGACAGTCACAACCCCAAAACATTACTACGGGACAGCAACCTCACTCCGGTTGAAGATGATTTGGTCTATAGTATAGTCTTTGAAAATGGGGTTTGTTGACACCCACTGAGCCATGGAAAATTTAATCTTGGGGATTTGACATATTGACCCCTCTTAAAAATTGTTTTCCCAAAGACATGGCTGAGGATAGGATAATGTCACCAGAGTCGTTTGACTTTGGTCCTCCCTTGTTTTTTTACGTTTTTGCCCAAGATCCCATGCCATTATGGGATTTGGATGTAAAAAGTCAGAAGAAAATCTATAAAAGAAACCAATCACTCTCCTCTCGCCCGAGACAGAGCGAGACCCACTTCTGGATTTTTGGATCCAAGGGCATTTTCGCCCCCCAAAAGGTCTATTTATTTTGCACCCCCTCTTTCCTACTCACTCTAGCCCTCATCTCTTACTCTCAAAATTTGTTCTTTCAATTCCTGCTCTCATCTCTCAGGTATAATTCTCCTCTTATGTATTATCATTTTTCTTACATTTTCGATTTTCTTGTGTTCTTGTATCTATCCCATGCTCCAATATTTTCAGGTATAATCCTTCTCTTATGCATTATTATTTTTTTCTTATATTTTTGATATTATTTTTGATAATCCTTCTTTAAATAAAAATACGTATGTACTTACAAAAATTCCTGTAGTTAGCCCATGATATCATGGGATAATCCCATGATAGCAATGGCTTCTCTGCAATAAATTTGAAAAAAATGTTGGTTAAAAAAAGGATGCTCATGTGGCCTTTTGTCTTTGTGGTCATGTGTCAATTTCACACGCTATATCATTATTGATCTCTAAATAAAAATTCGTATGTACTTACAACAATTAGACAGTTAGCAACTGATAATCCTATGATAGCATGGCTTTTTTGCAATACATTTGGGGAAAATGTTGGTTAAAAAAAGGAATGAAGTGGCCTTTTCTCTTTGTGATCATGTGTTAATTTCACACGCTATATTGATCTCTAAATAAAAATACGTATGTACTTAAAAAAATTTCTGTAGTTAACAACTGATAATCTCATGATATCATGGGATAATCCCATGATAGCATGGGATTATCCCATGATAGCATGGCTTCTCTGCAACACATTTGAGAAAAAATGTTGGTTAAAAAAAGGATGCTCATGTGGCCTTTTGTCTTTGTGGTCATGTGTTAATTTCACACGCTATATCATTATTGATCTCTAAATAAAAATACGTATGTACTTACAAAAATTTCTGTAGTTAGCAACTGATAATCCCATGATATCATGGGATAATCCCATGATAGTATGGCTTTTCTGCAATACATTTGAGAAAAATGTTGGTTAAAAAAAGGGAAAAAGAGGAAAATGATAGCATGGCTTCTCTCATTATCCCTAAACATAAAACCCATTTCCCAAACATCAACACAAAAGGGAAAAAATCCTAGAAAAATAATCCAATTACAGAAAAAGAAATTTTACATTAACAAATAGTGCCTCCTTTCTCTGATAGACGAAAAGAGAAATGAGAGTCTTCTTGCTTCTTGCTGTAGCCAAAGAAGGAAAGAAAAAACCCCCAAAAGGGTCGCTGCCGGTCAGAGATGAGGAAGACGAACCAAACTGCTTCCGCCATTTTCGTCAACGCCAAATCTGTTGACCGGAGAAGAATGACCCATTTCGGTTATAGTTGCAGTTAGTTGCAGAAGCAGGGTCCAGACTTCTGGAACAACTGAAGAAGGAATGGGAAAGGGAAAGGTGAAAAAGGGAATAGAGATAAAAAAAGGGCTTGGTTTCTTTTAGGGATCTTCTTTTGACTTTTTACATCCAGATTCCATGATGGCATGGGATCTTGGGCAAAAACGTAAAAAAAAAAGGGAGGACCAGAGTCAAACGACTCTGGTGACATTATTCTATCCTCAGCCGTGTCTTTGGGAAAACAATTTTTAAGAGGGGCCAATATGTCAAATCCCCTTTAATCTTTCCACAAATCGAGTCTCCATAAGTGCCGGCTCCCTCAAAACATCTCGCATTCCCTTCCTTCCATATGTGCCAAATTACTGCAAAAAAGGTGAGCTTCCACATCTCCTTCCCCTTTTGTGACCGGATTGGAGATTTCCATGCCATGAACAAGTCTCGAACATGCTTTGGGAAGACCCAGCTGCAGCCATACCAATTAATTACAGTGTTCCAAATCTTCACAGCATTGTTAGACTGCAGTAGTAGGTGATTAATTGTTTCCTCATCTTCCAAACACATGGGGCATGCATTGACCACAATCTTCCCTCTTCATTTAAGATTGTCCATAGTGAGAATCTGTCCTTGGAGAACTAACTAGCCAAACACCACAATTCTTGGCGGGGCGGGGCCTTAAACTTCCGTGTGTAGCTTCTTCTTAGTACAAGTATATATCCATTACCAATCACAAAAAAAGGGGAAAGAAACCTTACTAAAGTGCAGCAACATTATTAGAAAGCATCTTTTAGTTGTTGTGATCACATTATTTGGTAGAAAAGTGATTTGAGACTTGATTGCCCTCACATCAGCATAATGTTGTTGGCAGACTTGAACGTACTTGGATTACAACTCTATCAATGGTGAATTTATTCTCTTTTAGCCTGACCATTTTTCTCCGTGAAGAGTGCTGTTTGTTGTTACTTTGAACTTTACAACTCGCAAGAAAGAAAATTGTTTTAAATGTGCGAAACTTGTGTAAAAAAGAACTGTAGATGTGTGAGTACTGTATAAGAAAGAAGTGTATTCCCTAGGCATGTTCGTGAAGCTCTGATACCATCAGATACAAGGGTGTTTTATTGATTATTTACCTGCCAAAAGGAAGATCCAATTGATATTGCTAGGCATTCGATCTAAGGTCATCAAATGGATGGTTAAAATAGGAATTAGCTTACCTACCTTCCATTTCATGGCTTTTGATTGTACAGCTGCCAACGTGAAATTGATTTGGTTGTGGTAATTGTTTGTAGCCTAAATGGAGGACATGTGGCATGTTTAGGAGGCATTGATCCCACCAGATGCATGGAAATTTTTTGACAACCAGATGCATGGGACAATGGTCATCAAATGGATGGTTAAGATAGTAACTACCTTGCCAACTTTCCATTTCATATATTGTATAACTACTAACATAATGATCTAATTTTTGGTAAATCAAATCCAACTGATATTGTTAGGCATTTGATCTAAGGTCATCAAATGGATGGTTAAAATAAAAACTACCTCACCAACCTTCCATTTTGTAGCTTTAGATTGTACAGCGACCCATATTTGATTGATTTGATTTTTGGTAAATGGCTATTGTAGATTCTCTATTTGTTTCTAGTGAGGCAATGGGCCCAAAACGTATGCCACATGCCCTTTATTTGGAAATTTGTGGAGAATTCAAGGATCAAAATAGCGGCTACGCCCGCCGCCAAAATGCTACGAAGCGGGCGCTACGTAGCTGTGCGTTTTGAAAAAATCGTCTAAGAAATCTGAAAAAATTCTAGAAAATCCAGAATATTGGAAAATGATAGAAAATGTACCTTTTTTTTTTTTTTTCAAAAGTAACTAAGATACGTGGGCAGAGCGGTCCGCTCATTGTATGAGGTCCTGTATTGTTGATGCTTATGAATAGAGAGAACAGTAAGAGTTAGGTCCTAGGAATTCAATAGCAAACAATAAGAGTGAACTTTGGTGGTAAAGGACCCATTTTGTTATTTGGTTAGGGCCCTATTTCCTATTAATTAGAGTGAAATTTGGTTGGTTGGTCCCTAATCCTTATGTCCTATTACAATAGCCTATGTTTAGTTAGTGTGAAATTTGGCTGCGCTTTATTTTCAATAGGTTTGATAGTTGGCTATGACACTATTCCCAATTAGAGTGAAATTTGACTAAGTTGTCAATTTCAATTAAGTAATATTTAGCTATGATATTACTTTTTTATTTTAACGTTGGTGCCTCATTGTGGAGCGGGAGCCCACCAACGGTTACATAAGGTTCTTCAGTTTTTATTGATTTGGATGTCCACATTTAATTTTTTGATTTTTTTTTTTTTTTTTGTGTGTGTGTGTGAATGGATTTTTAATGGTTTTAAAATGTTTTTTAATGGTTTTTGAATGGCCATCCAATTTAAATTTGTGCCCTTCATTAGGTGGGCCCATTGTGGGCCCATGACTTACCCGATGATAATAAAATAAAAGGGGCAGCCCGATAAGGGCATTTATTGCCCACTTGCCCTAGGTTCTGTCCGAAACAGAAAGGGGGAAAGCAAAGAGAAAAAGAGGGGCTGCCCTATAGCTTTCTTCCGAAACAGAAAGAGGGAAGGAGGAGAAGCAGCCTTCTGCTCGCGGTCGCCGATGCTGCCGCTGCTGTCATGCCGTGCTGCTGTTGGTGCCTCCATGTATCAGGTATGTCCTCTGCAACTCATCTCTCCCTTTTCTTTTTTCCTTTCTTCCACTGTCTCCTATTTTTTTTTTTTCAACTAGTGGAAAAACGAGAAGATTTTTTTTTTTTTAGGGTGGGGGTTGTTTGGGGTTGTTGGTTTAACCCAAACTGCTATGTAGCGGCCGCTACGGGAATGTATTGGCTGATACGGTTGTGAGCGGCGATAATTTCAAAGATAAGCTGCTACGCCTGATTTATCGGCCAATACGCTACATAGTGGCTGCTTTTTTCATCCTTGGTGGAGATCCTCATCTTGACTTTTTTGCATTAGATACTAGTGGATTTTTATTGATAATTCATCTACCAAAAGTTGATCTAATTTATATTGCTAGGCTTTTGATCTCGTGTCATGAAATGGATGGTTAAATAGAACACCAGAATATTGATAGAGTAACCATAGATGATTAAAGAGGTGAGTTAGTGATTGAGAATTTGAGATTTGAGATGACAAATGTATATGCTTGAGATAGGTCTTAAACATGTATGGTATATTGATTTATTCCTAATTTTCACAATTTAGATTTCTACATACACAAAGGAGAGGAGGCTCCGCTGACCCTCTTGCAATAAGGGCGATTGGAAAGATGTCACCTGGTATGAACAAAAGACCCAATCACCAAACCTATTAGGCTTTTGCTATTTATCTCTCAATTGATTGGAACTTAAAGGACTGAAGGAATATCTAATTTTATTTGTTTACATTGAATTTCAGTTGATTGGTGAATGAATTTTGGAGAGGACACTCCAATGCTAAGGAAAGCGGCTGTTCGCATCCTTAGTCAAGTTACAACTTCATCAAACTGCGAAAGGAATTGGAGTACTTTCTCCTTGATCCACACAAAGTCCATGAATCGGCTGACCATGCAAAAACTCAACAAGCTTGCATATTGCCATTATAATTTGAAGTTGAGAAACAGAACAAGAGAAAGGAGGGCAAGGGATGATCCGAGCTATTGTCCTATTAGTTTGGATTACATATTTAGAGAGGACGATCCCTTGCTCCCATCGATAGCCGAGATAGAGGATCCATTGCTGGATTCAGATCTAGGCTTTCAGGAGGAGTTTAGAGATTTGCTTGATGAAGATATGGGCGAGGCAGAGGGTGCCCCACTTGGAGGAGAATGCTCAAGTGCACAGCCGCAAGGCCTGCAACCACAACCAAGAGGGAAAGAACTTGCTCATGCTGTATCATCTTCTGAGAGGACGAGTACCACCGTCTTTTCGAGTAGCTATGGTGGAGGAGATGGGGGAGATGGAGCAGGAGACACTAGTGGGACGGATGCTACTAGTGAATACTACCAACATGATCAGGAAGATGTCATTCCTGTAGAGGAGGTACAGGACTTTCCGAAAAGAATGGAAGGAAACCGTGGTTATCAACGGCGTCGAAGAGTCTCACCACCTGCTCCTGGAGGTTGTAATGAACAAGGATATATGGGTAGAGGTGTTGGAGGACAACAAGCGGCATCATGGGTTGAATCGTGGAACCCTAGTTACAGTGGACAAGGACCCTCACAGTATTTTGACTATTTTCCATATGGTCAACCAGGTCAAGTACAACAAGGAGAAGAACAGTCTTCAACTTCAGGGTCCTACTCATATGGTGACTAAGGTGAATCCCAATATGATAGATATCCACCTCCACCTCCTCCAAGTCCTGTTGATGCGGGTGTGGCTGCCTTCTTTGAATTTGTGGATCCCAATGCTCATCAATATTAATTTCCATATGGTGCCACTAGAAATGATAACAATGATGGGGATGAGGATAGCCATAGCACCTTGCTCATTTTGGTGGTGATTAAGGTATTTTTATTTCCTTCACTAACTCTTTATTCTTTGTCATTTCTGAATTGGTGTTGATTGTTGATCACTTCATAGTTCATCAATTTGATTGAATTTGAACCTTGAATGTTGAAGTATTGATATTTGATTGTTTAATGTTCACTAATGAGTAATGAGTATTGAGTAATGACTATTGACTAATGACTTAACTCTTAAGTCTTCTTAATTCTTAATTTCTTATGCCTTTATTTCATGTTCTATTTTTTTTATGAGCTTTCCATTACTTTTTAAGTTAGCATGACTAAGAAACATGAATACATGTGAAAAAACTCATTATTACTATTATTTTCTATTTATACAGCGATATAGGATCTCATGTATTGACGGCACCGCTACGCGCACTTTTCTTACTTACTTTTGCAAAAGAACCACATTTTCTTTCATTTTACAATTTTCTGGATTTTCTGGAATTTTTTCAGATTCTTTTGGCGATTTTTTCAAATCGCACCTCTACGCCGCTACGTATCCCTGCTACACTATGTATCGCCCGCTTCGTAGCAGGTTGGCGGCAGGCCGCTATGCCCGCCGCTGCCGCTACCGTTATTTTCATCCTTGATTAGTGGTCATAATGCAAAAATGCTCCAAGACCTCCAAGCTTCTCTTAATGAGACATTTCATATGAAGGATCTCCGCCCTTTAAACTATTTCCTCGGTCTTGAAGTTTATCAATCGACTAAAGGTGTAGTTCTAAACCAGCACAAATACACTATTGATCTCATTGATTTGGTTGGACTTACTGCTTCCGCTCTAGTAGATACCTCGAACTGAATATCAAACTCAGTAAAGAGGATGGTGACCTTTGTCCAGATCCTACCGTGTATCGCCAGTTAGTAGTTAGCTTGATCTACCTCACGATCACTCGTCCTGATATCTCCTACGTGGTCAATCTGATGAGTCAGTTCATGACTGTTCATCGCCACCTTCATATGGTTGCTGTGCGTCGCATCATTCGGTACCTTATTCGGACACTGACTTGTGGGTTATTCTTTCCATCAGACAATCCTATTTCTCTCAAAGCTTATTCAGATGCTGAATTGGACTGGTTGTCCGAATACTCATGGATCGACAACAAGATGGTACATGGTTTTGGGTGATAGTCTGATTTTATAGAAATGCAAGAAACATGAAAAAGTTTCAAAATCATTTACCGAGGCTGAGTACCGAGCCATGTCTGCTGCATGCTCCGAAGTTCTTGGCTCCGAGGTATGCTCTTCGACATTGGATTTCCAACAGTAGGTAACCACCCCATGCAAGATAATACAAGTGCAATTAAGACTACTGAAAATCCGATTTTTCATTAACACACTAAACACATCGAGGTTGATTGTCACTTCATACGTGATGAGTTTAAACGTGATATCATTAGTCTTCCGCATGTCTCCACTGAGCTTCAAATTGCTGATATTCTTACTAAAGGTCTTCAACGACCACACAATCAATTCTTGGTTGGCAAATTGATGCTCGTTGATTCTCCTGCATCAATTTGAGAGGGGAGGGGGGGTGTTAAATAGGCTCACATGATCCATGAAGGGATCCAACCCAGATACAATCCATATTATGTCACATAGATTGTTTGGGCCAATGATACAGTTGTACATAGTTGTGCGTATTCTATTTTAGTTATTGTTTCCATAACTTAGAATAGTAATTAATATACTTACCTAGATTAGAGCATTGATTAAGGCATGTAATAGTTATATATTGAGGAGAAATCTCCAAAGAAAAGGCACTTGAATAATACGGTCTATTTTCAGAACTCTCGTTCTATTCTCTATGTTTTGCTAGAATGACGGACTACACTAAAACCTTAATTTTTTTTTTTTTTTTTTTATGTCTAATTTGTTTACTTGGATATATCTTCTGCATATGAAATTTGAAGTGTTTGCTTCCTTTCAAAAAATATGGCCTTAATTGAAAATCAATTTTTCTCATGCATCAAAATTCTCCATTCAGTGTTAGGAGAATACACGTCACATGAGTTCCAACATTTTCTTCAAAATAAAGGCATCATTTCTCAATGCTTATGTCCATATACTCCATAATAACACGGTGGCAAAAAGGAGAATTCAATATCTTTTGGATGTTCAAATTCTAATTGTGGAATCCTCTCTTCATCTTTTTGGGTTGAAGCTATAACCATTGCTATTCACCTCATCAATAGGATTTCAACATCCCCACTTCATCAGGTGGTACTGTCGACTTTTAGAATGTCAAATGCCCTACTTGTAGAAACCCGCTTAGCAATACTCACAAACACTAAAGAAAGGACATCTACCACATCCGTCGAAGATCTTCTGAAGACTAGCATTCCTTTCTTTCCAAACAGACCAAAGTACGGAAAATGGAACAATCCTTCAAAGCACCAAACCATACCCCGAGAAAGGAGCAATACTCTAAGCCTCTATCATGGTTGGCAGAGACTTTGGAGAGTACCACAACACACCAGTCCAACTAATAACCTGACACCACAAGAAAAACTACTCGTGATGCAAGAACAAGTGATCAGCTGTCTCCCTCTTCTTCCCGCAAAGAACACACGTGCCCGATATAGCCTTTGAAAGCATGCCCCTCCTAAAATTGTCCACCGTAGGCACCACCTCAGAAACAACAAGCCATCAAAAAACCTCCACTCTAGACAGGGCCAAACCCAACCAAACAGGAAGACCGCAGAGCCTGACTATCTGCACTTCCTCTTTAACCTTGAAAAACGATCTCGAGGAGAAAAGACCTGATGGGCATGGTTTCCAAATGAGAACATCTGGCTCATCCCTCACCGTTTCTCTCCAACATTCATTTACAGGCATCAAATCTTACCAGTTTATGTTGATTCATGATTGATTATCATTGACAATGGTCCCAATGGTATCTGGTGTCTGCAATGTCTTCTTACTTCTTCCTTTTCACACGAAGGATTCTGGCCCTCTTGTATAACAGTCTTCTTACCACAGAAATTTTTTTTTTTTTTTTTCACTCAATGCAATTATGCCAAAGATCTTATTTCCTTGGTTCAGTTAGAAAACTCTGGTCCAGTTAGAAAACTCTGGTCCAGTTGACACGCCTTCGGGGAACAAAGTTAAATATACATCAGATATCAATATTAAATATAGCAAAGATGATGGCAATCTTCTATCTAACCCTCCTGTTTATCGTCAACTAATTGGCAGCTTAGTGTACTTGATCTGTTTCAGGCCTTACATTTCCCATGTTAATATAGTTTGTCAATTCAGGACAACTCGACATTTCCATATGTTTGCAGTCCAAAGAATCAATCATTTGTTATCTTAATGACACGCGTCACACGCCAAATCGAGGTTTGTTCTGCTGGTTGCCAACTTACTCACTGCTTATAGTGATGCTGGCTGGGCTGGGTATTTGGATTCTCAACAATCTACCACCAGATAAGAGTATGTATTTAGGCAAATCATTAGTCTTAGGGAAGTATAAAAAGCAATATCATATTTCAAAATCCTCTACTGGTGCAAAATACTGTGTGCCATGTCCTCTTCTTGTTCTGAAATAATTTGGCTTCTTGGACTGCTATCTGAATCTGGATTCCAAAACACTATCCTACTCCATGCAGAAAATACAAGTGACATTCATATGGTGGCAAATCCAGTTTTTCATGAAAGGATTAAGTATATTGTAGTAGATTACCATTCTATGCGTGAAGACTTGACGGTGATATTATTTCTCTCCAGCATGTGCCTTCCAACCTTTAAACAACTAATATTTCCACGGAAGCATTAACTCGATACCAATACCAATTATTTGTATCCAATTTTCTGCTCATTGATTCGCCAGCATCAATTTGAGGGGGAAGTATAAACATGATGGTCACAAGGATTGAAGACTACCATGTGAAGTGGGGAACATATATTTCTATTATATATCGTATGTGTGCTATAAGAAAATGTTTGGCCATGAAAGTTGATGGCCCACCAAGGTGAAGGGGTAGGCTTAAGAAGACGTGGATGGAGGTGTTAAGATAGTGGGTCGGTTCAGCCCATTGGACCAACCCAAACTCAAACCAAGCCCATTTGACCCAGTCATGGGACAAATCTGTACAAATATTCTTCATTATCTTTTTCGGTTGTATTTCCATTTATAGCTAGCATATCACCCAATCAATGGGTCATTATCGAATGTAAATCACCCAATCAATGGGTCAAACTTACTGTATTTAGACTTAGTGGGTTATTTAAAGTCATGATGGCATCACAATGAATCAATCAATGGCTCATCCTACATCTGTTCATTGGGCTGCTGTCATTCGAATTCTGTGCTACTCAAGGATGAAAATAGCGGTAGCGGCGGGCGTAGCGGCCTGCCGCCAAAATGCTACGTAGCGGGCGATACGTAGCATAGCGGCGCTACGTAGCGGCGTAGCGGCGCGATTTGAAAAAATCATCAAAAAAATATTAAAAAATTATAGAAAATCTAGAATATTGGAAAATAAGAGAAAATGTATTTTTTTTTGCAAAAGTAACTAAGGTAAGGGGGCGTAGCGGTCCCTTCACTGTATAAGGTCCTGTATCGCTGTATAAATAGAAAATAATAGTAATGATCATTTTTTCACATGTGTTCATGTTGCTTAGTTATGCTAATTTAGAAACTAATGAAAAGCTTATAAAAGAAAAAACTATGTTATGAAGTCAAGACTTAAGAGTACCTAGAGAAAAAAAATACATCTACCAAAGGGGGTGTCTAATAGGATGTACTTAGAGAAGAATCATTGAGAAGAACTCTTTGTATCGACTGTAATTCGGTAAGATCATGTGTTTTTTGGTGTTCTTTTAAAAATAAAAAAGTAGAAGAGTTGTGTAGAAATGTTATTTAGAGAGAAGAAGAAAAAAAATAAGTCTTATTATGCATTTTAAAAAAAATTGGAAAGTAGGAATTTTTCTCACCCCGTAGTGGCTCTGTAGCGGCCCCGTAGCGGACGTAGCGGCCGCTACGGGTGCGACGGCCGATAAATCGGCCGTAACGTAGCGGTGGCGGCCGCTACACTACGTAGCGGCAGCTATTTTCATCCATGGCGCTACTTACAAGGGACCTCTAATATAGCTCTTCTCATGTCTTCCAATTCAAGCCTTGATTTGAATGGTTTCACAGATTCAGATTGGGTTGGTGATGTGAATGATTGACGCTCAACAATAGGATTTGCCATCTTTCTTGGTTCTTCACTCATCTCCTGGAAGAGCAAGAAACAAGAAGTTGTTTCTAGGTCCTCTTCAAAATCTGAATACTGCGTCATTGGTCACACTGCTACTGAGATTATCTGGCTCCGTTGGCTACTCCAGGATTTAGGAGTTCCCATTACAATTCCTACACCTCTATATACTGACGGTGAGAGTGCTAGGATACTAGCCTTCAATGAGGTTTTTCATGAAAGAACTAAGCACGTTGAAGTTGAGTGTCACTTTATCCGAGATTACACTATTCAACTTTCATATATCCAATCCACTGACCAAATTGTTGATTTCTTCACCAAAAGCCAATCAGCACCATGGTTCACGCAGTTGGTCTCCAAGCTCTCGATGCTCACATTCTCCCATCTAGAGCTTGAGGGGGGGTGTAAAGATAGTGGGTCGGTTCAGCCCATTGTACCAACCCAAACTCAAACCAAGCCCATTTGACCCAGTCATGGGACAAATCTGTACAAATATTCTTCATTATCTTTATCAGTTGTATTTCCATTTATAGCTAGCATATCACCCAATCAATGGGTCATTATAGAATGTAAATCACCCAATCAATGGGTCAAACTTACTGTATTTAGACTTGGTGGGTTATTTAAAGTCATGATGGCATCACAATGAATCAATCAAAATAATTCCAATCAATATTTTCCAGTCTGTCCTATTCACTTTGTGACTGATATCAATCAAGAGGAGGTAGTAAAGATAGATATGAAGAAGTGTAACTTATTTGAGGATTTGGCCCAAGATAGATCGGAATGGAGAAACAAAATTCATGTAGCCGACCCCAACATAGTTGGGACAGGGCTTTGATGATGATGATGATGATGTGTGCTACAAGGATTGTGATTTAATTCTTATATTTTCAATTGTAATTAGGATATTTCATTGATTACGTAGGATATTTGATTGATTGTAAATAAGGAAGTGATTATAACAGGGGATCAAACCACAATGGGAGATCCTTGATTTCAAAAATCTCATCTCTTGTTTTAGTTTGGTCAATGTTATGAAGTGTTTATAAACTGTACAGCAATTTTGAAGGTGTATGAGATATTCAAAAACTGGCTAACATGGTTGACATCTCTAAAATAGAAACTTTCCAAAATATTGACAGTATACAGCTATGAAAATAGGAATCACCATAATGTGCACTTTCCTAGCTTGCCTAGGAGCTGCATGAGCCAAAAATAAGAATAAACTGGTTGGATGAAGCAAAAATGGGTTCTACATAGGTGTCAGGACTAGGTTTTCATCCTCCTTTCTTATAGTGTGCAGATTTTTCTTTTTTATTATTGTACTGTAAAATATCTTGGGCATCTATTCATCATATGCGTGTGTGATGTAATTTTGCATGTGAATTCAAATCTCTCCTTTTGGCATGCAGGGAACTTGGTATTGGGATAGTTCCATACTGTCCTCTTGGTCGTGGTTTTTTTGCTGGAAAGGCTGTTGTTGAAAGTCTGCCACCGAACAGTTTCTTGGTAAAAAAACTTTCTTAGCAAATTTTATTATTTCTTCTAATTATCATTTAATATAAAAACATTTTTAGATGATAGAGTATTTGATTGCTTAATTCCTCTGTAGATGTGCACCAAAAAATTGCTAACACATTGGCATTCCTCCTCTTTCTCTTATAGGCTTCACATCCAAGGTTGGTTGGAGATAATTTTGACAAGAACAAGGTTCTGTACATGCGAATAGCAACCTTAGCTGCAAAGCACAACTGCACCCCTGCTCAGCTAGCTCTGGCATGGGTTCTCCATCAAGGGGATGATGTGGTTCCTATTCCTGGTAAATTATTGATTCATTTTCTATCATCATCTCGCATCTATCTGTACAATTGTCCTCCTTTTTGAGCCAATCTATGCACATTAGAAATCCCATAATATTGGGATTGAACTTAAACAAAAATAGACAGCTTGGAGTAGTAGGATATACTTTTTATTTATTTATTGCAGTTAAGAAAATCAAAATGAACCACTAAAACAAAAAATGTAGTAATAGCAGTGGACATGTGAGACTATCAGCATGTTCTCTTTGATGATGATCTTCTCATTGAAAATCTAGCAGTTTACATGACTTGAGAGTTTTGTTTTATCAGAAATCAAGAAGACGAATGGATAATGGAATTTAATAGAATTGGGTGCCCCTCCTTGTGAGGGTACATCCCTATTTATAACTCAGACACTGATTGATTACCGCAATTAGTTTCCCTCAATTTGTGAAGTCTCAATCAATTACATTAAATACATAATGCCTTTAATTCTTACAATGTATTGTATCCTATGGTTACATTGAAGTATACATCCCTACTTATAACTCATACACTGATTGATTACCGCAATTAGTTTCCCTCAATTTGGGAAGTCTCAATCAATTACATTAAATACATAATGCCTTTGATTCTTACAATGTATTGTATCCTATGGTTACATTGAAGTATGTAACCCCCAACTGTATGTATGGACTGCACATTTTAACCCTCCTCAAATTGATGCCCAAAAATTAATGAGCATCAATTTGTGTGTGAAAAACTAATGACAATCATGCATAAATGCATTGGTGGAGATCTTAACATTTTGGAGATTGGAGGGAACATGAAGGAGAGTAATATTGTCTTGATCATACGCATCGTGGATCAAGTGGCAATCCACTGATATGCTTGTGCTCATGGAAGATAGGATTGGCTGCAATCTTTATGGCACTTTTATTATCGGCACGGAGAGGAGCAGCATGATGTTGAAGAAAGCCTAGTTCCTAGAGCAGTCTTCAAACCCAAAGAATTTTGGAGCTAGCTGAAGACGTAGGATGATATTCCATTTCAGTAGGAGATTTGGAAACTTTATCATGTTTCTTGCATTTTCATAAAACCAATGAATGACCTAGATACATGCACCACCTTATGGTAGAACGCCATGTGTCGGGACATCCAATTCAATTAGCATTAAAGTTGGTGGCGAGATGAAGAGGATTTTCAAATGGAAAAGATAACCATTGGCTAGAGTTGCCAAGTAGCTAATGATCCTCTAAACTGCAATAATGTGAAGATGATGAGACTTGGTCATATTCCGACTGACGATACGAACAACATGAAAATATCCAGTCTTGTAATGGTCACGTTGACAAGACTACCAACCAACTTGGGATGAAGAGTTGGATATGAAATGAGGTTGCCACCATCTTGTTGATATTTAACATTGACATCCAATAGAGTGTCTATAGGAGTAGAACTCTCCAATCGAGCCATAGCAATAAGATCCTCGGTATGCTCATGTTAGTTAAAAATAGGTGTTTCTTTGTATATTGAACATCAAGTCCCAAAAAATAGGTAAGCAGTCCAAGATCCTATGATAAGAGCTCTGATGAGAGTGTTATAATTGATGAATGGTGTTTGAATCTGAGCCAGTAATAATAATAACATCGACATAGACACGAAGAATAATAAGTCCTGCATTGGATCTTCGCAAAAACATGGAGGCATCATAATCACTTTGGTGAAACTGGAATTAGACTGTTCAACAAAATTTCTCAAACCATGCTTGAGATGCGTAGAGAGAATGCCCTAGATGACAAACACCATTAGATGCTACACTCGATACCATTGGAGGAAGATGCATGTACACTTCCTTTTTAAGGGCCTATTTGGATGCACAAGAAAATACAAGAAAGTAATATTTTATAGAACATAATCTTTCATTTTCTAAAGAACAAAAATATTGTGCGTTTGGTGACCCAAGAAAAATGTGAAGTATCATTTTCTTTCAAAAAGCTCAATATTTTTTCCTATGGCTCCCCACTGTAGAAAACTCTCTATAATATGTCTTTCAAAATGAATTGTCACAACCCAAATATAAATTCTGAGATTATAACATTCCGAGATCATAATAGGGTGTTCTCTACTTTAAGCGACGCATTGCAGCATCACCCGGTTATAGTGGAAAGTGGGCAAGGGCTGACCACACCATTCTGTACGAGTGTGGCCACTAAAGAAGTTAGTCCAGCAGCAGAAAAAGAGGAAGATTCGAGTTGCTATGGTTATAAACCTTTTTTGCCAGAAATAGAGTGGGTATAGTTGTAGATAAGGATTTGAAAGATAAAATTATAGGGGTAAAGAGATTGAGTGATAGGATTTTTGCAATTAAATTAGTGTTAGAGGACGACATAATTTATATCATTAATGCATATGCTCCCCAAGCAGGATTTGATGTAAGTGTCTAAGAGCCAGTTTTGGGAGGAGATTGATGGTTTACTATGAGAAATTCCAACTAGTGAAAAGATTTTCCGATGGGCATGTAGGAAAGGATAATTGAGGATATGAGAGAGTGCATGGAGGACAAGGATTTAGAGAAAAGAATGAGTTAGGTGACATTATCTTGAGATTTGCAGTAGCATTTGACGCTATAATATCAAACACTTGATCTAAAAAGAGAGATGAGCGTTTAGTTATTTATAAAAGTGGAACTAGTAGGAGTTAGATAGACTTTTTTATAGTTAGAAAACACGTCCGATTGGATTGTAAAGATTGTAATGTTATTCCAGGAGAGAGTTTGACCATGCAACAGATGCTCGTAGTTATAGAAATTTGCATTAGAAGTAGAAAGAGGGGGTAGTAAATAAAATGTGCCCTAAAACAAGGTGGGGGGATTTGAAAGGAGAAGGAGCAACAATGTTTAAGGATATAGTGATTGATAAGGGAGAATGGAATTTTGAAGGAGAAACTATAGCGATGTGGAATCAAATGGCTAACTACATTAAGTAGGTTGCTAAATAGGTGCTTGGAGAGTCAAAAGGGAAGAGACGCGATAATAAAGAAACCTGATGGTGGGGTGTAGAGGTCCAGGAAGCTGTTTGGGAGAAGAGATGTTACAAAGTTTGGCAGTATACCAGGAATGTGGAAAACTATGAGATGTACAAGAAGGCAAAAAAAGAAGCTAAGAAAGTAGTAAGTGATGCAAAGTGCAAAGCATATGATGACCTATATAATAATTTGGGAAAAAGAAAATGATATTTTTAAGCTTGCAAAAATAATAAGATAAAGGAAAAGTAGGGACTTGGATTATGTCAAATGTATTAAGAGCAATGACCAAAAGGTTCTACAGAAGGACAGCGATATCATAGAAAGGTGGAGGGAATATTTTAGGATACTTTTAAATGGAGACTATGTAGGAGACATAAGAACAAAATAATATACTTCGTTAGCAAATCATACGGTTTTTTTTTTTTTTTTTTCATAGAATTAGGGTGGTGGAAGTGAGGAAAGCATTAAAAAAAATGAAAACAGAGAAGGTTGCATGTTTAGATGACGTCCCGACTGAGGCTTGAAAATGCTTTGGAGAAGTTGGGGAGATTTGGTTAATTAAACTCTTCAGTAAGATATTAATGACAAAGAAAATGCCGGATGAATGGAGAAGAAGTGTTATAGTATATTTATATATGAACAAAGGAGATATACAAAACCATATCAACTATCGTGGAATTAAACTTATGAGTCATACTATGAAGCTATGGGAGAGAGTAAAATATCTGAAAATCAATTTGGTTTTATACCGAGGTTAGCAATGGAAGCTATCTTCTCACTTAGACAATTAATCGAAAAATATCGAGTGAAGAGGAAAAATCTACATATGGTCTTTCATTGATCTAGAAAAAGCATACGACAGGGTATCTAGAGATTTAATTTCGTGGGTCTTAAATAAAAGGAATGTTTTAAGAGCTCATATTGATATTATTAAAGAATGTATGAATGACCAGTAATGTGTGTGAGAACTACTTGTGAAGAGACAAGGGAGTTCCCAGTGACCATAGGTTTACATTAGGGGTCTGCCCCAAGCCCTTATCTCTTTACACTGATTATGGATGAATTAACTACTCATATTCAAGAAGAGGTACCTTGGTGCATGATATTTTCAGATGATATTGTGTTGGTAGATGAATCAAGAAATAGTGTGAATGCAAAACTCGAGAGATGGCAGAAAGCTTTGGAATCTAAATGCTTTAAAATAATCCGTACAAATATGGAATATATTGATTGTAACTTCAGTGGGCATATAGAAAGAATTGACACTGTTGTGAGAATTGAAGACCATGAGATACCACAAAGTGATTATTTCCTCTACCTTGGCTCTATAATTAGTAAGGATGGGAAGATTGATAAAGACGTCGAACATATGTTAAAAGCAATATGGTTGAAGTGGAGACTTACTTTTGAAGGGCTTTGTGACCGACGAATGCCAACAAGATTTAAAGAAAAAATTTACAGGACATTGATTAGACAAGCTATGACCTATATAGAGAGAAAGGCGCTTACACATCTTCTTAACCCGAAATGGCTGAGGGGAGAAAAGGTTCCTTTTTTAGGGTACTCCAGGGAACAGATCCAGTGGAGACGGGGTGGGGCCTGTAGCTCAGAGGATTAGAGCACGTGGCTACGAACCATGGTGTTGGGGGTTCGAATCCCTCCTCGCCCACAACCGGCCCAAAAGGGAAGGACCTTTCCTTTACCTCTAGGGGTAGGAAAATCATGATCGGGATAGCGGACGCAAGAGCAGAATGTTGGCAATATATGCACAAAATGGATATAGCAGAGATGAGAATGTTGAGGTGGATTTTTGGTAAAACTAGAAGGAATAAAATTAGAAATGAGCACTTTTGAGAGCATTTAGGGGTAGCAACAATAGGGGATAAAATTAAAGAAAGCCGTTTGAGATGGTTTGGGCATGTTCAACGTAGGCCGGCTACGGCGCTAGAAGGAAAAGTTTGGCTATGAAGGTTGATGGCCCACCAAGGGGAGGGGTAGGCCAAAGATGACGTGAATGGAGGTAGTAAAATTAGATATGAAGAAGTGAAGTTATTTGAGGATTTAACTCAAGATAGATCGGAATGGAGAAACAAAATTCATGTAGCCGACCCCAACATTGTTGGGACAAGGCATTGATGATGATAATGATGATGTAGTGTACTACTTTGATAATGACGGCTTCCACAAATATTTTGATCTATAAATGTATATAGAAAGCTTGGCAAGCCATTCTTATTTGATAATCTGTCACTATTATTTGCTAAACCACGATCTGTCGTATCCTTTTAATCTTGTCCTTCTATCATTCTTTCCAGGGACAACCAAGATTAAGAACCTTGACGATAACATTGGGTCCTTGAAAGTAAATCTCACAGAAGCAGATGTGAAGGAAATCTCTGATGCTGTGCCAGTTGATGAAGTAGCGGGTCCGAGAAGCTACCAAAGCATGTACTTAAACACATGGAAGTTCGCAAATACACCTCCCAAAGATGGCAAGAATTCAGCACAAGATGCTACCTGCGAAGAAGTGTAATCTTATCTTTGCCTGGCTGAACTACACAGACAATTATAGTAAAATCATGTGGGTAAGTCAGTGATTGTATGTTAAGCATGTAATCTTTTTTCTTATTGAACTCTTTGATCAGGTGCTTAGTAAAATCACGTAGTTGAATGATTCTATAATGATCATGTAATCTTCGTTTATTATTGAACTCAGTTTACTCAATGAAGGCTGATATTTCCACCTCTGCTGATGCTTAGGTGATCCTCTGTATGAGGGCGTGCAGTTTAACTTTAGCAAATCAGGCCTTGTGGGATAGAACTTTGATTGATGGGACCTACTATACCATTTATTAATCATGGCCCAGGTATCATTACTGGTAAATAGATGGTTAAGGAATACAGCTACCATCCGCATTTGAGATTAAGAAGAAGACCAAATAACAGATTGGTAGGGTCTTCTAATCTAATACCACTTGTTTTTACGAAGTTTTGAAGAAATATAATCCAACACCACTTGTTGGAATTATTACTTTTTAATGTTCTAGTAAGAAAATCAAGAGAATCTCCTAGGAAATCCAAACGTCACATTTGGATTTTAAAGGTTATTAGGAATGTTAAAAGATCATTATCGAACTTTATTGTTATCTTGAAATATGTAAATTCATCTCTTTGGATGTTTTCTTTGGCAGGCTATATAAGATTGTGTTGTATTTGTTTTGTAGTGTGTGAAGCACAAAGTGTGTATAGTGAAGGTCTAGGAGATTATCCAAGTACCTGGCGCAGACAAATATCTTGTTATCTTAAGGTTTGGATTCAAAGTAGGGGCTCTGTATGGCCCTATCGCCGTACAACCCCACATACACAAGCATGCACACACACGCTCCACACCTTTCTATCATATTGGTTTTCTCTTTGAGAATATGAGAGTGAAACAAGTTTTTTTTTTTCGAAGAAAAAGTAAATGGTAAAAGGATGAGAAAAGATAACAAAATCTGTAATTTTATTATCAAGATTTAAGAGAACACGTTTTTTCTCTTGATTAAAATGGGCACCATCATGGTTTATCATTATGAGAATAAGTTTCTTCTCTTAATTGAATTTGTCTGTTTAAAAAAGATTTATTTCAAAGAATGGCCATGGTCGAAATCCCTTTCAAAACTATATTAGAAGAAGCTACATCAAACTTTGGATTTGGCCGTCTTAAATATGTTTCTCAAAGAATTGGACTTGATCACAAGTTGGAGTTCATTGTATACTCCTTGAATATTCCTACTCCATTACTGGGCATCAAACATTCAAACATTAGAGTCACGTGCTTTAAAAGTTATTCAGGATTCGGGTGTGACAAATGTCATTGATGTAAACAGGTGTGTTGATCATGATCAAGTTGAGAATGTGAAAAAACGTGCAATGTTTTTACAAGAGGAGATTAAGAAGTTAAAAGTCTCGACATAGGCCATGAAGGATTTTTATGAAGCCCGCATCAAGGGCTATGACAAATCATTGAAGAATTGAATTTTGGGGAAGGATCATCGACTCCGATGTGAATTGAATATTAAAACGTAAGGATGAGTTATGTTGGAATTATGGCTTCTAATATTCTTGTAACAAAATCTCATAGGGAATCCAAAACATTGGGGTTTTAAAGGTCAATTATGAATGTTTAGGATCAATATTGAATTTTATTGTTATTTTGGAATATTGAAAGCCATTGTATCTTTGGAAGTGTCCTTTGGCAGGCTATATAAGGATCCGTTGTAGTTGTTTTGTAGTGTATCATAAAGGTCTAGGAGATTACCTAAGTATTTGGTGTAGAGAAATATCTTGTTTAGTTGTGTGTGTGTGTGGAAATATTTATATGCACCCATCCCTCATCATATTATGGCAAGGAACAACATAGTAAGGCCAACTTTATGATTCATCCGAACCATCCACATACATGAGACCCTCTTAATTACAATGAATCAATTGACTATTCACTAATCAGAATGAATTGGACTGTTGGATCGATGGTCAAATTTTTTTCTCTTTAATATAAAGTCGTTAAATTTGTGGCTTAGGGATGAAGGGGTTAGAGACATGAAATTGACCCTGAACTTGATAGGGCCCAACCAAGTTCCCACTGATCATGGGATTTGGGGGGATGGAAAGAGACATCTTGGATGGGCCCATATATCAAGTTCATGGTCAATCTCATTCCTCGAACCTCTTCATCCATGACCGACAAATGACTTCATATTAAAGGAGAAAAATTGACCATCGATCCAACGGTATAATCCATTCGGATAAGTGAAAACTCAATGGATTTAGGACCTGTTTCTTTACCAGAATTTATGACTAGAATTTGAGAGGTTGGGACTTTTTGGACGTGAAATAATGTGAAATCTTGTCCCCTGGCATTTGAAATGTCGTGTTTCTTTCATTAGAATCTCAAATTCCAATCACCCAAAAGACCTTTTAGAATTCTTGGAATTCCACTCTTTATACTATTTGCTGGAATTTCAAATCCTCCATAAAAAAGAGGAATTTGGAATTCCACCTAAGGGGACAACTTTAGGAGAATTTGAAATTCTCCCAGACATGAATTCTTGAAATTTTGATAAAGAAACGGGCCCTTTAATGTGATTCAAAGGGTGCCATGTGTATAGATGGTTCGGTGTATCATAAAGTTGGCCCCACTATGTTGTCCCTCACCAGAATATGGTAAGGGATGGATGTGCATATTTCCTATATATTTATATTTATATATATGAGAGATGCTCTTGTGAGAGGTGCTCTCACCTTATTATAAGAGATAAGGTGGGAGGGCTCACATTTAAATTGTTGGCATTGGATATAGATGTGAGGGCCCCCACTCAATCTCTCAAAATATGGTGAGAGCATCTCTCATAGGAGTATCTCCATATAGGAGAGCGTTGCTCTATATTAAGGCCCCATATCCTCAGCTCGAGCTGAGAGCTGAGGATAAGGGCGTCGGCTCACCTTCGAATGGGGAAAGAGAGATTTGAAAGACACACAAGGGCCCTCCTCTCTACAAAAAATTCAGCCCTATCGTTGATCTCTATCATCTCCATTTGGGCCACAAAACTTTAACGGTGTATAGTCCATTCAGATGGGTGTCATTTGATCCAACGGTCCAGTCTAATCAGATGGGGCCAAATTTTGGTGGACATGTACAATTCAGGGCAGCCCTGTGTGTGATCCATTTGGATGGACTAAATAGTGGGCCCCACCCTAGCAGCGGACAACCCTCTCCCGTTTGCTTGAGCCGAGGAGAGGGATATATATATATATATATATATATATATATGAGGATTTCTCAAAAACTCCCCATTTAAAAAGGGGAGTTTTTGCCCCTTTTGACTTATCTAATGAAATAACGCCACCTCACATGGTGCAGTTAAGCATGAGGCATTTAGGAAATATATATCCCCTTTCTACCCACATCTTCACATATATTTTCTTCTTTTTACAAAAAATAACACATGTCTGAAACTCTATCGTGTGGCTCACATGATGATAATCCAAACCATTCATCTTGAATCCCATTCCCACTAGGAATCTATTCTCAAATTTCAATTCAATATGAGTGGTCCCACCATCCAATTGAGCATATAACATAAGTTATGCTCCTAGAAATGGTTTTTTTTTTTTTTTTTTTTTAAATGATGCTCCTAAAAAAAAGGGTTATTTCTGCCACTTGTGTAAGTTGAATGAGAGAGGAAAACCTTATATTTTTTACACTGTTAATCAAACAGTGGGACCAACTCATATTTGAATTAAATTTCTTGACAACCCAAAAAGGTGGAGGTGGTAGTTTGGATTTTTCGTAAATAGGCCCCACCAATGATGGTTGCCAAGCCACCCATATGTAAGTTATGTGATTGATTTGCATGATCTCCTCATATGCTAAAAGGAGGAAGAAAAATGATTTTGTCCATCTTAAGATAATAAGCATGCCTTCTAAGAAAGAGGAAAAATAGGGAAGGAGATCTAACACATTTAAATAAGGAGAAAATGTAGGAAACAAATATCATTAGGATAAGGGTAAATTAGCAAGAGATCCTGAGTAACATGTTATAAAGTCTCTAGTACACGTCATTATTGTTTAAGGCCTAGAGTCCCTTGCGCATGAGATTAGTTCAGGTGGTGGTTCATAAGCATGTCACATTAGATTTTTTTATGACTGATTTGCCCTTCTAACCGTTTAAATGAGTGTTATGCAATTTAAACTTGGTTTTTAGCTCCAACTCATCATCTTTCCCGGATTATTTTCCAATTTAAATGTAGTAAGATGATTTTTCAATCAAATTTTAAAATTTAAATTGGAAGGAACAACAATTGAGGGAATTTTGCCTAGTATGGCTTGCTTGGTGCTGTTTTTTTTGTATCATCTTCCCTCCTTTGGGTGCTTTTAGCCATCCACATACATATACAACTCAGATAAATTGATATCAAACTCATCCCAGTCCAAAGCAAAGTCAAATAAAATCATAAAAAAATCATTTAAATTCACTTCAAACATAGATAATTTCATATTAGATACAGATAAATTTTTATCAACGCTAGATAAATTCAAACCAAACCAAATCTAGTCAGATAATCTCACATCGAAGTGATATAACTTGTTTCCAAACTGGTCATGATTTCAAACACAGATAAATTCATATAAACTTATATAAATTCATGCCAAAGTCAAAGAGTTCACATTAAAGTCAAATAAATTCACAGCAAACTCAAATAAATTTATTTCAATGCAGTTTTATTCATATCATACTCAGTTTAATTCAAAGCACACACATATAAATTTATATCAAACTTAGATAAATTCATATCAAATACAGATAAATTTATGTCAAAGTCAGATAACATCATGCCAAAGTCAGATAACTCATACAAAACTTAGATAAATTTACAGAAAACTCACAAAAATTCATTTATAACCAAGTTGAATACATTTCAAAGTTAAAAAAAAATCATGTGAAATCCAGTTAATTTCATACCAAATTCATATTATTTTATAAGAAACTCATATAAATTCAGTAAAAACCAAGATAAAATCGTGTTGAAGTCAGATAAATCATTTGAAACCCTGTTTAATTGATAACAAACGTTGTTAAATTGAAATCAAACTCTGATAAAATCATGTAATATGAAGATAAATTCATTTAAAGTCATTTTTAATTGATATCAGACTAAGATAACTTCACAACAAGCTTAAACAAATACATGTCAAAGTCAAATAACTTCATATCAAACTTAGATAATTTCAAACCAAAACTCAGATAAATTTATGTCAAACTCAATTAAGTTCAAGTCAAGATGATTCGGTTGCTAGAGATCACCAATGAGTTGATTTTGCTTCCTTCCGCAGTTTTCTTCGTCTTCGCTTTCGGAATCTTGATTTTGCATATGTTTCGAAGTGTACGACGGTTTCAATGTTTTTAAGTAGAGCGTATTGGTGACGTATAGAGTATATAAAGAGAGGGTATTTTTTTTCTTTTTGACTCATTCAATGTTAAAAGAGGACCGCCGCCTCTATGAGAAAATGTCTTGGACCCTAGGCTATGAAATGTAATGTCGAGGGACCAGCCGCCAAAGGCTCCTTAGGATAACCGTCTCCACCTCATTAACCTAATACTTTTCTAATTCGTTGGAACAAAGGGGCATTTTGCTTTCAAAAACGCCCGGGGTGTTTTGTAGCCCTCCTTATATATATATATATATATATATATATATATGGGGCAGCTCTCCTAAAGCGTAGGAGAAGGTAAGCTCAATTGAGTTCAAGTGTGTGCTGGGGCCCATATGGAGATGGGGAGAGGGGGATTTTAAGGACTCCCTGGGACCCTCTTTCTTGCAAAAAATTAGCCTTAACCATGGTTTCTATCACGTCCATCTGGGCCCCAAAAGTTTAATGGTTAATAGTCAATTCGGATTGGCACACAGTCGATCCAACGGTCCAATAAATTTGGATCTGACCAAAAGTTGGTGGACACGTGAAATTTAGGAGTGTCGTATGTTTGTTCCATTTGGATGGACCAAGGGTGGGCCTTACAAGCGTGAGCTTATGGATTTTTATCATAAGCTTTAACTTAGGAGAGCCTTGCCCATATATATATATATATATATAGTTGATCAGGTGCGATGAAATGATGGTGCGATGGATACGATGGCCATTTCCCGCACTTGTTTTTCGTAAACTGCACGTTTGGTAAGGCCCCGATTTTTTCTGCCATCTGTTCCCCTTCCTCTTGTAAGCCTTGTATCTACAACGGCATCCTCTTCTTCTCTACGTCTCTTCCTCAACCCCCACCCCTTTTTTCTATTTTCCTTCCTCAATCCCCTCCTATCTTTGTACCGTTATCTCAACCTCAGCCTCCTCTTCTCTGCCTCTCTTCCTCAACTCCACACTTTCTCAATCCCCTCTTCTCTCTGTACCACCATATCTTTCTCCATTCTCAAAGTCGAAGAATCGGACCTCGTCATCATGGATTCGTGAGTTTTCTTTTTCCTTTTTCTTTTGTGATTTATATGTATTTTATATTCTCTTTTTTCAAGATAATCATGACACTTAATTTGTATTTATTTGAGAAGATGTTTTATTATACCATGAAACATGGAGAGATACCTAGAACAGGTTATTTGAGAAGACGTTTTATCTCTTTCTTCTTCTTCTTGGATTCTAAAGATTACCAATTGGTTTTCAATTCTTTCCTTCCTGAGAATTCCCATTCTACAACTAAAGAAGATGGGCCAATGGAATGCCGATGGAAACGATTAGGGAATACTTCATCGGCTTTGCAAGGACCCAATGCTACCTTGTTTAGATAATACCGACCTTGTAGTCTGGTTTCTACAAAGGCAATATTCCCTGAAACCCAAACAAGTAAAATTACCAATGGTCCATTTTGAAAATTCAAGAGATCATTGTTCCCCTTTGTTTAATGGTGTCTAAAAAAAAAATGATTTAACTGTTATTTTTTTAATTACATATTGTTACTTGATGTATCTGATGGTGGATAGAACCATGATAAAAGTGAAATTTTCCTAAAGTTATAAAACAACTTTGGTTAATATTATTGACAACCAACCCCATTCATAACTATCGATTTTTCAAAGCTTGTTTTCAATAGACCACACTATTTGGATGGGACATGTTTTTCTACTTCCTATTTCTCTCTGTCTCCACTCACTTTTTCCTACACTGTCAAACAAGTTTTTCCTTTTTATAAAGAAAATTGGTTCTTGGAAATCATCACTCTTGGCACAACCCATTGTCAATAGTAAAATATTCTCAGGGAGAAATGATGTCAGACGGCCCCTTAATTCTGTCATGGATATTGATCTTTTTTTTTTCTTCCATAGCGATAAATTCTGACTTTTGGTTCATATTGGATGAGGTTTGTAGAGATGATGAAATATTACTCAATTCTGCCTCAGATGAAAATAGGAGAGAAGAGGTTTTAGACTATGATATCATAAAGGATAATAGGAGAGAAGATGACAAAGAAGAAACTATCACCGGTAATATCTCCCGCTCCTAGTTTAAATAATGTTTAAGCTATAAATTCTAGAGAAATTTATGGGAAAAGTCCATGTAAGACCCCATACACGTCTTACCAGGTCCCCGTATCATGTTGGACATGGGAGGGGTCCTCATGTGGCCCTTTTAATTTTTAAAATTTATTTTTTGTCATTTAGCGATATGGTCAATATCGGCCATTCTTATGGTCGATATCGACCATTCTACGGTGGTTGCTCTCGATTTGTAGAACCCAAATACACATGCAATTCTTTTGACAAGAAGTATCATTTGTGTGTTTTTTTCTTTATTACTTGTGAAGGCCTTTTTATTCCACCAGTGGCTGAAGAGATGAAACCTTTGGTGGGAAAAGCATTTGACTCATTAGATGAAAGAGAAATTTTTTTTTTCACAAATATACAAAACGGGCGGGTTTTGGCGTTTGTATGGGTTCAACAATGTGGACCAAAGATAAAGAAAATAGGCATATTTATTCGAAGATGTTTAAATGCGCAAAAGAAGGAGAATACAAACCTAGAAAAACCCAAGAAGATGCCAAAGTAAAATGAAAAAGACAAATTTCAAGAATGGGGTGCAAGGCCGGCATTAGAATTCAAGAGAATGTTGACAAGAAATGGGTGATTGTGAAATTTATAGAGGCTCACACTCACCCGCTCTCCAGTCCCCACAAAATCCAATTTTTGAGATCAAATCGTGAAGTAACAACTCCAAAAAAGGCATTGATTAATTTATTTAATGGGGCTAACATTAGTACTTCACAAAAGATAACTATGCTCAAAATTGAATTGGGAAGCTATGAGGCCATTGGTTGTACGGAAAGAGATATCAGAAACCATGAGAGGGATGAAAGATAAAAGAGAAGAGATTACGATGCCCAAATATTGTTGGAGCACTTTCAAGAATTGAAAACCATAAATTCATCATTTTATTTTGATTATGTTGTTGATGATGACAATAAGTTGATGCATTGTTTTTGAGCAGATGTGACTGCAAGAGAAAATTATAGTGTATTTGGTGATGTTGTTGTATTTGATAGAACATATAACACAAACCAATATAGCTTGATATTTGCCCCATTTACAGGAGTTGACCATCACAAAAAATCAACAATTTTTGGTTGCGGATTCTTAGCAAATGAGAAAGAAGAGTCCTTTGTATGGTTACTTACAAAGTGGCTAGATGCAATGTCTCAATGCCAACCGAAAATGATTATCACAGATCAATATCCAGCTATGAGATGTGCGATTGCCACTGTGCTGCCAAACACGTTTCATCGCTATTTTATGTGGCACATAATGAAGAAAGCACTTGAAAGATTGGGAGCTACCTATAGGTTTGAATTTAAAGATAGTTTTGATCACATCGTATGGAACTCTGAGACGGTGGAAGAGTTTGAGTCAAATTGGAACTCGATGTTGGCATCGTATCGGCTACAAGAAAATAAGTGGTTATGTTCTTTGTTTGACATTCATGAAAAATGGATTCCGACATACTTTAAGCATGTTTTTTCAGCTAAAATGAGATCAAGTCAATGTAGCGAGAGTATTAACTCATTTTTTGATAAATATGTAAGCAAGAAGAATACTTTGGTAGATTTCATCATGCGGTTTGAGAGGGCCATTGGTCGTCAAAGGTATATCGAGAATAAAGATGATCATGAAAACATTGACACAAGGCCACACATGGCAACGAGCTTAGATATTGAGCAACAAATGGCAGATGTTTAGACAAGAAAGAATTTTGTTAAGTTTCAAAATGAACTAAAGGAGGGCATTTCTTATGGCACAATGTTGATTACAGATACCGGGTCCGCAAGAGTATATATTGTAGAAAAATTGGGTCATCCAAGAACAAGATGGGAGGTTGAGTATAATGTATCTGAGAATATAGCATGTTGTTCATGTATGATGTTTGAATCAGATGGGATTCCATGTCGGCATATCGTTCTAGTACTTAGAAATAACCTCGTTTCACATTTGCCTAGCTATTACATTCTTAAGAGATGGACCAAGTTTGCAAACAAAAGAGTCGAATGCGGTGTGGAGGACAAGAAAGTTCGTGGAGATTGTGATACGTCATTGTTATTGAGAAGAAATCATCTTTCATATAAATTTGGCAAGTGTCTTGACAAAGCATTCTCTTTTTATGACACATTCAAATTTACTCAGAATTGTTTAGAGAGTCTCGAAAAAGGACTACAGGATATGAACATTACATGTGATGAAGTAACACAAGGTAGTCTGATGAGAATTCCATCCACAATCAATGTTCACCCGCCTAACCATGCAAATACTAAAGGAAGTGGAAAACGGATAAAAGGAGACAAGGAAAAGGCAATAGAAAAGGCCATAAAGGGCAGACTCTGTCATGGATGTAAAAAGCGAGGAGTAGATCACGACAAATGCAATTGTCCTGCTTTGAGAGAAAAGTAAGTAGTTGTATCATTTTTACTTCTTTATTTTTTTTTTATCATGATTTCATCCATTTTCTAATAAATACAAAATTTATATGCACGTTGCCTTCAACCATGTCAGATGGACTTGTTTATAATGAATCACAAGCTTCCATAACATGCATATCAAATGAAGAACACGTGGAAGAAATGTAATCAATTCTCTTTAATTGTCCTCCCAAAGCAGATCCAGAGCAGAACCAGATGGTCTATGCTATCAGAAAGTAGAGGAAGAAACTCAACTTCAAGAACCTTTATAGCAATTTTTTCTGTTTAGGCATTTGTTGTCTTGTACATGGCCTTTTTGTAGAATGCTATATATATGAGTCTTTTTGTAATTTTTTGTAATTGGGGCTATTTTGCAACAGTCATGTTTTCTTTTTGGTAAATTGATGTAATTGCAGCTGTATTCAGATTTATAATTGTTGGTTCAATGTGAATGCTTATATTTAGAAGCAGTTGTATGTGATGCTTCAGGTTGTAAAACTAAATGGATTGAAATAATGCCCAAATTGTATGATGATTTATAGTTTTAAACGTGAAGGTTACGGCAACGTGATGCTTACAGGTTGTAAAATCCAACTTAAAATGACATTTGAATGCTAACAACATTAAGCAAACATCAGTTCTTGAATGTGGGGAGAAGATGATAACTGCGTCTATCCATTTATATTACTATTATCAATAGAACTCCATGTTCTTTTGGTCTTTGGGGCTGAGGATTGCATGAGGCACTATAGAAAATATGACCAAGCTTGACTAGAGAAATACATACATGCCTTATGTATTAACTTCATGACCACAGTTTACGCAAGGATCGTTAAAGATATTCAACTTGTATTGGTACACATATTTCAACATTAAGTATTTATAAACATACAACCTGTACACAACCTGTAATCATACACCTAGAGCATCAAGTGACTGTAATCTAAGCATCAACCTAAGTTCATTTGATTGAAAATGAGATTGCAGTCCTATGTGTGAGTCATTTTTTTAGCTGCAATGATTTCCTTCATTACTAGCCCATAAATGACCCAAGTGATACCATGGCCATTTTCACATTTAGTAGTTTGACACCATATACCATGGATTTCTTTTTGGTTGAAACAGCAGTAAGTTTTCCTCTGCAGGAACATGTTATCAACAACCCAATCACCATAAGGCTGGCCTGGTGCCATATAATCCCTCCTGGGTAGGTCCATGTTTAGTTGTTTGTGGCAAGCAGAGTTAATGGTACACTCAATATCTGATCATTCCACCATTCCAATTAACATTCAGAAAATGATATCACTCCAACATTCAGCATTCAATTACAATACCAAGTTCAAAATCAAGATCATCCTGTAGAATTGCTCAAGAACTCAACACTTCTTGTTCTCCTCTCCCATCATGAAATCATGGGCCATATGGTACATTCAAAATTTATAATCGTTTCAACATACGGAAAATGGTACTATCAGATGGATGTTTGAATACAGAGATATGACCATTGTTTGCAGACAGTTGTCTTGACATAAATACCTGCAGATTTTTATTTTTATTTTCTTTTTTTGTATTTCCCATTACAACATCCAGCATAACTTAATCAGAAGAAAATTTAGAAAATCTGTTAATCAATTCAAAATCAATAAGAGAAATGGGATACTGTCATAGGTTAGTTCAAGGATTTAAGTAGTTAGGGACTAGAAATTTAGGGTATTAGAGATTAGGGGTGTGGGGATTAGGGCTTGCTTAGGGGTTGGAGAAAGGGGATTAGGGGTTTGGAGAAATGGGATTAGGGGTTTGCGGATTAGGGCTTGCTTAGGGGTTGGAGAAAGGGGATTAGGGGTTTGGGGATTAGGGCCTGCTTAAGGGTTGGAGAAAGGGGATTAGGAGTCGGTCTTAACGATTTGGCGATCGGAGTTTGGGGTTTGGCTGAGAGAGAGACGGGGCTGCATTAGGTCAGGTTGGGTTGTTAGGCTTTGAGAGAGAGAGAGAGAGAGAGAGAGAGAGCATCCATATGAGGCTGGTGGCGAACACGAGCATTGGATCTAGGAGGAGTGTGATAGGGAGGAACTTCAAGTCTTGCTAGGATTTCTTGCTTTGATTTTTCGCAGAGGTGGCGAGCATGAGCATTGGATCTAGAGGAGCTTGACGGAAAGGAGCTAGCTTCAAGTCTTGAGCTTTGGGTTTTTTGCATAGCGGGAGATGAGAAATGAGTTTGCTTTTCAACTTAGACTTGATAAAGTCGTGCTCTTTAGAATAGGGTCTGCCCACGGTTTAAATTTCATCGTATCCATCGCACCCTCATTTCATCGCACCTTATCTACTCACTCTCTCTGTATATATAGGGAGATGCTCCTATGAGAGCATCTTTCACTTTACTGTGAGAGATAAGGTAGGGGCCCTCACATCCATATTTAATGCCAACAACTTAAATATGAGGGCCCCCACTCCTATCTCTCACGGTAAGGTGAGAGAGGCTCTCACAGGAGCGCTTCCCTATATATACATACAGAGGTGCTCCTGTGAGAGCCTCTCTCACCTTACCGTGACAGATATGAGTGGGGGCCCTCACGTTTAAGTTGTTGCCATTGGATAGTAAGGTGAGGGCCCCCACCTTATCTCTCATAGTAAGGTAAGAGTATCTCCCATATGTATATGTATATGTATATGTGTGTGTGCGCGCGTGTGTTGGAGCGTTACATAGCGCCCGAGCATTTTTTAGGAGAAAACACCTTACCTATATGGAAAATCTTGAGTCCATAAGATCATCCTAATTTTTTTGTCAGTGTAGATTGACTCAACATGGGCCTCATGACAAAAAATAAGAGGGGCGAAAAAATGGGTGTTTTTTTAGAAATTTCCATATATAAGGGGGTTCATCCGAATCCATGCAAATTCATGGGATTCAGTGCATATAAATGGGTTATGAATGAGTGGTCAATTTGAATTGGTCATAAGGTGGGCCCAGTTGCCGTTCCGGACGGTGCTGATCATAAGGATGGTCCTTACAGGATCGCCTCCCATATATATATATATATATATGTAAGTATTTTTGTTTATTTGACTCAAGAGTAGAGGCTTTGTACCGCCCTATGGCCGTACAGCCGCACATATACAAGCACACACACTCCACACCTCTCTATCATGTTGGTTTTCTCAATTTATGAATTACCATATTTCTACAAAATGGTATAAGAGCATTTCTTCAAAGTGATTTTAGATTATGTTTGCGAGCTACTATTGCCACAGCTCAAGTTGCTCCTTCTACATCCCTTTTTTTTCTTTTCAAAACCTTGGCACCCCTATAGGAAATCCCCAAACTAGCCCTCTCCCCCTCCCCACTTTCTCTCCCTATGCCTGCTCGCTATCCACCTCCGCCCTCTCTCCCTCTCTCTCTCTCTCCATATCCATGTCTCTCTCTCTCTCCCTGCTCTCCGCCCACCTCCCGATCCCGCCCACCTCCGCAACCAACCCGACCCCTCTCCTTCTCCCTCTTCCTCTCTCCCTTTCCCTCCCTCCCTCTTCCGCTCATATTACCACTCGTTTGGTAATTTTACTTGTCAAGTCAAGTAAAATTAAGCATCAAATCAAAAGCACTTTAATTCAAACTCCCTCCATCTTTTTGAAAAAAAAGTAAAAAAGCAACTACCTTTATTCACTAAAAGAAAAAAAGAATTCCATTTCCCCATACAAAAAATCAAAAATATTACATCCCAAATAACTAAAAACAAAATACCATAATAACCCACTTTTGTTTTATTTCCTCTTTTTATTTCACTTCACTCCACTTTATTTTAGAAGTAAAATGCCAAACGGGCCGAATGTGCAAATTTGTAGGGGGTTGCAGGCCTATTTTTCAGGTTGGGTGGTGGCATTTTTGCTCTCCTTGTAGGTTTCTAAAATTATCTTTTTTTACCAAAAAAAAAAAAAAAAAAAACACTCTAATTTAATGCAAGCTGGAAATATCAACACGAACATAATCCCATGTTGAAAGGGTCAACTAAAACCCTGTATTATGAAGTTGAGTTCTGATTGGGTGAATTTGATCTGACTGGAATCTTGTTGGAAAATCCAGTGGCAAATATGGACTTGCCAGTGAGTTGGGTCGAAGTGTCAAACTGAACCTCATCCGAAAGTTAAATAAAGGAGTCAACTGTAACTCTGTTACAGAGGTAGGCTGGTGGGTTGGGTCATAAAGTACCACCCTATGCATCAACCAAGCAAAAGAGGCTTAGTAAGATTAACATCAGTTACTAATGAGTATTGCTCGACAAACCTTACCCAACCCTTACAATCGATCATTATCTAGAGAGAAAAGATAAGTGATGTACTGTCAGTGCTGTATTTATCCTTTTGAAATTGGTGGCATAAAACATGTAATTTGCAGCTGTTTGTTGATCCAATGCAGTGAAAATTGCAGGAGGAAAAGCTTAAAAATCAATGTCTGATAATTATTTGGTCTGGAGGAAAGAAGAAAGTAGAGGAAGTGTGAGATTCCGAGTGACGCTAGCCTAAATCCTAAGTCGGAGGCCCGTGAACAGAACCTTTTGGTTTGTCTCCTTGTGCATAAAAGAAAGGGCATCTTTTAGGGGGGCAAATGGCATGTACACTGTACCTTAAGTCTGCAACTATGCATATGCTTTCTAAAAGATGAATATCCCACAAAACCCATCCCTCTTAATTCCAAAGTCCTCCCCTATTACAGCATTCTAGATTCTTACATCTCCAGTTGGGTAGCCAGCAGGACCATCAAATTTCTTCAGTTGAGTGGGCCATACCTGTGATTGTTAGAGATAAGTAGGAATCCTTGCCTTTTGGTCAAGAGAGATAAAATCATAAACCGGATAGAGTTAACATAGAATATTCTAAATAATATTGGATGTGGAAAGGATGAGTTTATCTTGGATTATGATTAGATTAGCTGTATGTTATATTAGCAAATTTCCTCTTAGTATTCTTGAAGCTTCTTTAGAAAAGTTGATAACCTTGGATATGCTGAAAATCTTGATACTGGGCCCACCTTGGTACTGGGGATCATGAGGTCTACCATTTTTCTTTTTTTTTTTCCACTGTATTGGGCTATTGGTCGGGATGAGGTCGTCTCTATCAAATGTCTAGATTGATGTTATTATGTAACTCTGCCTCATGCGATAGATGTATGTGATTTGTGGACCACTAGTTCCTTAAATCGGTTTTATATGGATACATTATTTTACTTTTATTGGAGGAATTTATGGAAAAAAAAACCCCATAGGTGGCCGGTACACGGTAAAGGACCTAGTAAAGTTTTGCAAACAGAGAAGGTCCTCTAGTTGCTTTCTACTCTTTTTTTTTTTTTTTTTTTTTTTTTTTTTTTTTTTTTTTTTTTTTTTTTTTCTGTCGTTTTGCGCTATGGTCGTTATCGACTTTTTTGTCATTTTTAACAAATAAGACAGTTACAAGTTGGAAGAAATCTTATTGACAAATTCATCGATATCGACTACTCTGTCATGTTTAGCAACTAAGATTGTTACAGGTTGGGTCACCTATTACATGACAACATATTTGATGGACCCGACTCTTGGTTTTTCCACTCACACCTCCGCCCGTCCCAGGGCTATTGAGAGGCCAGGGGAGTGTAAAGGGAGCGGGCATCAATATTTTTGTACGGGTATGCCAGATTTTCTATTCTACTTGAATTTAGAAATGGTGATCCGGAGATCCACCTTTATAAGTAGAAAAGAAAATCAATCTTTTTTTTTTTTTTTAACTTTCCATTCCACATATATTTAAGAAAAGAGACAAGGTTTTTTGAATGTCGTAAGAGGCGATTTTTCTTTGTTTCTCATGAAAGGGGGTTGTTTTGCCGTGAAAGGCGATGTTTGATGTGAAAGGCGGTGTTTTTTGCCATGAAAGGTGATTTACAAATCTCATCAATAATGAAAGACAAGAATTGTGATTTTTTTATCTCTTAAAAAAATACAAAATACAATAGAAAAGTGAGAAAATGAATTCTAACTTCTCAGGAAATTGCGGAGACTCATTCAGATCGACGGTCGCAAGTCATGTATGGACTTCGCCATCGTCCTTCAGATGAGAACGTATGATGCTTTGATTATTTTAGTTTGGCTTGGACTTCAAGTTTTTAGAGGATAAAGACCAAGGGGAGGTCCTATATCCAATAAAAAAACCGAATAGACGGGCTGAAAAGCCACGTCTAGGCCATGTTGAATAGGAGAAGAGAGGGCCTTGCCTTAGGGGGGTGGCCATCAAGGGACTTGAATCACCTTGTGGTGCTTGTTGCAGCAGAGTTTCTTCAAAGTAGCAGAGCTTCTTTACGAATTCTCTTCTTTGAGTTTTCTGTCTTGGATTATGGATTTTTCTGATTGCTTTCTTCTTGGAATGACCCCTTTTTTATAGTTTTTTGGTATCCATGGGGTGGTTTATGAGCATTAATGATATTGATGGCATTGATGCTCCATGATGAGGAGGAGTTACAAGTTTTTAATTTCATGGTTTTGTAACTCATTTTTCTTGGCTTTTGATTGGCCGATGGAGAATGATGGGCATTTAGTCGCCTTTAATCTCCATGATGAGAGGAGTTTCATGGTTTTAATGCCATGATTGCTTTGATTCGTAACTCTCATTTGCTTGATTCTGATTGGGCCGTCCAAAATAACGGGTTAATGACCACAATTATTCGTCATAAAATGGGTCAATTAACAGCATTAAGTAGTCACTGGGGCATTTGAAGAGTCGCGGGTCGTGCTGCGTCTTTTAGGATTCTTTCTGCGATGATCGCCAATGGATCCACATGTTGTTTGATGTCGGATGGCGATGCAACTTCAAACACTAATTGATACCAGCAGGCCGGTAACATCTGTCTTGTCGATTTCTCGATTAATCGGGCAGAAAGCGCACTTTCTTGGTTAGCTGATTGGTGATCTTGGAGCGATCAGTGATGATTTCATGCTTTTGACAACGGATCCGAAATGTCGGTGAAGATCGACGGATTGCGAGCTTCAAAAGTCAGAATTTTGGAAATCACAGGGGTCAAAAATCTTGAAACGCGAAAAGGGACCAAAAAATGGTCAAGCGGCGAAAATCCGGCGACCCGGATTTCCAGGGTCGCCGGCGATCATGGAGCAAGGTTGCCGGCGACCATGGGGGAGTTTTTCCCCTTTGGTCCCCGTTTTTCGGTCGTTTCTCCGATTTTTTAATTCCTTTTTTCTTTGATATTTTTTCTGATATTTTTGTACATGTTTTGGTCCAATTTCCCTGCAAAAAGCTTGAAGAGAAGCCTTGCATATCGAAGAGCAAAGTTTCTGATTTTTTTGGGCAAAGCCATAGACTTTGTAGTGCAGAGATGCCGATTTGCCGTCAGAAGCCGAACTAAGTCAAACAATGTCGGAATGACCTGAAATTTGAAGTGAAGCCTCCTGAGCAGTAAATAAGACCAACCATGGGCTTTTGTTTGAGTTTTGAAGCCGTGTGGGGTCCAGTCCCTAGTAGACTTGGTTTTGCCGCGAGGGAGATGCCTCGCTTTGATGTGTGGTCAACCAATGTCTGATTGACTTGAAAATTGACGGGGAGCCCATTGGAGTCACTTTGTGACGATCCATTAGCTCCAATTTGGATGTCATGGTCCAGAGAAGTTTTCTCCGCCGGGAGGCTTGATTTTGTTTCCGAGCGTCAAAGTCGGGTCAAACATTGTCGGAATGACCTGAAATTTGACTTGTAACCCTTTGGAAGCATGTTGAAGCCACCCATGTGCTCTGTTTGATGAATGATGACCTCGGTGGTTCTCGCTGCCAAGAGGCTTGATTTTACTACTCGAGAGTTGATGGAGGGTCAAACGTGGTCGGTTTGACTTGAAATTTGACACAGAGCTTTTTGGAGGTATGTTGGGACCATTCGTAGGCTTTGATCGAAGTTTTGATGTCTTCAACGCTGTAGCCACCAGGGGCGCTTGTTCAACTGCCGGAGGAGTGAAGTTAGGCCAAATGATGCCGGAATGGCCCGAAACTTCATGTATACTCTTCTTTTGACTGTTTTAAAGGATCTCGCAATTTTTGTTTGATTCTTACAAGATTTGTTGCTTGAAGCGGCATCGCCTATTTGTAGTAGGATGCGGCTCCATGTGGCTTTTTGATGTTGAGAATATGTGAAGAGGCAAAGTGACATTTTTGGTGTCAACAAATGTCCCCTCGAGGTACAGCGAAGAGTTGCGTAACTTTTGGAGTTGATGTGCCTCGAAGAGAAGTGTCAAACCCCAACCCAGGATTAACCCTATAGTGTTTGCTTAGTGTGTGCTTAGTCTTGATTGGGTTTAGTTATCGTGGGTTAGAATGTGATTAGTTTTAGTCATGGTTTTTAGCTTTGGGAGAGTTCGAGAACGTTTAGTGTTTACTAGGCTCACTCAGGAAGGCCTGGGTGTACGTGCAAGCGTGGGAAGATTGTGTTTGGTTTTGTGTTAATCGTGATTTTCATTTCATTTGATTGGTTTTATGATCATGTGCAACTTTCGTGTTTAGCCCATTTGTGTTTGAAGCCCAGAAACTCAAGTTTTGGCCAAAAGGGTAAAATAGCCTTTTCACACTCAAATCTGGACACAATTTTCGAGATCCCAAAATCATATCGAAAATATACTTTTTGGAAACTAGATATTTCAAGGATCGTTTTATCCTTCTTCGTCAACTTCATTTGAGGCCCACAAGACCATGTTTTGACTCATGCAAGATTGGCACTACAAGGGGACCCACTTGTCTAGCACTTAACCTCTTTTCCCCTCTTTCTCCCTTCATTCCACAAAAATCCCGCAACAACTTTCTTGCCCTAGGTTGAAAAACCCTCTTTTTCCCTTCTTCTTCTCTTCTTGAATGCTTGAGCTAGGAGACTCCAAATGGAATTCTAGAACCATCATCCTCTTCCTCTCAAGACAAGCTTTCCATTGATACCATTTTCTTGAAGTCTCTTGGTGGGAAAGATCTCCATTTTCTTCTTCACTTCTTGTTTGGGCACCTCTAGGTTAGAGCTTTCAACCATCTCTTCAATAGAGTTCTTTCTACTTCCAAAGATCATGTTTTCCTAACTTGTAGCACTCATTATGAAATGGGTTGCTTGGTTACATTTTTGGGTGAGTTTTGAATGGATTTCATTGGATTTTTGGTAGTTCTTGGCTTGGCATTTGGTTTGGAGTGCTTGAAGAAGAACCTTGTTTTCATTTGGCTAAGGCAAGTGATCTATTTAGGTTGTTTATGCATGTGGTTTTATGGAATTGTTATTTGGTATTATTGCTTTGTTTTATTAGGTTTTCTTGTTGTGATCTTACTTTTGAGAATGCAAGCATGCCAACTATCTTTCCAAACTTTCAGATTTCATATCATTTAATTAAGTCTTGCTTTTGTTGAATTTTGGATTTGTTTTGATAAGAAAGGGTTTCAAGGATTATGAAATGGGTTCCATGTTAATGACTTGTTTAAGTATGAAATAAATGCCACAATGTGAGCCTTGATAGCATGTACATTCATGTATTTAGTTTGCTAATTAGGTTGGAAGAATGTAGAAAAGAAAGGAAGAAAAGGATGGACCAGTGCACTGCAGAATCAGAACTGGGTTCTGATTTCCGCAGTTCACGCTGTCGACCGGCCAAGGGGCGCGTTCGACCGGGGACACTGGGTTTGGTCCCAGTTGGATGACCTGCTGCACTGCGGGAATGACTGTTCCCCAGTTCACGCGGTCGACCGGCCAAGGGCCCGGTCGACCGGCTACACAGAGTCAGGTTCTCTGGAGCCTGACCAAAACACTGTTCATGGAATTAAAGTTACAACTCTGAGTCGACCGGGACTTGGCCAGTCGACCGGGCTCACAGTGTACGCGGTCGACCTGCCAAGGGCCAGGTCGACCGGGCACACTGAAATTTCCCCTGTTTAAGATGAGTTTTGCCCATTTGCATTTTCTTTTAAAATCTGAAAATTAGGCTATATTAAGGACTTTAAGTAGACATTGTGTGAATGGAACTCCATGCTATGTAATAACTTCGGGGACACCAATCCTTGTATTTTAAATATAGAGTTCCAATCAACCAATGGTCAAAGAATAGCCTAAGCAGGTACTTGATAAAATTATCTTGTTTTGAGCATTGATTTAAGATCGCAAGCCATATCGTGTACTCGTTTTGAAATCAAGTTTGCAAGCTCGTTCTAAGATGTGTTTCAAGTATAAAATGGGGATCACTTATAAGTTGTGAGCATATATATTATGCATTTTGCTAGTCGTGCCTCGTCTTGCCGTGACAAGTGATTTCCCCTTCTATTTTCGATATGTTTGAATCGTGTTTAGCGTGTTTTGTGCATTCATGAACTCAAGTGAACACCACAGAGCTTGGACTGCCCTTTCAGTCTGATCCACTGTCTGGGGGTCCTTAAACATGTGAACTAACTGCAGATTAGTCGTGTATTTATTACACAATCGTGCGTGTCCGGTTCCGCTGCCGGAATCCCGTATTTGTGGGAATCGTGTCGTGCTATATTAAGTATATTCGTGCTTGTCGTGCGTGCTTACTCTTTTCATTATAAATGATAGAGAAAGGATGTGCTCTTTGTGGATTTACGATTCATGATATATATGTTATGCATTCATGTTAGTTTTGTCTTTGATTTAGAAAAGTGTTCGTAAGGTATTCCTTATGTTCTCGATTAAACAATGTTTTACATGCTTTCACTTAAAATGATTTCTTGCCAAACCGTCGTGTTTGATGCTTGTATTTTGGTGACCAGGTGCAGGAGGCCATCCCTTTGAGGAGGAGTGCCAGGAGGAGGCTGTTGAGCCTACCCTAGTTCGTGAGTGGCAACCCGACGACGTCATCTAGACGTCGGGACGGGTCATGAGAATGGATGGATCACATTTTGGGTTTTATATTACTTTTGGTATTGTATTGGCCTATGTTGGCCTCTTATTTTGGGAACTGTAATAACTTAACTTACTTTGTTAACTTTGCAACTTAAATTATTATGGGAATGCCTTGTTATGTCTTCATTCTGATATTTATGTCTCGATGTCATTATGTTCATATTATGACATGATATGATAAGATGTGATTTGCCACGCGCTTCCGCATACTTGATCATGTGAGTTGGATGTCCCTTTGTGTTTGTTTTTGGGAACCCTCACCGCGGGAACCTGTGGGAGGTTTAATCATCTCTTATAATTAATCATACACCATCACCACCACAAATCAGCCGCGGCCTCGGTCCGTGGTCACGACAAGAAGTTTGAAGGAAAACTTTTGACTTGACCAAGAGTCTTTGTACAGTTTTCTTTTTGGTAAGGTATCCTTTTGTGTTTCTATGGGGTCTTTATTGTAGTGAAATGGATCACGTACTATCTTAAGGCAAAGTTTTGAAAATGATATGAGGGATTTGGATTTGGGTTTTTCTTTTTGACCTTGTGATCCTAAGGGCTTTATGTGGCACATTAGGCGGTCAAGAAGGGGTTTTTTTGGTTTTTGACCTTGTGATCTAACAAGCTGTATGTGGAAGGTTAGGGGGTCGATGTTTGATTTTTTATTTTGACCTTATGACCCAACAAGCTGTATATGGCAAGTTGTGGGGTCAGATTTGGTTTTGGTATTTGGTTTCAACCTTGTGACCTAACAAGCTGTATGTGGCAAGTTAGGGGACCAGGATTTGGTTTTTGTGGAATGTCAATTTCAAGGTTTTGGCTTAATTTGCTATATGAGGTTGGATGGTTTGGATTTTTGGAAACTCATGAGGCTTGGATTTTTTGTATGGTCCAATCAACTCAAAAGAGGCATATAACCATTTTTGTATGCTCTTGGTAAGAGGGATTTTTCTTTGACTAAAAGCCTCTTTTAGTGCTTAGGTGGTCAAATCTAGCTCATGTGGGCTAACCCATGGGATCTTAAGCTTTAGAGATGGCCTAGATCTCATGTGGTGTCATTTTGTAGAGAATATCTAAAAATATCTCCTTTGGGTAGAGAATATCTCAAAAATATCCTTACTTTGGAAAGAATCTCTCAAGTTTCCTTTCTTTTGGGAGAGATTTTCTCAAAGTATCTTTCTTTGGGAGAGAATATGTCTTCTTCCCTTTCCTTTTGGAGAGAATTTCTCAAAGAATCTTCTCTTTAGAAGATAATATCTCAAATCTTCTTCCTTTTGGGAAAGTTGCTAATTTTTAGCACTTACCTCTTAGCTTTTCTCCTCGTTTCCTCTTTTGGTTTGATCTCTTTTATAAAAGCAAGGAGAGGTTGGATCTCTTGCTCTTATTGCTTTCCTTTTGCAAAAGTCTTCAAGAGTGCTTCAAGATCAAGAGCTTTTCTTCTTCAAGGATCTTCAAGCTTGTTCTTCTTATTCTCCATCAATGGCCTCAAGTAAGCTTTCTTTTCCATCAAGAATACTCCATGTAGAAGTAGGATAATGAGAAAACTCTTCTTTTCTTTTATTCTTCTTTTTTTTCACGTGTTTCTCAATTTTTTTTACACGTTTTTTTTTTTTTTTTTTGGCCTTACGGACAGATCCATACGGACCTAGCCGTACAACCACGTGGCAGTGGGCCACGGCCAGTCCCTTTTTTTTTTTTTTGTTGCTTTCCCTCTCTCGTTTTCTTTTTTTTTTTTAGGGGTTTCTTTCTCTGTGTGTTTTTTTTTTTTTTTTTTTTTTTTTTTTTTTGCTCACCATGATAATGAGGTTTATGCAACTCAATATGTTCATGAATTTTGACTTAGACGAAGTTTGATTGGTTTTGACCAAGTTGGGTTGGAATTGGTCAAACTTTGGTCAAGGGTTTCTTAGCATCTAATGCATGATAACTTACTTTCTATGCATGATTTTTTGTAAGTTTGATTGGAAACATGATAATGCATACTTGAAAGTCTTTTGTAAGTTTTGGGATTTGGAGTTCATAGCAATGTTGAGCCCTTTCCTAGTTTTGCGGGGTCTTTGAAGAGCTTTGAAAGTTTTTGGAGTTTGAAGCTCGCAGCAATTTTGAGCCCTATCCATTCTTGCGAGGATTCGAGAAGACTAACTTGATCTCACAACAATGTTTGAGTTCGAATCTTCTTTGGGAATCCTCCATGAGCTCACAGTAATGTTAAACTCATTTCCAAACTTTCTATCTTTGTCGAGGTATTTCCCTTTTCTTCGGAATTGCCTCGGAACCATGCCAAAATTTCGCTAGAATTTTTTAACAAAATTCTGTCATTTGATTGATTTTTTTTTATCCTTTGCAAGTAGTTCCTCCATAACGAACAAGGGTAAGGAGCCTTTTACTGACATACTTCGTCGATTTGCTAGATCTTCTATTGAGGTCGTTCAACAGCCTGGGAGAGGGTCTAATATGTTGAGAAGAACTTGGAAGAGTGCGACTCCCTCAACCTTGATGAGATGAGACATCGATTGATCACTCTTAAGGATGATGAATTTTACAGGATTGTGGTAACCAGCTGTCCTTAGGTCACGGACGACCAGAGCATTGTGCCCAAGCCTACCTTTTTCTTTGGTGATGCAGTCCCTGACGACTTGACGTACTAAAGAAGATGTTTTCAGTTCTCTTACACGGCAGATGGTGAGGAGAGAACTATTTCTACCTGATCGACTTTTGATCGCATTATCTCGATCATAAGTCTTTCTCCCACATGCCCTAAGAGGGAAGATCCTCCAAGCTGGGTGAAGAGGACTAATGTGATCAAGACCAGAGTTTTTGTTGGCGGTCCTTCTGGTTATGCAGAGAAGTCTCCTGTCCGTATGGACATGTTGATGCCGGCTAGCGACTAACAAGGTTCCGATCATCCGTCGGTCGATTTGAGACCGGTGGACCTTGACATTTTCCGGGGTGACGACAGCAACTAAATGAAGCCTTTTCGACTTCGTGGCCGTTTCAGTGCTGACTCAAGCTGGGAATCATGGACTGATCACACCCTGCTGGTTGGTGGGGCCATTCTGAAGGAGGTAGAGATTTTTGATACAGTTCGCGCTTTTCGGCAAATCGTGGTTTTCTCCGATGAAGCCTTCATGGCTATGTTGGAGTCATTCCTTCCATAGAACCAACACCTTCATTGTTACGAATGGTGAGATTGGTTTTTCTTTGAAAAAATTAAGTACCATCACCGGACTGCCTATCCTTGGCAAACTCTATGAGGAGTTTATGCCTATTGATAACGTCCTTGAGGAGCAGTTTGAGGAGTTCAGGCTTTTATACATTCAACTTGTCGCCTTCTATGATTTTTTGAAGGAGAAGGAGGGCTCGAAAGTCAGGTCCAGCAGTTGGAGGAATTTTAACTCTTTTTTCTTCAACTTCTTTAACAGCAGGGAGTCTTCTGATAGCACGACCAAGGAAGCCAGAGCTAAGAATCCGGGTTCCAAAAAGACTTCTGAGATGCGAGAAGACTTGAAGGACTTTTTTGCGAACACAAGTGCCATTTGTTCTGATATTGCGCTGCAGATGGATCTTGCTGTTTACCTCACTTATTGGCTGGGTGAGGTTGTTTTTGCTGGAGGAGATGGAACACACATCAGGTCACATTGTACTTTTTCGGCTTGTCAGATGGCATTTGGAGAGCGGTTGGCTTCAGTGCCTGCTATTTACTCCTATTTATGTACCGAACTGCAGGCTGCTGCTTTTCTGGTTCGGCTTGGGCTCCCTATGAATAGGGTATTTTCAGCCCATATTTTCTATTCGTGGTATGTGTACCACTGTCCCAGCTTCCATCGATTGGGAGTTGCACAGGATAATGACCCTTTTATGATTCGATTGGTTAGTGGGAAAGTTGTTTCTAAATCTCTTTTATCTGCCCGTTTGAGGATCTGATGATTTAGGGACGTCAAGATTGGGTAGTCTTCAGTGAAGCTTTCTCCGAATTTGCGGAAGAAGGCTTTTGATTTCAGTGTCTCTCGTGATTCCACCAAGGCAGGGTCGGGGAGACACTATTCTCTGACAAACGTAGAAAATAGGTGGCTTTTCAACATACGTGTTGGTACGATGGTGTACCGTAGATATCTTTTCGTCGACATCCTGCCGTATGTCCCCTCGCGTTTTACGCTACAGTTGGGTTTCTCTCAAGGCATTGTTGGAGCGCCTTCAAGCATGGTGAAGCGTTTTGGAGGTTTGCAAGACGGGAGAAATGCATGGGCCTTTTATAATGCGGAGGACACTACCGCCATGATTTCCTATCTTGAGTTGCCCACTTTCCGAACTACTGGCTTCACGAAATGGTTCATGGAGAGCTTTTCAGTGTACTGGGGGCTTTCCATGAAGGAGCTCGATGTTAAGCAATCTCCTGGGAAGGGTCTTGGCAGATCAGATAGCGTCCGACAAGAGGAATTTCTGGCCTTCCTTTCTGGAGAGAAGCATAAGATAGGTTTTCTCGATGGACAGAACATCATCAGATCAGGAGCCGCACAAGAGATATCTGGTGAGGTCCTAAAACAGCTAAAGGAGGAGGAGGCCGAGATCGACGCTTGGATGCAAGCGGAACGACGAAGGCTTCCATGAGGTCCACTGAGAAAAGCAGACCATCCAATGAGGAGTCTAGTGAAAGTCTTGACTTTGACAGTGAGGCGGGTACTTCAAGCAAACCAACCCATAGAAGTAAGAGGAAGAGAGGGTAGCATCGTAATAAAAGACTGCACGAGGACTCTCCTAATATGGAAATCCCTTCTTACCATTGCTGAAGAGGTATCAGGGGACGTTGATGAGCCTCCAAAAAAGAGGAGCCGAGAAGAAGATATCATTGGTGAAGGTATGATTCTTCCTCTTTCTCTTTCCATCTCATTTATTGAGATTTTCTTGTTTTGATTTGCCTTCTCCCCCTTTTTTTAGCAGAGAATGAGGATTTGGTGATGCCTGAGATTTCAGTCGATGAAGTGGTGACGGATCCAATTGCGGCATCTGAAGAAGAACCGAGGGACGCTAGAGTGATTTCTGAATCTCCACCTGCTATGATTTTCTTTTGCTTTTACCTCTTTTTTTCTTTTTCTTTGCCGCCTTTTGCTGACATATATTTTTATTTTATTACCAGCTGACTTGCCAGAGGATTCTAACAACTTCGAGCCATCCATAAATGCAACCTTTGACGATGCATCAGATGAGCTCATGGAGGCAGAAAGTATTCCGCCGGTCGTCGAAGAAGGTACTTGTAGTTCCTCCGTCTTCGTCAAGGCCAAAGCAGGGGATGCCTGCAGCTAATCCAGAAGTAAAGACTTCTTCTACCAGTTTCAATGCGGCAGGGGTAGAACCTTCTGAGGAGATTCCTTCGCCAGTGTCTTCGATTGGAAAGAGTTTGATGATTACTCCCCCTGTAGGGCACGACACAGGCAGTCGACCGATGGAGTGGGGCGAGCCTTCATTCGGTCCATCTCTTCAGTATGCGAAGAAAGTGTTGAAGAGTGTCTTGAGCTCATGGGTCGAAACTCTTTCTTCTGGCCATTTGGAAGCTGGTTTTGGCATGATAAAGCATGTGCAGGATATTCTTGTTGATAGCAAAGAGGTTGGTCTGGACATTGCAAGTGCAAAGGGTTTTGTTGATGAAGTCATCGCTTTAGGCAACAAATGGACTGAGACCAAGAGCTTCCCAAATGGTGACTTCTTCAATGAGATGTTCTTGAAGCCTTCTGGCGAGGTCAAATCTGAACTGGATGAGAACGCGTGGACTCAGAAGCAGTTTGTTTGAGAGAGGAATGTCACCCAGTTGACTATCATCGAGCTAACACAACACCAACGCCGTCTTGATATGGAGGTCATCGAGGCGAGGCAACGTCTCGAGCTGTTGGAGGAACAAGTTGCTGCCAAATGGACCGCGATTGTGGAAGCTCATGCTAGAGAAGGGACTTTGATTCGCCAAGTTAAAGAGGCAGAGGCAATCTTCAAAGGAAGACTCAGGAATATAAACAGTGGCAAATTCTCTTGGCAGAACTTCCTCGTGCTGAAGATGGGTTGCGGCACTCTGCTGCGTTTTATGGAAAGATTTTGAATAAGCATGGCTTGGAAGCTTTGGAGGCTAAGGCCAAGAGTCTGCTTGAGGAATTGAATCTTTGGTTGAAGATCATGTTAGACTGAGCTTCTGATTTTTTTGTAACAAACACTTTTCTTCTTCTCTTTGGTACCTCAATGTAAAAATATTTTTGGTATTTTATATACCTTTTACTTAAATTCTTTTTGATGAAAATAAGCAAAAGTTGGATGAGAATGTCTGTTTGAAAATTTGATCAAAAAGTTGTCATTTTTTGAAAATCTTTTGTCAAAGGATTGTTTTGGCATGAATGCCAGAATTTTGAGATAGCATAAAAGCCGAATTTTTGAGATAGCATAAAAACCGAATTTTTGTGCATAAAAGCTAAAATTTTGTGGCATAAAGGCCAAAATTTGGGTTTATAACATGAGAGCCAAAATTTAAGATGGCATGAAAGCCGAAATTTTGTGGCATGAAAGCCAAAAAAATTTTGCGGTATGGAAGCCGAAATTTGTTTTTGGCATGGAAGCCGAAATTTTGTTTTTGGCATGGAAGCCAGTTTTTTGTTTTTGGCATGGAAGCTGGTTTTTTTCATTTTTTTATTTTTTGAAAACCAAGTTTTGTTTGGTTGGCGTGAAAGCCGGGTTTTTGATTTTTTAGCGTGAAAGCCGGGTTTTTGATTTTTTGGCGTGAGAGCTAATTTTGTAGCATGAGAGCAGGGTTTTGGTTTAAAAAAATGCAAGTATCGACTAAGAGTCGCCTCCCTGGTGAATGGTATTGCAAGTATCGATGGAATGTCGCATCCTTGCTCATTCGGTTGCGATTACCGATGGAATGTCGCCTTCTCGCGGATTGGGGTGCAAATATCGACTGAACGTTGCTTCCCTGCTCTTTCAAAAATTTGATTTTACGGGTATCGACTAAATGTCGCTTCCCCACAATTTTTGAAATTCGAGAAATATTTTTTTGAAATTTGGGTTGTGGATATCAACTGAGATGTTGCGTCTTCACGATTGTTTTTTGAAATTTTGCAAGTATCGACGAGGTGTCGCTTCCTTGTGATTTTGAGGTTTTGGAAGTATCAAATGGGGTTCGCATCCTTCCGATTTTTTGGTTTTGCGAGTATCAATTGTACGTCGCTCCCCCTGCGGTTTTTTGAAAAACCATATTTTTTAAAGTCACGAGGGTTATAAATTTTGACTCAAAACCATCTTTTATGGTAAAAGCCAGGGCGGACTTGGGTGGAAATCCATGAGTCCTAATTTTTGTTTCAAACCATGAATTTTGGATTCAAGGATCGAAATTTTTTGTCAAGTTCGGGAAGAAGCTCCTAAACTTGGATTTTTGGAATTTTTTTTTTAGAACAATGAAACTATGAAAGTGAACATTGTTTTTTGAGAGTTTTTAGAAATTTCAATGTAAAGATGAAAATTCAAAAAGGAGTGGGTTTGACGAGTAAGTACCAATGAATGGACGATTGCCGTGTAGGCATCGCTCTGACCCGGTGTAAAAGGTCTTCAAGGGTAGTACCGCTTCAAAAACTTGTCGTTGATGGGTAGCATACGTTTGTTGCCCTCCATGTTTAGAAGAGCGTATGCGCCGTTGGAGAAGACTTTGTCGATGACGAAGGGTCCCTCCCATTTTGGTTTGAACTTGTCTTTGGATTTGTGAGCGAAAACCATTAGCCTTCTTACTGCAAGAACCAAGTCTCCCTTTTTATAGGCGCGTTGCCTGACCTTCTTGTTGAAAGATCCTGCCATGTGTGCTTGGTAAAGCTCAACGCTTTGTAGAGCTTCGAGCCGTCTCTCATCTAGGTTATCCAGCTCTTGGAGTCTCAATTTGACATTGCTTTCTTGCGTCATGTCATTTTGAAAAGATACCCTTAAAGAAGGAATTTGTACTTCCAAATGGACCAATGAGAATGGTGTGCTATGGGTTGGTCCTCGAACGATGGTTTGATAGGCCTATAAAGCTTCTGGTAGTTTGTCGCCCCAGTCACTTTTGTGACTAGAGACCATTTTCTTGAGAATTTTACAGAGTGTCTTGTTAAAGGCTTCTGCTTGTCCATTCGCTACCGGATTATATGGAGTCGAAGGACAACTTTGGATTTTGTACTTGTCGCAAAACCGGTAGAATCTGTGATCCCGGAATTGTGGCCCGTTATCATAGACAAATCTTTTAGGTATGCCGAAGCGACAAATAATATTGGTACGAAAGAACTGAAGGACTGATGAGGTCTTCATTTCACTAAGCGCAAATGCTTCTGACCACTTGGAGAAATAATCCGTAGCGGCGAAGATGAAGCGATAACCTTTGCTTGATGGGGGAGAGATAGGATATATAATGTCCATACCCTAAGCTTCAAAAGGCCATGAAATCACTATAGGATGTTGCCATTCTGGAGGCAAGTGGACATAATCTCCATGAACTTGGCATTGTCGACAGCGCTTAGCAAATTGCATTGCGTCAGCTACCGTGGTAGGCCAATAATAACCTAACATTTTTATTTGATCGTAGAGCTTAGGACCAGCCTGATGGGCTCCACAAAGACCAGCATGCACTTCTTTGAGAGTTTCTTCGGCCTCTTGTTGCGACAAGCAATGCAGAAATACTCCATTAAAGGATTTTATATAAAGTGTTTTTAAAGAAAGATCCAAATGAAAGTTTGGGGCTCGTCTTTGAATGCTTACTTGCTCTTTTGGATCTTCAGGTAGGATTCCGAACATAGTGTAATCAATGAACGGATCCCTCCATTCACCGATCGGAGGTTTGAGGATGGATATCTGACTTCTAACCACTTGGTGGCATTCAGCAACTGCTTGATGTGTGTTAAGAGGAGGGACAGTCCTTCTTTGACACACTGTAATTTGCATGTTTTCCCCTTCTTGGATTGCCATAGACGCTGCAAGTCCAACCAGGGCATATGCACGGATGTTTTTACCTTTTGGGATGTGGCTGATGTGACAGATGTCAAACTTTTGTCGAAGTGATTGCTCCTTGTAGTAGTAAGGCAACAAATCGGACTTTCTAACTTCAAATTTCTGATTCATCTGGTTGACGATTAGTTGAGAGTCCCCAAAAGCTTCCAGCACCGTGATACTGGATTCGAGGGCGAGTTACAATCCTACAATCAAGGCTTGGTACTCAGCTGCATTGCTTGAACATGGTTCCAGTAGTGAGAAAGCGTGTGGAATCATGTATTTTTTGGGACTAACAAAGAGGATGCCAACTCCCATGATCAGCTTTCTTTTTTCATTTGTCCTGGTTGCACCGTCGAAGTACATGTCCCAGGAAACATTTGATGAGGAAATCTCCCCAGTGTAGACAGATTCGTCTGGGAGATCATCCCTGAGTGGAGAATCTTTAGGCAATGGATGCTCTACGAGAAAGTCTGCTAGAGTTTGACCTTTGATTGCTTTTTGTGGTACATATCTAATATCAAATTGTCACAGAAGGATGAACCATTTTAACAGTCGAGCGTTGAAAGAACCTGCTTTTGTGGCAAGAACATTTAAGAGATTGATCCACGAAATCAGGTAGACTGTGTTGGACAACAGGTAGTGACGTAGCTTTTGTACGGTGAACATCACTGCAAAGCATTCTTTTTCGACTGGAGAGTAGCGATGCTCTGTACCTACAAACATGCGACTGAGGTAATATAGAGTAACTTCTTTTCCTTTGTCGTTTTCTTGTGCGAGTAAAGCACCCAAAGAGTAATCGAGAGCTCTTGTGTACAAGATGAATGGTTTCCCAGTTGTGGGGGCAGCCAACATTGGATGTTTGGTCAGGTATGCTTTGATGTCTTGAAATGCAGCTTCACATTCAGCATCCCAAACAAAGTCCACACCTTTTTTCATCAAGCGAGAGAATGGACGACACTTCTCTGACAGATTGGAGATGAACCGTCAGATGTATGCCAATCTTCCTTGAAGCCCTTTTAGTTGTCTTAGGGTCCTTGGAGATGGCATTTCTAGGATAGTCTTGACTTTGGAGGGGTCAAGTTCTATCCTCGCTTTTCGAACTATGAATCCAAGAAAATAACCCAATGATACACCGAAGAAGCATTTTAGTGGATTCATCTGCAGTTTGTGTTTGCGAAGCCGGAGGAAGACTTCTCGAAGATCTGTGAGATGGTCTTCTTTTCTTTGGCTTTTAACAGTGATGTCATCAATGTAACACTCGACCGTCTTGTGTTGCAGATCTTGGAATATCTTCATCATAGCCCTCTGATATGTTGCACCAGCATTTTTTAGACCAAATGGCATGACAGTGTAGCAATACACCCCAAACGGGGTCCGAAATGATGTATGCTTTTCATCTTCAGGATGCATTTTTATCTGATTGTAGGCAGAGAAGCCATCCATAAATGTCATTCGCTCAAACCCACAGGTGTTGTCAATCATCACCTCTGGTATAGGGAGCGGGAATTCATCTTTAGGGCACGCATCATTTAGGTCTTTATAGTCAATACAGACCCTGATCTGCCGATTTTTCTTTGTCACTGGGATGGTGTTGGCTAAGCATTCAGGATGTTGTTCCTCATGGATGAAGCCAATGCTTTTGAGTTTTTGAACTACTTGTTCAATTTTGTCCATCACATCAGGACGAAATCTTCTTTGGCCTTGTTTGACATGCTTGATATTTTTTTGCAAATTGAGTTTGTGGACTGCTATTTTGGAGTCTAAGCCAGGCATTTCAGCATAAGAGCGTGCAAAACAATCAACGAACTCACGAAGAAAAGTTATATACTCGGGTAACTCATCATCTTTTATATTCTTATTTATGAATACAGGACGTGGGTTATCAAGAGTCCCCAAATCTATTTTTTAAACAGGATCTTCTGTTGGAAGGTTTGAAGGTGGTTCCTCTATAATATTTTTGGAGGCTTCTAACTCAACATGGCCTTATGAAGTTCCAAAGGTATTTACAGACCAAGGCTCTGCTTTAATTTGTCCATTGGTCTTCTTGATCAGTGCTCTTCTCAAGACTTGCTATGAGATAGTCCCAATCATCTGCTGAAACTGGGTCGAAGTAGGGCACTTCCTCTGGAGACGATGGTTCTTCTAGATCAGAAAATTGTGTGTCATTGGACAATTCCTTTTCACCATCAGAGGAATTGTACCAATTGAATGAGCTTCCTGGATTTTTGACAGGTGACTCTTTAAAGAGATATCCAGGAAGATCAATGTCTTCATGAATACGAGAAGTTGAGGCTTGGTTGACAAAACGACTTTGCAGCCTTCGTGTCAACTGTCTCATGGGAGTGTTTGGATCATACCCCAACCCATATGAAGACTTGCCTTTATGATGGTGAAATTTCCCATCCTCTGGTTGACTTTTGGTCAGGGTGGGTTTCAATGGCGTGAGAATACCACGGCCTCCTTCCAAACTGATTGGATTTTGAGCATCATAGCCCATTTTCTCCATGATAGCTTGTGCCGTTGGACTATACAGGGATAGCTGAGGCATACCTTCATTTTGGAAAGTTCAAGCGGAGAATTTGATGAAGAAGCTTCCGATCTGTGGAAGAAAATCGGCTTTTCTTTTGTCGTAGATGCCGGAACGATGAGGATAGCAGACATAGGGTCTTCTACGTCAGCAGGTGTCTCCAATGGTGTGAGAGTAGGTTGAACTTACTAGGTATCAGCTTGGCTTGACGGTGTATCGTCTTCTGCCTGTTAATCTGAATCCGTGTCTTACATATGGACACGAAAGAGACAACAAACTTGCCCCCGGTCTTTTGCTTTGCTTTCTTCGCTTTGGTTGTGATGACCAAAGGGACGACACCATTCTCGTGTATCCAGGGGCATCCAAGAAGTATGTTGTAGCATGAAGGGGTTCTTATTGCATACGTAATGACTTCAAAGATAAGATCACCGATTTGCAATTTGAACCTGATTTTGCCGATAGGCCTTTGAGTGCTCCAATCATATTCAAAGATGGATACAGATGTGTGACTCAGCTTGCTAGGTGGAATGCCCAGCTCTTCGAGTGCCGAAGTAGAGATGAGGTTGAGTGCAAAACCTAGGTCGATCTGGACTCTGTGTATTGGCATTTCTTTGATGTACCCTGTGAAGTACATGGGTCGGTTGTGCTTTGTCTCGCCTAGCAGGAGGTCATCCTTATCGAAGGCGATGGTTGCACTTGCTGCGTTTTGAACCGAGAGGCATTCAATGCCTGATTCCTCGGTTTTCTTCTTTTTTCCCTTCAATTTTTTGATCCTATAGTCCATTTCAATTTGTAGGACTTATGGGGCATGTTTGTCGACATCCACATTCAGTCTTTGAAATCTGAAATGAGATTATCACGAGTGTGTGGAGACATTCGTAATAAGTCAAGGATGTGCAGTCATGCAGATATGTGTTTGAAGTGCTCAATCAAGTTGTACTTGAAAGCCTCCTTGGGGCATGCATGTTCATTATTATTGCCACTTGAGGCGTTTACAACTTGCTTTCCCAAAAGATTTAAATAAGAAGAAGGTTGGTTGTAATTTTTGTGGTAATCCCGGTTATAACGGGTACCTCTACAAACTTCAAGAGCTTCTGGAGAAGGTTCTTCGTTTGGCAGATCGCCTTGGGAATCAGGGAGTTGATCCTTCTCATTTGCTGAAGACCTCTCTATAGCATCATTGCCGTCCTCAGTGATTGCGTTGCACGGAGCATTTTTGAGAATAAGTCCTGAATAGCATCCAGCAGCTTTTCTTCCTTGTTAAGTAATTTATCGGTCCAGACGTCACCTATGAGGTCGGGTATCTGGGACCAGTTGACCGCGGACGAAGAGGTGTGAGTTCTAATGTCACAGTTTCAGGGGATGAAGGCTGAGAAGGTGATATCTCAGTGGAAGTCACCTGAGAAGATGTAGCTCTAGAAGATATACTACCAGATGTAGTTTGAGAGTATGTGTCTTCGCAGATGAAGCTTCAGATGCACTATTATCCTGAGCTATTGCATTGCAGGTTGCCTCAGTAGGAGATGCCCCCAGAATAGACTGTTAGAAATCAGACTCATCCTTAGATGTAAGAGGATCATCGATCCAGGAGTCTTCTTGATTTTCCAAGATTACCAAGGGAGGTACCTGTAAATCTTCAAGGACTTCCGGCGCTGGATTCTGATTGCGAAGAATCTCATTGACGCGATCAAGGCGCTGCAAGATCATCGCATATTCTTCATGATCAGGCATAGGAGCCAAATCTTCTTTTTCGTCTGCTCCTTGTAGTTCAACATAGTTGGGTTCCACTGGAGCGTCGGTGGGTCAACAACATTTTCTTGGACAGACTCTTGGTCTTTTTCATTATCGGACCAGGATCCTTGTGGTTGTAAGGGATTATACCAGATTACTGGCATAAGATGAGATTCAGAAATCAATTCTTCGTCGAAGAGGTATTCTCCTGTTTCAAGGGATTCCTCCCATTCGTCTGTGTCACTGGCGGTGTCACTGGACTCGTATCCATCCATGGAGAATCCAATTACTGAGTTGCAAGAATATGATGCCTCCTGCATAGCCTCATTTCTTAGCTGTGGTGGCATGAAATCACCAAGGGTGAATTTTCTTGTCGCCCTTGAAGTCTTGGGAAGGGACTTTTCTGTTGCCCCTAATGAAGTGGTAGAGGAAGTCTCTGCCTCTTCATGGACTTCTGGTTTTGGTTGAGCTTTCTTCTGCTGTCTAAGCTTGCGTAGTTGTCTCCTGGCTTATCTTTGCTGTTGAGCAATTGGCTTTGTTTTAACGATCTCCCAATTTTCATCTTCAAGGAGATCGGAATGCACCCATATAGGCTGTCCATCTAATGTTGGATAAGGAACTAACTCTTGGGACGTTTGATTCAGTTTTATTACTTTGAAGGAAGTAGTGATTTTCTCCTTTGGTGACTTTGAAGTTTGTCCACATGACATCAAGTTGACGGAGGCAGACCCATAGTTTTTGTCAAAGGTGATGACTCCGTTTTTCCACATCTCGTTGATCTTCTCTCTCACAACGAAGCATTGATTGAGAGGATGCTGGACCATCTGATGATATGGACAATACCGAGGATCGTTGGTTTTGCCAACATCTCCCGGTCTTTTGGGGTCTGGCAAGATGAGTTTGCCATTTGTTAAAAGATCCCCAAAGATTTCTTCAATATCTTCATCAAACGGGTATTTTTTCTCTACTCTTTCTTTTGGGGTATTTTTTTCTCTGCTCAGGTTTCTTACCTGCAGTTTTATTTTTAGCTCTCTTTAGCTGCTGAGGAGCTGACTTGGTTTGTACATTAAGAACCTCTTTTTTCTTCGGTTTTGAGGTTATAATGGTAGTCGGCTCTTTCTTCAATGATTTCTGACTGTTGAGGTCTTTGATCACCGTTTCAACCTCCATGGATGCTTTTAGGAGTTCTCCCAGGTTCTTTGATTTATTGCCGATGATCATGGAGCGAATCCTTGCTCTCATGTTGTTTCGGCAAATGTCGACCAGCGACGCTTGTGGTAGTACATCTGAGCACTTGTATGCCATTACCTTCCACTTGTGAATGAAGTTGTATGTTGACTCATTCTCTCCTTGTTTTAGGCTGCAGAGTTGTGCCATAGTAACATGATGATCCTCACCTTTGAAGTGGGTCAAGAAGCGTGTCTCCAGCATGTTCTAGTTTTGAATAGAATTCCCCGGCAGAGTGGAGTATCAATCAAAGGTTGTACCTTTTTAGGGTACTTGCAAAGAGATGGATCTTGAGGGCATCTTGATCCACAATTGCTCCTGTTAGGATCTTGAAGTGTGTGGCGTGCTGTCTAGTTGAACCTTTCCCCGTGTATTATTGGAGATTGGGTTGTTTGAACTTTGCAGGGAATGGAACCGAGTCCATCCATAAGGGATAAGGTGGCTTGATCCCATGCTCTTTTAGTGTATCCTTTTCTTTTGCTTTGGCGAGGATATCGCCTACGTCCTTTTGAGTAAGGATGCGTGAATCATTATCTCCATCGTTTACCTCGTCATCTTGATGATTCGGAGGAGGTTGATTATTTTCTTGACGCTGAAAAATAAGAAGAATATTTTCCATCAGAGTCTCAATCCTCTGCTGACCTTGCTCCAATTGTTGGATGCGGGCGGTCGTTTCATCAGGAGGTGGATTGCGAGGTGGCTCAGAGTTTGTAGCTAGGACATTCATTCCTCGGGATTCGAACAAAGAAATCGTCCTGGTGACTAAGCTAAGGCTTTTTCTTGAAGAGCTTGAGGAAGGATTACTCTGTTGTCCTTGACTTGAAGGAATAGAGGATTCTTCCGGATGTCTCCGTGTCTGGGAGACGCTACGAGTCACCGATCGCCGGACATGAAGTTTGGTTGCTGACTTCTGGCGTCTTCTGGTTTTGCAAACCATGTGGATAGTAGCAACTTGATTGGGTCTTTCTTTTTCGACCCATTTCTGGGAGACTTGGAGGATAAGATGCTGGGTCCTTTGCTTCTCTAGTCTCTTTTGTTGATACGATATGCAGTAACGTATGTGACGGGTAATTTGAGCTTCAGTCGGCTATGGCTGGGCTTTGGCAATGAAGGATGTGCTCCCTCGAGCGCAACAGCAGAGCCTATCTTCTTTGAAGCTAGGCATAGACAGGATCCGAACGTGGTCCTTTACCTGTCGTAGCGAAGCTCCGAATTTGGCGAGTTCGGCCCCTGTTGAGATGAAGGGTCGAACTGTAGGAGTGCATGCCTTGGCAGGTTCTTGCAGAGGCCTTGTGATGCATGATTTGATTTTTGGCTTGTAGGAGCAAGCCGACTCATGGTGAATTGATTTTTTTTCTTGGCAGAGGGTAGGCTTTTCCTCTTTCATGTAAGAGAGAGGGTAGAACCGGTTCTCCTTGAGGGGGCCTAGGTATACTGGCTTTGCAGATGTTCGGGATCTCCTTTGTTTTGGTGAAGGTCTTAGGGACCAAGTCTAGGGGTAGACTTGGTTCTTTGCAGGTTGAGGCTTCGTGGGGTTGCCACGGGCTTCAGGCTTCTTTGTGTTTGCCCTTGGTGTCGTGGCAGTGACACGTTGCAGGGCGATCTTTTGTTTCTTAGTAGGTGCGGTTTCCTCTACGGGAAGTGGGACTAGTCCGAGTGACCCGAAGACGATGGTCCGGGGAGTAGAGGTCGACCCGGTGTTCTGAGGGGGTTAGCGAGGGAGATGATGCTTCGGCAGTTAGCAGGCGCTTGTGAGTGCGTTTGTTCTGCTTCTCTTGAAGCATGAGCTGGTAATTGTTCTCATCAAAGGTGATGATCAATGAAGCTGCCATTGTTAGTTTTGAAAAACTTCTGAAACAAGACCACATCCATTAGTAATCACAAGAATATGGTGATCATAAATGGAAAAGATCTATGATTTTGTCTTTTCAAATCGCTTAAGGGATCATGGTCCGGCCCAAGCGAGGTGAAGAAGGCAAAGAGTCATAGAGGGTACAATTGTTCTAAAAGCAAATATAGGAGGCTCAGAGTGAGCATTCTAGCGACTGTTAGAAGCAATTGTAAACCTTAATTCAACTTACCGAGAAGCGAAGCTCACTCGAGGTAAGATGATATAAGGTTGGAGATACAAAATGTATCGGTCGCGAATATAGTAGACCCGAAAGGGAGTACTAGCACCGCTAGGCACAATTGTTGCAAATCGCATCCTTGGAATGGACACGAGATTGGATTTTTTAAAGGTCAAAATTGGATTCATAAAAGAGAGCAAATGGTATTCCAATCCGAATGCAAGCTACAAGCGATTTTCGCGAGCTTTTATTCGAACGGGAAAGAACCAAGATTTCTCAGATCTAAACACAAAAATGATGGAGTTTTTTTTTTTTTTTGAAAAGTTTTTTCTTTTTTTGGAGATTTTGCCTTTTTTGTTTTTAAAGGAGCACATAGGTTTCCAATTCGGTCTTATGAAACCTTAGTAGATAGACCAGCCCCCAGGTAAGGGTAGGATTACTTAATGAACCCGTTTGGAGGACCCTTGCCTCGGACAGTCTAGCTGTCTCCACACTCTGGACAAGGCTTTTCTTAATTCTACTTTGGTCAAAGAACGCAACTGATGTAACTTTAGTGTTTTTTTTTTTTTTTTTTTTGAAAACTATTCTTGGGAGATCTCTAATGGACCTATCAAAGAGAGCGAATGGCCCCTCCCAATTCAAACGCTGGCTACAAATGATTTCCGCGAGCCATTGTCCGAAAAGGAAGAAACCAAAGTTTCTCTAATTTAAATCCAAAAGAGAGAAAACTGAAAATTTTCATTTTTTTGAAAGATTTCTAACAGATCGATCAAAGAAAGCGAACGGCCTTTCCTAATCCAAATGCTAGCTACAAACGATTTCCGCAAGCCATTGTTCGAAAAGGAAGAAACCAAAGTTTTTCTAATTTGAATCCAAAAGAGAAAAAACTGATTTTTTTTAAGAGTTTAAAATTAGAGTCTTTTTTTCTTTTTTTGGAAATCCCTATCGGACTCATCAAAGAGAAAGTACGATCTATTCCCCTACATGAACAATAGCTACAAACATTTCTACGAGCTATCAAGATTGGAGAGGAAATGATCAAAATTTCTCAAAATTGAACCCAAGAAAGAGAAATCAGATTTTTTTGTGAAATGAGAAAGAGTGGAAATAAACTCAAATATAGAAATTTCCAAAAAAACCATCTCATGTTTGTTTTTTTTTTTTTTTTTAGATGCAAGATCCAACATGGGCCACCAACTAGAAAGGAGCCAAAGGATCAAAGCATAACGTTCTCAAATGAACAGGTCTCATCGGGTATGCCAACTTGATGGACCCGGCTCTTGGTTTTTCCACTCACACGTCTGCCCGTCCCAAGGCTGCCGAGAGGCCGGGAGAATGGAAAAGGAGCGGGCACCAACATTTTTGTACGGGTATGCTAGATTTTCTATTCTATTTGGAATTTAGAAATGGTGATCCGGAGATCTACCTTCACAAATAGAAAAGGAAATCAATTTTTTTTTTCTAACTTTCCATTGCACATATATTTAAGAAAAAAGACAGGGTTTTTTGAATGCCGTAGGAGGCGATTTTTCTTTGTTTGCCATGAAAGGCGGTTTTTTTGCCGTGAAAGGTGATGTTTGCCGTAAAAGGCAGTGTTTTTTTGCCATGAAAGGCGATTTACAAATCTCATCAATAATTAAAGACAAGAATTATGATTTTTTTGTCTCTTTAAAAAAAATACAAAATACAATATAAAAGTGAGAAAAGGAATTTTGACTTCTCAAGGGATTGTGGGGACTCGTTCAGATCGACGGTCGCAAGTCATGTATGGACTTCGCCATCGTCTTTTAGATGAGAACGTATGATGCTTTGACTATTTTGGTTTGGCTTGGACTTCAGTTTTTTAGAGGATAAAGACCAAGGGGAGGTCCTATATCCAATAAAAAAACCGAATAGACGGGCTGAAAAGCCACGTCTAGGCCATGTTGAATAGGAGAAGAGAGGGCCTTGCCTTAGGGGGGTGGCATGCCATGATTGCTTTGATTCATAACTCTCACTTGCTTGATTCTGATTGGGCCGTCCAAAATAATGGGTTAATGACTACAATTATTTGTCATAAAACGGGTCAATTAATAGCATTAAGTGGTCACCGGGGCATTTGAAGAGTCACGGGCCGTGCTGCGTCTTTTGGGATTCTTCCTGCGATGATCGCCGATGGATCCACATGTTATTTGATGTCAGATGACGATACAACTTCAGACACTAATTGATACCAGCAGGCCAGTAACATCTATCATATCGATTTCTCAATCGATCGGGCAGAAAGCGCACTTTCTTGGTTAGCTGATTTGCGATCTTGGAGCGATTAGTGATGATTTCATGCTTTTGACAGCGGATCCGAAATGTTAGTGAAGATAGACGGATTACGAGCTTCAAAAGTCAGAATTTTGGAAAATCACAGGTGTCAGAAATCTCGAAACACGAAAAGGGACCAAAAAATGGTCAATCGGCGAAAATCCGGCGACCCGGATTTCTAGGGTCGCCGGTGACCATGGGGCAGTTTTTCCCCTTTAGTCGTCATTTTTCGGCCATTTCTCCGATTTTTCAATTCCTTTTTTCTTCGATATTTTTTCTAATATTTTTGTACATGTTTTGGTCCGATTTCCCTGCAGAAAACTTGAAGAGAAGCCTTGCTTATTGGAGAGCAAAGTTTCCGATTTTTCCGGGGAAAGCCACAGACTTTACATTGCAAAGCTGCTGATTTGCCGTCAAAAGCCGAACTAGATCAAACGATGTCGGAATGACTTGAAATTTGAAGTGAAGCGTCATGAGCAGTAAATAGGACCAACGATGGTCTTTTGTTTGAGTTTTGAAGCCGTATGGGGTCCAGTCGCTAATAGACTTGATTTTGTCACGAGGTAGATGCCGCACTTTGATGTGTGGTCAACCGATGTCCGATTGACCTAAAATTTGACGGGGAGCCTATTGGAGTAACTTTGAGACGATCTATTAGCTCCGATTTGGATATCATGGTCCCGTGAGGCTTCACCGCCTGGAGGCTTGATTTTGTTTCCGAGCGTCAAAGTCAGGTCAAACGTCATCGAAATGACCTGAAATTTGACATGTAACCCTTTGGAAGCATGTTGAAGCCACCCATGTGCTCTGTTTGATGAATGATGACCTCAGTGGTTCTCACCGCCGAGAGGCTTGATTTTACTGTTAGAGAGTTGATGGAGGGTCAAACGTTGTCGGTTAGACTTGAAATTTGACACGGAGCTTTTTGGAGGTATTTTGAGACCATCCGTAGGCTCTGATCGAAGTTTTGATGTCTTCGACGCTGTGGCCGCCAGGGGCGCCTGTTTAGCTGCCGGAGGAGTGAAGTTAGGCCAAATGATGTTTGAATGGCCCGAAAGTTCATGTATACTCTTCTTTTGGTTGTTTTGAAAGATCTTGTAGTTTTTGTTTGATTCTGACAAAATTTGATGCTTGAAGCGGCATCGCGTGTTTGTAGTAGGATGCGGCTCCATGTGGCTTTTTTATGTTGAGAATGTGTGAAGAGGCAAATTGACATTTTTGGTGTCAACAATATTCACATTGATCACCATGTCACATTCTCACATTTCCACTTCATTGATCGCCTATTACATGAAAATAAGAAAAACATCATAAAAAATGACTGCAATGTAATTCAGATAAAATGAAAAACATGGTTATGAATCATTGAATTCCAACCAGAAACAAGCCCATGTCTCTAAATTCAAAAGAAAATCAAGAACAGTGATATGAGTTTTTGCATTTTCAATCTGAAAGAGTTCTACAAGTCACAACCCTCTCACCTACAAATTTTGGTCTGAACTTCCTTCCTCTTCCCTCTTTCCGTTTCTCGGTCATAACATCAAACACATGGAAGAATCCATTTTCGAACCCCCTCATTCTCTAAACCCTCTCACTCAAAGACAAATCATCAAACACATGGACTCCAACTCCAAAGTCGTCTCTACTCCTCTCCTAAAACCAGTCAAGGACCGAGACTTCCTAACCCATCTCGAGTCCTACCTCGCCAAATGTAATAGTGTCGACAAGCTCCTCAAGATCTCCCGCTACACTGCGAAGATCACTCTTTCCTCCTCCCCCAAACCTCCCATCTCCACCCCTACCTCAAATCCTTCGAATCCAGCATCGGCCTCTCCTGCAAGGCCTTCCGCCTTGGCAAATTCATCAAGGATCTCAACGCCCTCCGCGCCCACCACCCCATCTCGCTCCTTGCATACGGCGGTGAAGGCTTCTACTATTTCGTCAAACAACTGGTGTGGCTCTCCAAAACTGGCCCCATCGACCACAGGCACATGCCATCTCTGTAGAAGATCAGCGCCTGGGCCGAGCTCGTTGGCTATGTTGGGAGCATTAGGTTGTAGATTGGGGATTTAAAGAAAATTGTGGAGGAAGCGAGTTTAGCGCTAGGGTTGAGGAATTGAGATTTGAAGGTGTTGGGGTTGAGAATGAGATGGAGAAGATAACCGACTTGGGTTCCGCAATAGACAGTGATGGTTAATATCGACCATTCCGGAAAAAATAAAATAAAAAAGACGAAAGGGGCTCAAAGAACCCCTTCTGTCTACACGATTTTACTGGGTCCTTTAGTGTGTACCGACCACCTATGGGGTTTTTTTCGGTAAACTCCTCTTATTTTATTGTCTCAATTCGATAGTTTCCTCCTCACCATGTTAGGAAGACTCGGTGTAAAGTTTACTAATTTTTGGAGGTTATACTCCACTTTTGTCTAGCTACCCACATTGTAGAGAATTGGTAAAAGGAAAATTATCAAGATGTGTGTGTCTATTAAACCCACAACTACTATGAATGGGTATTAAAGGCAGTCACAAACAAGAACATTTCAAAATTTTGGGTTTTTTTTTCTCCGAAAGGAAAGATTTAGTATTAATCACAAAAGAAAAAAAAATCCCATTGTATAAAAGAAGGTTAAAAATTGAGAAAGTTTTGGGTTTTTTTCTAGTTATTAATGTAAAATACTGAGGAAGCTTAAATATTATAAAGATAATAATATTAACATCATCATCCTCCAAGTCCAGTCCCAATTATATTAGAGTCAGCTACATAAACTCTGTTTGGCCAATCCATGCCAGTTTATATCTGGGCCAAATCATTGAATAGGTTATAAAAATATCTTAACATTAAATACAGCATAACTGTGTTTTTTATCTCTTGAATTGTTAATAATGTTTCAAGAATAACATGTGTTTTTACTGAGGTATTTTCAATACAACGAAGACCTTTTTGACTCGGACTGATTTAGACCTAACCATGAAGAGTATCCGGTTGATTTTAAAAAATTTGGTTTGTGAGAATAAAGGGATAGCTTAGTGTTGTTGTCTCATTCCCACTCAACTGTCCTAAGTTCGATCTGTGAGTCCTCTCCCTTACATGTGTAGGTAGTCTTATCCGCATCGTGCTGGGGTTCACTCCTACATCGGTCGGTTTCTCAAGGGTTCAGCCACGAGAGAGAGAGAGAGAGAGAGAGAGAGAGGGGAAATAATAACAGTCGATAGAAAAATATATACCAACCATCGAAAATCAGCAAATAAAAGGCAACAAATTTCATCTCTTTTTATGTCCATTTTCACGATAGAAAGGAAAGAAATTCAGCAGATAAACTGCCACAATTCCATCTCTTTCTACTTTCATTTTCAATATATATAGAGAGGGAAGATACAAGCCTGGCCTACAATTGTCCAAGCCCAACCCATTTTGTTCATGGCCTCACCAAGCCCACTGGCCAAAGAGTTTTTCCTGGATTGTTTATATGTGTTGGTATTTGATCCTTATGTACCTTTAATCAGGCCCATGGCTTCTATACCCACCACAAGTATCACAAACATCGACATAAGTTTTGAAAATTGGTAATATCCCAAGATTTTCAAAATACAACATAGTGAATCTATTGCAAAAACAGGAGGATGAAGTACGACTTACTGGTATACAATGGTGAAATCAATACAAGATTACATAAGAATTCTTTTTAACAGTACTTCATGTTTCTTTTCTCTTTGTAATATGTTATTTTATTTTTATTTTTTATTTTACATTAGATTACTACTTATGAGGTGATATTTCAAACTAAAAGATATACAATCGATCACTGAGCACATATGTGAAACTAAAGTGCCAACAGTACTGCTTAGCTATGGTGACCTTAAGTGGTGTTGGCAATTGTTTCTATTACTTCACCTTCTTACATGACATCTTCTCAATACTAACTCATCAAGAATATTTAAAGCAAAATTTGAAAACATTATGACGTTTTTCTTTGATAATAATCTCCAGAGAATGATATTTGTTACACTGATCACCGTTGCTAATCTAACTGTTATTTCAAAACATAGCAATAATACCATGGTATATAGAATATTAGTTCCCCAATATTATTATGAGATTTTCATTTATCATTAGCAAAAAAAACTGATCAGAGAAAATTACAAAAAAAATGGAATAAACATGGAAAAAAGGAGATAGCATTTTAAATTTTTTTAATATTTAATATTTATTTATTTTATAACTATTTATAATTATTTTCTTGATATATTTTTTATTAGATAATGTGAAAACCCTCAAGTTCAGAAATACCCTGAGAAATTGAGGGCAATTTTTTGTAGCAGTGGATTCCTCTTAAGGTGGATTTTTATTTACATATATCCGGAAAAAAAAAATATATATATATATATAGACTCTCTTTCCACATGATAAAGTCATATATAAAAATACAAAAATAAAAAATAAATTAGTTTTGGAAAAGAGAAGTGATTTTTCTCAAAATCGGTGTTACACAAAAGTGCCCTTAGGGCTTGTTTCTTTTTCGGAATTCTTGAATTCCCAGACATAGTAGAATTCCTGGATATTCCCTTGGACTTGAGCATCGAGGAATTCCACAAAAATGAAAAAAGATGGTGGAATTCCTCAATTTCTAAAGGTCATTTGGGACCTTTCATGTGGCTGAAATTTAGAAATGTTAGTAAAGAAACATTGCATTTGGAGATTTTAGAGGACAAGATGCCACATCATGTCCAAGAATTCCCCACCATGGTAGAAATTCCACAAAAGATATAAGCCTTTAGTGCAACATAATTCTCCGAAAAAGATGCCAACAGTTTCTTGTTTCCTTTTTTTTTTTTTTTTTTTTTTTGGTTAAAACGAAAAGAAAGCAACATGTATATTAAAATTTCAGCCATGTGGCATGATTAATTCTTCAAATTTAAAAGGCGCTTGAGAGCGGTATTGTAAAATCATTCATCAATCTCCAATTCACCATTCCACTTGTTCTAAGTTCCAACTAGTTTGCCGGGGCGTACACGGAAATTGAGAAGAAGGCGTGGGATCAAAAGACAACTGAGAAAGCAATAGCAAGAATCTTTCTCCAAACGTTGACAAAATAATCTTCTTTCCCTCCTTTTCCTTAGCCTTCCTCCTTTTCTCCTTTTCCTTTCTTCCCTTCCCCTTTTTATTTGATCGTCGTTTCCACTCTCTTCTATTATTGGTAACGGACCACCATACGACCATTGGCCTGGTCGCCTGGTCCTTTTTTTCCCTTACTAAAAAAGGGCTTAAATTTGTATTCTTTTAGTTGCTGCATATGATTGTGAATCACTTATCACTAAATAGGGTTCATCTAACTCCAAGGGGTTGGCCGAGTGGTCAGGACCACGATTCCTCCCTCTTTCAGAGCTAGAGGTTTTGGTATCAACCCTCAGTTCCCCCTTCTTCAGGAATCCAATGTTGAGTCCACGAGTGCTACCACCTTGGGGCCACAGGGGTGTTTACCCGGCTTCCCTCTGGGCCTGAAGAGATTAGTCCAGCCTAAAAAACTGGGAACCCTCTCATAGAAAAAAAAAAGTAAAATAGGGTTCATCTCTTCATTTGATTAGGGTATAACATGGTACGAAAATTGCATACATAAATAATCTAACCCATCGGTTCAAGCACACCAGTTTGGGGGGCAAAAATGTTACTTATCAGCTCATGTATAGGAGATAAGCATCATAATGGTCTTGTATGAAGATGATTTTAGAAAATGGTCAAAAAAAATTAAAAAAAAAAAAGAAATGTTTCAGAAAAATAGAAGATTTTAGAATCTCAATTTTTGTGGAGATTATTTGGCCATTTTACTTGAGTATTAGTTCTTACACTACTATAAGATGGTGTTATCAACATTCATGTAATTCTCAAGTGTAAGAATAAATTTCAAATGTTAGATCAAACGATAAATATTACATTAAAATTTCTTTTTTGGTATGATCTATTGTAAATTCCTGTAGATTGTTTAATATTAGGCGTATTACTTTGTAAATTGGTTGTTTTCACAATGAATGTGATCTCATAACAGAAGCACCACTCTTTTATTTTTATTCTTTTGGGGTTGAAAGCTAAAATATTAGGATTTTCATAAAGAAATTAATGCATTTTTTAAAAACAACTCATCAATCTTGTCACTCATGAAAACGGTAACCTTCACCATTTTAAAGTACTGAATAAATGAGACTCACCTGTGCATCTCTATAAGCACTATAGTGTATGCCTTGTCTCTTGAATAGCACCATATATACAATGCATTTAACTGCCCGCTGGCTAACCTCATCAACCCGGTGCGTGCATCTAGAGTTGTCAAATGAGCCGGGCCAAAATGCAAGTCAACGGCCCATGGCACGGCGGCTGAGGGAATGGGCACAACCGGCCTGTTACGGCATAGCCCGCTGCGGGCCGACCCATCCATAACGGTCGTATAAGGGGTATTTTGTGTTCTTTTCAATTTAACAAAGTCTATAAATACTTTAACCCTCCAATTCTCATTTCTCACCAATTTATACAATTCTCTTTTTCTATACACTCTCTAGCTCTCTCTCAAAGCATTCAACTCTTTCACTCTCTCTAAGAAATTTATTTAGGGCCACAGATTAAATCATTAAGAGACAAGATTAAAGGGGGCTTAAAAAATTTGGAGGTACTTATATCAATTAAATTTGAGGTTCCATATTTATAAGTTTCTGATATATTATATTAACTCTCATTTTCTTCTCTTTCTTATATTAATTATCACAAAAAAGGCTATTAATATTACTATTATTATTTTTAAATTTTATTTTTTGAAATATGGATGGACGATCTTCTAGAAGAGTTCCCATAGAATCTTCTTCCGTTAATTTAGGGGGAGAAGAAGATTTTATTGAATTAGAAAATGAAGTAGGTGATTTACCACTCCCCCTTTCCTAATAGTTCCCGTAAAGCATCCAAGAGGAATAGACCTTCAAAAGTTTGGGATATATATGAAACGTTTGAAACTGTTGAAGACGGAAAGAAAGTTCAAAAGGAAAAATGCAAATTTAATCAAAAGGGGGTACCGACCATTTGTTAAGGCATAGGCAAAAATATTTAGTCTTACATAAGTTGACGGATGCAGTAAGGGCAGGAGGGCCTAGTTCACAGACCCAAATCTCTACTACCAGTGGTAGTAGAGGTGGTGGTTTGGGTCTTTTTTTCTTTTAATGCACAAAGTGCTAGACAAAATCTTGTTAAAATGATTGTGTTATCCGAATTACCATTTTCTTTTGTTGAAAATGATTTTTTTGAAGAATGGGTCCAAAAATATTGTCAACCACAGTTTCACAGTATTTCAAAAAATATAGTTAGAAATGATGCTATTAAACTCTGGCAAGAAGAGAAGGCAAACATTAAAAATTACCTTGTAGATATTCCTAGTAGAATAGCCATAACTACATATATATATATATATATGGACTTCTAAATGAGATGATAGTTATCTTTATATTACCGTACATAACATAGATGCAAAATAAATTATTAATAAACGAATAATTTTTTTTAGCTGTTTTGAATGGCCACACAGTGGTACTAGAATAAGTACCTTTATTTTGGAAAAACTAGATGAATACAATATTAAAGAAAAATTTATATTTATAACTTAAGATAATGCTGGTAATAATACAATAGTTATTGAACTAATGGGATTGCAGATGCCATGTGCAACTTTGATAGTAGCAGTTCTAGTTTTCAAAACAAATGTGTACGTCATATTTTAAATCTCATTGCAAAGGTTGGTTTAAAGCATACTGTAAGTTACATAGATGCTACTAAAGACATTAAGACATTGGTAAATTTATTTTCTGCTCCGCACAAAGAAGATAATTGTATGCCCAAATATGTGCGAGGCATGGAGTATTAGCTATAAAAACACCCAAGGCAATTGGCCGAAAAACAGTTTTGAATAAATTTTATGCTTTTCATGCACAACATTTGTTGATGAGTGACATTGGAAGTTGTGTGCCCATATAGGAGATTTATTAGAAGTTTTGTATACTTCAACATTATTTTTTTCCAGGATATATTATCCCACATCTAATGAAGCTTTTTCAAATTACTTTATAACTCAATAGATTTAGAAATTATTTTTTACTTAATAACATTATTAGAAATATGGAAGAAAATTTTAATAAATATTGGAAAAAAGCTCCAATGACATTTTTTAGTTGCTGTATTTGATCCTATGTTAAAATTAAGTGGTGTAGAGTTTTTATTGATGGAATAAATAAAAATATGAATTATCAAGATTTAAATATTTTTTCAAGTATATGGGAAAAATTATAAGCACCTTTTCAATTATATTGTGAGCAAATGGGTACAACTGGGGTCGGTATGACCCCTTCAAAAGTCCAGCAAACAGGTGAAGTTATGTGGGATGCGTAGTATTCTTCCTTGTCCACGGGCACGGCATCCAGCTCAAGCTTAAGTATTACAGTGACGGAGTTATCCTCATATCTTGATGTTGGTGTAATACGGGTGCATGATGCATCTAGTTCTGAAATTTTAGCCCGGTGGAATCAACAAGAAAACATTTATCCCATGTTAGCCGCCATGGCTTGTGATCTATTGACTATTCAAATGTCTTATGTAGCATCAAAATAAGCTTTTAGTGCCGGTGGACGTTTGGTGGATGATAAAAGAACAAATTTAACTGAAGAAACAGTGGAGTGTTATGTTTGCCTATGAGACTGAAATTTGGGAGATAAGAGGAAGTAAGAGTTGACAGCCATAGAAGATTATGATCCAGTAGAGTACATTAGTGAACTACGCATCTGATTTTTTTTTTCTTTTCCTTCATTGTAATTTGTAAATATACAATTTTTTTATTCTTTTTTTATTTTTATTCTCTAAAAGGATTGTAAGATTTTGAAGGTAATCCTATTTACAAACCTTCAAGAAGTTAAGATCCAAATAGTTTACTTCTCAGTGGAGTAGGTCGAGTTTGACCGAACCACTTAAATATCTTTGTCATTCTCCATACTTGTGTTCTAATTTTTAATTTTAAGCGAAAAAAAAAACTAGTCGGAAAAAAAATTAAAGAGGCACACCGAGCACGCCCAGCACGGAGGCACTGCACAGCCCAACCCGCTCTAGGCACGGCCAGTTGCGGGCCATCCCGTGCCAAGAAAATCTCCTGGCGTGCGGGCCAGGCCGGCACGGCTCGTTTGAGATTTCTTAGTGCATCTCACCTTGCCTATAGGACTATCTATTGGCAAATCTCCATTTATGAGTTCTGACCCTCTGTTGCAGTATTACATCGGAACTCTATTATGGGGCCTACATAATGATAATTCAAATCATTAAAAAAATAGTCATTTCCTCCAATGATATATCCTACAATTTCACTTCCATAGAAGTGGATCTCACCATTTGATTGAGCATGTTATAGAAACGTGATTAATTCCACGTTTTTAGTGATGTCACATTAATGCCGAGTTAAATTTTCAATCATGTATTCAATTTGATTGTAGAACTTACTATGTTGAAGTGATATCTTAGGACATGTCACTGGATGGGATGACGTTTATCTTGAAGGGTCATCATTATCATTATGTGGATCTCACAATAGAGTTCCTGGCATGTGTTCTAGTGTAATGGCTATCATAAGGGATTTGGACTCTCCATTTATTCATCACTAGGTAGGTCCCTTTCGACTCTTCCCATCAATTTGAGTGGGACCTTCTCCACACACTTCATCCTACCATTGTCATTTGTTATGCCACTTTGATCTTTGCTTTCATTTCCTTTGTGCATGCACGCATCTCTTCGATTAGGCCAGTCGCTTCTGCCTTGTCTCTCTTTCAATCTTTTAAGGTATGCCTCTTATTGAATATTGACCATTATCTGACATTGGACCAATGACCATCACCATTTTATCTGCTTTGAGAGGCTACTCGATCTCCCTTTTCCTTGCTATGCTTCGAGAGTACTATTGCATTGTGCAAAGATTTTTCAACAGAAAAACTTCATTGCCCATTTATCATAGGCCCTTAACACTTTTTTCACTCCAGCCTCTTCTTCTCACTCCTAGCGAGGAGTGTTTTCATTGAAAAAATTTTCACGAAATGATAAAAGAGCATGCAATGAGGTTGGTGATCCCCAACATGTCAAATGTTTTCAGACCTATTACCACGATTATTTATGTCTAAAAACCTCAAAATAGAAGAGCTTTATTACTTTATAGCATCCACTTCAACAGTCATATTTGCTTTAATTGTCTGTGAAAATGAACCTCAATCAATATTCAAGGAAGGAGAAAACCAAGGGCCGGTTACATTTATAATACGTACCCTTTTACATGATAAAATAAAAATAAAACAGAAAATTAGAATGGAAAAGAAAGAGTCCACTTCAAGGGGCACAGAGACCTCCTAATGTTAAATTCGAGGAGAACCACAACTCCTAAGACGAGTAAAGCCTTGAATTGTTCTTCATTCATATCTTCAACCAAACAACATCTACAAATATTTATATATATTTCACAACTGTTAAAATAACTCTACCACCAACCCACTACTCCACTAACCCACTATCTCTCCACTCTTCCACATCACCACTCTTCCACATACATAAAGCATATTTACATACAATCTAGACAACACTATCTTAAATACAATTAAGAATCCTAATAAAACTAATTCCTAAATAAAACATTCTAATAAAATATAAAATAATAAAATTAAATAATATGTATATATCATTCCATCCCCCTTTGAAAAAGCTTGCCCTTAAGGTTTTATTCATACCAATATACTAGGATCCCAAATTTTGTTAGAAAATAACTCTGCAAGCACACAAACTTTTTGATCTTGGTAACTGAAAACATGAGCATTGATCAACACTTAGATGTGCAACATTTAACCGCAAGACTACGGTGTCATCAAGTAGTAAAGGCCTAAAGAGTCCGGATTATCGATCCCACGGAGAAAGGATGGAAGAAGCAATGAATCTAATTAAATTAGAGCTAAACTAAGATATAACTAATATAGACACTTGAAGTGAGCCCATAACCTATTCCATACTAACCCAAGCTCAAACCAATACACCAACCAATCCTTTGTGTTAGAAAATAACTTCTTTTATCCATAAAGTCTTCTCCTCTTATTTTGGAATTCTTCAACACTTCACCAAGATTTCTTCATGTAACTTCTTTATTGAAATCTCTTCTTGATGCCTTGGAATACTAGCCGGAATGTTGGGGTAGTCACGGGGTCCACCTACAAAAGAGAAATTATATAAAAATGTGCTATAAATAATCAAATATATGCATGGTAATCCGATAATCCGTTAATATGATAGAATGATAAAATCTTTGTGTAAAGCAAATGATATGCATATGAGATGCCGATAAAACTCGGACTAATGAGGGGTAAAATATGCAATATTTAATACTCATCACACCCCCAAACCTAGATTTTGCTAGTCCTGAGCAAAAACTATGAAGGAAAACTAAACTATATGCAAGAAAACACGGTAAAAATCATATCTCACTTTCGTAGGAATTGCTGCTGCACTTAGCTCGTGCAACAAGCCGTTAAACCCCTAGGTTTCCCCTAGTGGATGAGTTTTGTCTCGTGAGGGTTTTCAGCGAATAAATTCCACAAAATTCATTTTATTTTGAAAAGAAAATATTTTTGATATCCAACAGTCTTTAACAAGCTAATAAGAATGAGTACTAAGTTAGGAATACTAGCCAACTCCTGAAGATATATCAGTCAATACCTAAGTTTCATTGTGTATGTGTGTGTATTTAGCAAATAATTATGCAATCTTCAAGTCAAAGTTCACACAACTTTAATCCCCTTCGGAATACATTTCGCCTTGACTACAGCCTTACAGGTCATACTCTCAATAATGGAAGCACACAGATTTTACTGACTAACTCTTAGTATGTAAGTTTGAACAAGGCTAAGGACTCACATAATTGATGAAGAATGGAGCTTATGTATAGAAGGATTGATCTCAAAGAATAAGATATAACCAATAGAAGGTGGAAATGCTCACTTAGCTTCTCACTCATTCAACACCTAACCTTTCATAGAATTCAATAGGTCTTTCATAGGTTATAATGGGGTTAGGGTTAATAAGCAAGATAGGGGTTAAATGTGGCTAAGGTTTTTTGAGAATGTAAGGGTTTTCAAGTCTTCATAGGAAGGTCTTCCAATTTCTTCACTTCTTTGCTTTGTGTTCTTTATTCCATTCTATCTCTTTTTTGTGCTTGCTTTTCTTTGGTTTCCCATATCTTTTTCTTTCTTTTTTTTTTTTTTTTTTTCCTGTGGTTCTCATTTCTATTTTTTCTCTTTTTTTCTTCTTTCTACTTTTCTCTTTGGTTTCAACTTTCAAATTCCTTTATTCTTTTGTCATCCCTTTGTAGAACATCTATCTTTGGTAGCCCATGTGAAGTCTTCATCGCTAATGCTTAAATCTTTCTTTTCCTCATGTATCCTTAACCTTCTAAAAAATAATAGGTCAAAAAGGCTATATATATGTGGGTGATGAGGCTTGAGTCAATGAAGGAAGGTTTCTTGTAAGATAGGCTCAAGAGTGCTATTAAGGGTATAAAATGTAATAGGTGGATTCAAAATTTGGCCATTTGTTTTTTTTTTTTTTTTTGAATGCCTATCATCTTCCCCTAAGTTCGAAAAAATGCATCATAAGCTACAAGTCAAGATTTCTTCGCATTTTGATGTCACCTCTATGGTTAGAACAAGGAATAGTACTTATGAGATCGGAAGTGCTAGACTAAGAAGCTCTAGGAGTAGCTTTTCATTATACTCAGGACTAGCACAGAAGAGTCCTCACCCAAACGGATATAGATAAGCTCAATCGCTCAATGGGTTTTAGTCTCCATTAATGATTCTTTTGAGTATCTCAAAAGTGATTTGCTCTTCTCTTGGACTACACTCATGTGGCTAAATGTGTAAGAAGTTTCTAGGACTTGTACATATGATAACTCTCAAGCTAAAATTCATGGACAATTTTTGAATTTTTTTCAGATTTTTAGTGATATTGGAATTTTTTTAATTTTTTAGGGTTTTTGGTATAAATGGAAATCAAAACAACTTATGTACATATAATATGCAATGAAATGCAATGCCTCACCCCCAAACCTATTCTAAACATTGTCCCCAATGTTTATGCAAAACATAAAAAAAATAGGACAAGGAAGATAAATTGTAATTTCTCACCATGGGGTGCCGACACACGAGTATATTGGGTTGCCTCCTAACAAGCGCTAAGTTTAATGTCTTTAGCCAGACGCATCTAACATTGTATGAGGCCAGTTTATCCAGGGTCAACAAGTAGGACCTCCTCAACAACATTCTCAGGATCCACAAACTCAAGGTCTCTTTCAATCTCTGCCCATTCACTTGGAAGGTGCTACCATCTCTGGGATTCAAAAGTTCAACTGCACCGTGGGAATGGACTGTCTAAACGACATAGGGTCCTGACTATCGAGACTTCAGCTTGCCTGGGAACAAGTGCAATCTAGAGTTATATAGCAAAACTTTCTGGCCAGGATGGAACTCTTTCCTTAAAATTCTATTATCATGAAACATTTTGGTCCTAGCCTTATAACTCCTTGCACATTCATATGATCCATTCCTCATATCCTCTAATTCAGTAAGCTGCAGTTTCCGTTGGACCCCGGCATTTTCTAAGTCAAAGTTTAGACACTTGATCGCCCAATATGCTTGATGTTCTAGCTCAATCGGCAAGTGGCATGCCTTGCCGAAGACCAACCTGTACGGAGACATTCTGATAGGTGTCTTGAAGGTTGTTCGATATGCCCACAGTGCATCGTGTAAACGTAAAGACCAGTCTTTCCGATTTGGATTGATTGTCTTCTCCAAGATGTTCTTGATCTCACGATTGGAAATTTTTACTTGCCCGCTAGTCTGGGGATGGTATGGTGTGGAAACTTTGTGTGTGATGTGGTACTTCGCCATTAAAGCTTGAAATACTCGGTTACAAAAGTGCTTACCACCGTTGTTGATGATTGCGTGGGGTATACCAAAGCAAGCGAGAGCGAAAACTTGGTTTTTCAAAAATTCAACCACAACCTTGTGGTCATTAGTCTTACAAGGAATGGCCTCTACCCATTTAGATACATAATCAACCGCAACAAGAATATACTGATAACCAAAAGAAATGGAAAATGATCCCATGAAGTCTATACCCCAAACGTCAAATAACTCAACGATCAAGATAAGTTGTTGGGGCTTTTCATTCCTCTTAAAGATCCTCCCTAATCGTTGACACCGGTCACAATTCATACAATGCTCGTGTGCATCCTTGAAAGGGGTAGGCCAAATAAATCTAGATTGCAGCACCTTTGCTGCTGTCTTTTTACCAGAAAAATGTCCCCCGTAAGCATGGTTATGACACAATTCAAGTATGCTCTTCTGGTCCATCTCGGGTACACACCTCCTAATGATTTGGTCAGGACAGTGTTTAAACAAATAGGGATCATCCGAAAAATAGTATTTAGCCCTAGACAAGAAGCGAAATTGGTCATTTTTAGACTAATTGCTTGGTGTTTTCCCGGTCACCAAATAGTTAACTATATCTGCATACCACATGATTTTACTATCAATAAACAACAATTGCTCATCTGGGAAGGTTTCTAAAATCGGATAGTTGTCAGAGGAATCGACAATCAAACGCAGAACATAGTCAGCTACCACGTTTTCAGACCCCTTCTTATACCGTATCTCAAGATCAAATTCTTGCAAAAGCAGTATCCACCTGATCAACCGAGCTTTAGTATCTTTCCTGCTCAATAAATATTTCAATGCGGCATGATCAGTGAAGACAATGACTTTTGACCCTATGAGATAGGATTTGAACTTGTCCAACACAAAGACGATAGCCAGCAATTCCTTCTCAGTGGTGGTATAGTTAAGTTGTGCGTCATTAAGGGTCCTACTAGCATAGTAGATGACGTGAGGCAATTTATCTATCCTCTGTCCCAGTACAGCTCCAAGAGCATAATTGGAAGCATCGCATATCAATTCAAAATGTTTCGTCCAATCAAGATGACGGATAATGGGTGCAGATGTCAACTCTCGTTTCAAATGATCAAATGATTGTAAACATGTAGCTGAAAAATCAAAATTAGCATTCTTTGCTAAGAGATCACAGAGAGGGTGAGCAATTTTGCTAAAGTCCTTGATAAAACGTCGATAGAAGCCTGCGTGGCCCAAAACGGCTCTCACCTGTTGCACAGTTTTAGGAGGGGGCAGGTTCACAATCAAGTCGACCTTGGCTTTATCTACTTCAATGCCCTTACTCGATACAATATGACTCAAAACAATGCCCGACTTGACCATAAAATGACACTTCTCCCAGTTCAAAACTAGGTTTTTTTCTTTACATCTTTGAAATACCAAAGTCAAGTGGTGCAGACAGCTATCAAAACTCGAGCCAAAAATAGAAAAGTCATCCATGAAGACTTCCAAAAATCTCTCCACCATGTTTGAGAAAATGCTCAACATACACCTTTGAAAAGTCGTAGGTGCGTTGCACGGGTTAAACGGCATACGCTTGTAGGCAAATGTGCTAAAAGGACAAGTGAAGATTGTCTTCTCTTGGTCCTCGGGGGAGATATGGATTTGGTTATACCCTGAATAACCATCCAAGAAGCAATAGAAAGCTTGGTCGGTTAATCTTTCCAACATTTGATCAATGAAAGGTAATGAAAAGTGGTCCTTCCTGGTCATTGAATTCAATTTTCTATAATTAATACATACTCTCCAACCTGTTTGAACAAGGGTTAGGACCAGTTCATTGTCCTTGTTGGCGATAACGATTATGCCAGATTTTTTGGGTACTACTTGGACAGGACTCGCTCATTGACTGTCAGAAATCGGATAGATAATGCCAGCGTCTAAAGGCTTGATTACTTCTCCCCTCACTACTTCCTTTAGGACCGGATTCAGTCGCCTCTGCAGTTCATGAGATGATTTGGCACCTTCTTCCAGATGAATATGGTGCATAACTATAGAGGGAGTGATTCCTTTAATGTCCAAGATGGTCCAACCTAGGGCACTCTGATAGTCTTTCAGCACATCCAGTAATTTCTTTTCCTACTCTTCCTTAAGGTCTGATACAATAATTACTAGGTTGCTGGTAGAGGGCCCAAAGTAGGCATACTTTAAATTCTTGGGTAATGATCTCAATTCTAACTTGGGTGGCCCAACAATAACTGACTCTTTTTCGACCTTAGATTCAAAGGTGGACGTAAATATAGGCTCAATTTTCTGCTTTCATCGGCTAACATCCATCGGCTGGGCCGAATCCAATAATACATTAACTTCGCATATGGACCCGTTGATGTCTAGGTTGGCATTGAAGTGAGCCAGACATTCCTCCAACGAATCTGTGTAACATGATGATTGAACTATTTGATCAACTAATGTGTCAATCATGTTTATTTCCTCATCATCATCTAGGTCTGATGTTTGGAGTTCGTTACGTAAAACATTCAACTCCAACTTCATGTTCCCGAAACTAAGTGTCACAACCCCATTCCTGCATCTAATCACTGCATCTGATGTTGCAATGAAAGGTCGACCAAGATTGACAGGAATATGTCGGTCGAGGGCTGCCACTGGTTCAGTATCTAAAACCACAAAATCAACTGGAAAATAAAAATCATTAACTTTTACGATCACATCTTCAATCACACCTTTTGGATACTTGACTGACCTATCAGCAAGACAAAGGGTAATATCAGTCTTCTTCGGTCCTTCCAGGCCCAACTGCGTGTACACGGAGTACGGCAGTAAATTCACACTTGCCCAAAGATCAAGGAGACACCTCACCATGACGGAGTCTCCTATCTGAATGGTAATGGTAGGGCAATCAGGGTCTTTGTATTTGGGTGCAATGATCTGCTGGATCAACCCTAATGCTTGGGCTGCCATCACAGCGGTTCTGGGTACTGATGTTTTCCCCTTGACAGTGGTCAGGTCTTTTAACAACTTGGAGTAGGAAGGGATTTGCTTTATGGCATCAAGGAGGGATATGTTTATCTAGACATTTTTTAAACCTTCTAAGATTCCCTCAAAGTGATCCTTCTTCCTCGTTTCCTTTAATCAGTTTGGGAATGGTGCTCTAGGTACCACTTGTAAAGATGATGGGTCAACTACGGTGGGCTTTTGAATCTTCTCTCTCTGTGGCTCTCCCCATGGGATGGATTCTTCTCTCTCTTTCTCTTTTTCTCTTTCTCGGGTTCGACAACTTTTCTCGAACTCTCTGGCTTTCCTAAAAAATCTTCTTTCTTTGATCCTCTTCAGGCATCTCAACTATATTGTCAACAGTCTTTTCTGATCTCAGTGTATGAATCTCCTACACATGCTCTTTACTCTCTACCGAACACTGGCCTCTGGGTTGATTGGGCAGTCCTTTCGGATTAACAATGATTTGGCTCGGGAATTGGCCATTTTCTCTCTCGGACAACTGTAAAGTGAGCTGAACAAATTGAGCCTCTAGTTTTGCAATGGACTGGTTTTGGGCCTGGTTAGTCTACTCTTAGATTTGAATGAATTTGGTCAACAGGTTCTCCAGATGAGAGGATTGCTGAGGGGCTTGTGATGGTGTAGAGTAGTTAGGCATCTGATTTGGGACTAGTGCCCTACATTGGTTCTGTGGTTGGAACTGATTATGCTGTATGGGTTGTTGAGGATGAGGAACCATAGGATGATTGGTTTGAGCAGGTTGCTAGTATTGCTGCCTAGGATACTGCGGCTGGAATCCGGGCTAACCTCCCTGGGACTGAATAGGCTCGGCTTGACAGTACCAAAAATTAGGGTGAAACCTATTATTTTGGTGGTAGGTCTGACTAAAAGTGATAACAGTTGGTTTTCCAAAGTTTCCGTAGGAACTCAGCGCATTGGCTTGCTCGGCTTTGACAAATGGCAAAGTAGGGCAACTCTCAACCGTTTGTTCACAACTATTGCATAACACACAAACAAGATGCGGTTCATTCATACTTCTCAAGGTGGGCTCATGTTGCTGAGGGGTGGGTTGGCATGACATCACAGACAGAGTTCCTATCTTTTTGCTCAAATTTTCCACTCCTTGAACTAAACTGGTGATCATCACATTTTTCAACTCAGGGTCTTGTTTGATGTTGTACATTCCAGGCTTCTGGATCCCTGTCTCATCTCTCTCTAAGTCTTTCCTATTACTGCTCCAATTTTGTGAATTTTCCGCAAGCTTTACAAGGAATTCGTATGCTTGATCGGCAGTTTGATTCATGAATTCTCTTTTGTGCATTGATTCAATCAAGATACGCTGGGGGTTTGTAAAACCTCTATAAAAGAAATTTATCAACTCTCATTTGTCAATCTTGTGATGTGGGCATTTGATCAATAGGTCATGGAATCTCTCCCAGGTTTCGGAAAACTCTTCCTCGAGTCGTCCCCTAAAGTTCCTGATGGCACTCCTAAACTGTTCAGTTTTGCTCATTGGGCAGAATTTGGACATAAACTTTTTGACAAGCTCATCCCAGGTGGTAATGGAGTTTGGAGTCAAGGAATTCAGCCAAGCGGCTGCATGATCTTCTAGCGAGAGGGGAAACAACCTAAGCTTCAAGGCTCCATTATCCAGATTTTGATTCTTAAATGTGTGGAAAATGGTCAGAAATTTATTCAAATGAATATAGGGCTGCTCACACTCTGATCCATGGAAATTTGGTAACATGTTGATGGTGGCGGGCCGGATTTCAAATTAGTCCGCATTATTTTCTAGCAAAACTATATAGCTAGGTGAAGTGGATGAAAAGAGTGTAAATATGTCATTAAGGGTTCTTTGCTGAGGGTTTTGGGCAGCCATTGTAGGTACTATGGGTGGGGCGGGTAAAGCAAGGTAATCAATCCTCACTAATCGGCCTGGATCACGTATCCACACTTGCATACAACTACGATTAACCTAGCAATGTAATGGTCCGCTCAATAAAATGAATGCAACATAACAAAAAGTTCGAAAACTAAATGAAAAGCTAATCTAAACTAAGGTTACCTAAAAGAATTCTAGACAGCTCCTAACTGTGAAGAGGACATTCTGGCCTCCAACCTGGACCTATGAAACAGAAATTCTGGCCAGTTAACCCCCAGGTAGATGGTGGGATCACGACGCGCTATGCGAAAGCTCCTCTTAAAAATCGACTCCTCGAACAACAAAGTTGTCTCCCTACTTGGCAAGATCTTAGCCAAGGGACAAGGTTTGCTTAGGCACTAGAAAATCTGCCAAGGCCTACAATTGGCACAACCGCGGTGGTCTTTCCTAGTGAGCTCGTAACCTAAGGTCACGTTTCTACTCAATTTTATTATGGTTTATTGGCTCTAAACTAAGTGAGAAATAAGATGAAATCCTAAGGGCAAGGAAACGGTGATGAAATCTGAATCCTTATCTTGTTGGGGTAATTTGCCCTTTACTAGTAGTACACCAAATTATAAGTATATTTGAAACAATTACACTACAAAGCAAGGAACAACCAACAAAGTAAACCCCCTTGCAAGGGATTCGCGGGGGTTAGGAAATGCAAACCTCCTGATTTATTTCGGGGGACGAATCGGTTGTCATCGACTCATACCACGTACACCAATTTCCGTGTACAAATGTGAGGGCCCGCGACGGTATTGTCCAACTGTCCTCTTTCCCTACAAGCAATTTATTGTAATTCTACTAAACAACTAACTACTTAATGCAAGTAATGTGCGTGAAGTAAAGTAAATAGGTCACGGGCCGACCCACAACCAAAATTATTACAACTTTGATAATAAATACCTAATACAACCAATTAAGAAAGCAAATGAATGTCTTAAACTAATCCTAAACTAGGAAAGCAAGTAAAATCTTCAAGTTCTTCAATGAACTTTTCCACGTTCCTTCACTCCAAGTAAGGAATTCCCTACAAGACAAGCACAAACAATGTGTAGAATCCGCTAGGAAAATAAGGGAAAGATAAAAAGTACATTAAGCTAAAAATGAGTTCAACTCTATGAAATTCAAAGCTTTCCGATGCCCCTCCCCAGTAACGGCGCCAAGAACTTGATTGACACTTAGATGTGCAACATTTAACCGCAAGACTACGGTGTCGTCAAGTAGTAAAGGACTAAAGAGTCTGTATTATCGATCCTACGGAGAGAGGATGAAAGAAGCAATGAATCCAATTGAATTAGAGTTGAATTAAGATATAGTTAATATAGACACTTGAAGTGAACAATTAAAACTACCAAACTATATGTGAAAAATGGAATTAAACCAATTGAAATGTGAAACAAAATTAAAATAGTAACTAAACTACTCTAATTAACAATTTAAAATATAAAATGAATAAGATCTAAGTTAATCTAACAAACTACACTAAACTAGTGGATGAATGGTGGTGGAAATTGAAGATTTAATGTGAACATGTGGTGTGAAATGCGTAGGGTTTTAAAACAAGTGTGTGAAATGTAAATATAGCAATCTAGAAGTGAAAATAACAAATCAAGCAAAGATTTAAACTAACAACAATAAAAAGAAGAGATTAGTTACAAAGAAGCTCCTAATTACTAATTAAAATCTAAAAGTAAAATAAAATTGCAAAAAGACTAACTTGTTGAAAGATCTCCCTTTGCCATACAAATACATTCCAATTTATAGGAACATTGAAGACATTTGATTGGCTCATTTTCGTAGTTGGAGGCTTTTGATTATGGAATATTTTATATGCAAAAAAAATTTAATGTGCAATTGTTGGGATTGGAACCCATAACTTGTTCCATACCAACCTAAGCTCTAACAAATGCACCAACCAACCATTTGTGTTAGAAAATGACTTCTTTTATCCATAAAGTCTTCTCCTCTTATTTTGGAATTCTTCAACACTTTACCAAGAATTCATGTAATTTCTTTATTGAAATCTCTTCTTGATGCCTTGGAATACTAGCCGGAAGGTTGGAGTAGTCATGGGGTCCACCTACACAAGAGAAATTACATAAAAATGTACTATAAATAATTAGATTTATGCATGATAATCCGATAATCCGTTAATTTGATAAAATGATAAAATCTATGCGTACAGCAAATGATATACATATGAGATGCCAATAAAACTCGGACTAATGAGAGGTAAAATATGCAATATTTAATACTCATCAAGCATGATCATTATACATCTCATGTAATAATCGCAACAAACAGGATTGTCGTTTTGAAGGCATGTGAAGAGAACCATAGAATATAACTGGAGAAATTTGCTTCCCATGATCAAAGTTGATTGCGGTAACTGTTATTGGACTAGATTTCTGCATAAAGAGTTGTACATCAGCTGCATACCGTTGGCTTTTTTTTTTTTTTTTTTTTTTTTTGTTGCACATATTGAGGATAGACTACCAGAATAAGTAGACTCTTCTTGTGCTGGACTTGCTTGCTTGACATCTTGAATATCTTCTAGAAGAAATTTTCTAAGATTGTTGAAGCCTTCTTGCATGCGTTGATTATCCTCAAGCAATTTCTTGAAGTCACTTTGAAAATCATCACGCATTAATTGCAAAATCTCCATAGGTATAGCCATTGTAAGGATCGACCTCTCTGATACCAACTAATACATACCCTTTTACATAATAAAATAAAAATAAAACAGAAAATTAGAATGTGAAAAAAAGAGTCCACTTCAAGGGGGACAAAGACCTCCTAAGGTTCAATTCGAGGAGAACCACAACTCCAAAAACAAGAGCAAAGCCTTAAATTGTTCTTCATTTATATCTGCTACCATATATAACGTGTATAAATTTTTTATAGATATTTCATAACAGTTAAAATAACTTTACCATGCACTAACTCACTACTCCACTAACCCACTATCTCTCCATTCTTCCACGTACATAAAGCATATTTACATACAATTTAGACAACACTATTTTAAATATAATTAAAAATCCTAATAAAACTAATTTCTAAATAAAATATTCTAATAAAATATAAAATACTGAAATTAAATAATAGGTACGTATCAAATCACTAAGGTTATAATAAATTCATTGACTAAATCAATGGAGTCGTTGAGGCTTTTGTATGGTCATCATATATGAGCTACATGTCAAAACTTGATACATGAAGAAGTATAGCTATAGACCTTCAAAAAGAGGAATAAAGGCACAGAAAAACAGGTAGCTCGTATATGTGGGGTCCACTGCTTCCACGCCTGTCAGGCACGGGGTTTTATCTCATCCCATTGGGTCCTAGAAAAAAAAAAATAGAAAGGGAAAGAAAAAATTCAGTTGGTGTGGGCTTTTCTATTTTGTATTCTCTAATTTACTTAATTTTTAGTTTTCACTTTCTTTTATCATTTCATAGAGTGGGTCACATCGTGGGTCCACTGCTTCCACCCATGCCTTGCATTGGGCTCTATCTCATCACATTGTGTCCTAGGAGAAGCCCATGGTTTTTCTTTCTATCTTTCTGTATATTTTTAAGAGATAAAGTTATTTTCCTTTTGTTTCATTGAATTTTTTGAATCCACTAGAATTTAGTTTCTTTCATTATTACTTAATCTTTTTAGTCTCTTTGCATAAAAATATCGTATTTTAAATCTCTTTTGAAATTTTAATAATTTTATTATTTTAAGTTATAAATTATATTATCTATATTAGCACGGGCATGTTTTGCTAGTGTTATGTGACCCCTATTATAGAAAAAGTTTAATTTTTTCATGAAGATTTGATTAATATGTGATTTAAGTTGAGTTTTTGAAGATTTTTCAAATCAAACTACAATTATTGCAGTGAATCATGGACCTACACGACACAGACCCATGGGCGGCTACATCTTTTGGAAAAATTGGATCTTCTGTTGCATAATGGTGAGGTCAACATTATGCAATATATTTTTATATAACATATATTCACCTATTGCTCGATCATTCAGGTAAATGAGGATGAACCCAATTGGATGTGGACCTGATCATCAACAGTCCAAAAAAAGTGGGGCCCATATCCAGATATTTAGGGTTGGATTCTTCGGGTCCCACTGACACAAGTGGGAGGCAGATTTACTAGGCAGCTTGAGACGATCGACCGTGAAAAGGTCGACCTTGACCAAAGGCCAATTGACAGCGTACATGAACATGGGTGGGCCCACCAAAGATGCAGTCACCATTGGACAACCCACACACCTGGCTTTTCCTTGAAATGATTATATTGTTCAACTTATTGGATTCTTCCTGAGATGATGATATTGTTTAACTTATAAGAGTGCATCAAGTCTACTACTTTCAGAATCAAACGTACGAATGTCCCAAAAAATTGATTTTGAATTACATACATTTTGCAACATTAAAGGCTTATATGCCGGATTTCGAGTCCATAGATGTGAATATGTATGGACCCAAAACTGAACCCATTTATCAATCAAAATCTAAATTGGATTTCAAACTCGAATCTATTTATAAATCAAAACCTAAAACAAATTGCAAACCCCCCTCTTTTACAACTCGAAATCTCCTGATAATTTAAAAAATGGGATAGCGATGTGTATCCTTGCATTAGGTGAAAAGAGCGCACTTATAAAGAACATTGCTATCAGAAAATCCAGATGCATGAATTCACTATAGGAATCCCTCCTTGAAAAAACACCCTAAAAATTGGGTTCCAATCAGATGAAAAGGTACATTGATAGGATGTTAAATCAGCGAACCACCCACTTGGTAGCCCTTTCCCTCTAGATGTACTACAGTTGCATTATTCGCGGATCAAAGGATGAATGAATGCAGCAAGTCGCTATCACTATCACTGTCGGTGGTGCTACCAAGCGGGTCCGTGGTCAGGCTACTATTATATTTATCGGCAAGTGTAGCCATGGTCCACGACCGACAAAGTGGGCCTAACCACTACTGATGTTATTCCGGAATATCCCTCTTACCTTTGCCTTTTATTTATTTAATATTTCATGGGTGACTTTTCTCATATGACCATTCCTCTAAAATTTAATAAATATTAGAAACCCTACTCAGGTATCTTGCCAGTATACTTGTAGCACACTACTGCTGCATCTCCTGCATCGATTCCTGAGTCTATTGGATAGGAGCTTGATAGCGAACGTGTGGGTTTGTAACTTTGTACCCAATGTAAAAAGAAAGAAAAGAAAATGTTTAATCTATAATCGTTATTTGATAGATGTGAATTGTTTCCGTGTTGGGGCATTTCCGTAATGCCGAGATAAGCCCTGATTTCAGTAAAAGTACCAATTAGGCTTATTTTGATCTTATTTTCCTGAAGCTCGTTAGCAGCCCAACTTCATGCAGGACTCGTGCTAGCTTTGGTAAAAGTACCAGCTGAGGTCGTCTTGGTCTAATATAACTCGATAATGGTACCGACCTTGCGCAGTTCGACAACAGTGTCAAGATGCGTCATCAAACAAGGCTGTACTTGACTTCGGTATCATCCTCAGCTCGGTTGACCGAGATGGGTACTAGATGTCAATCAGCATTAATAAAATTACGGCTACATGCTGACAGATAAGATAGGTGTCGGATATAGATAAGGGGTTGTCTTCATCCGATGATCATATCAGCAATCATGCAGAAGGTCAAGGTATGGTCCGATGGGACATTTGCTCCACCTACCTCCACTGAGGAACAAGGTATGGTCCAATGGGACAGTACCTCCACCTACCTCCACTGAGGAAGGATCTAAGGTGACTATCGCCTATATATATGCATGAGGTAAAATCACCAAAGGTATGCAAACATCATTCACTCATAGCTCTCCTTTCTTCTCCACTCATGCACCCTTTGTTGAGTTATTGAGCTAACTTAGGTGTCGGAGTGCCTTCGGCTGGCAGAAGCCAAGGCCTCTAACCTTCTTCTTTCCATTTTAGGCTTCATGAGCTATTGTCTTTCTTAAAAGCTTTAAAGCAACAATTGGCGTCGTCTGTGGGAAAAGTTCAAAAACATCATGCCTCCGAAAGCTAAGAAGGTCAGCGAGTCATCAAAAACCTTGCCACTGCCACTAGCATTGCCAATATAGTTGTCACCAGTGTTGCAAGAAATAGTGCCAGCACAGGCGCGACCGGTGCGACAAGAGGCAATGCCAAAGCAGTTGCCGCTAGTATTGCAAGAACAGCTACCACCAGCCTCTCACCAGAGAAGATCTGGGGAAAGATCCCGATCGACAGGCGCAGGAGGCCCTGTCACTCGATTGGCATCGTCTTAAAAGGGGGTGACAGCATCTCCCCAGCAAGATAATCAATTGATCAAGCATCCTCAGCAAGGCACCTTTCAGCAGGCGCCCACTTTTCAGCAGGCTCCTCCCCAGCGGAATGCTCCCCCGACAGGAGCTTACCGACAGAACAGGTCTCCAACACCTGTCAGATCTCGTCAATCACATTACCAGATCGAAGACGACGACGATGATGACGACAATAACCCTTTTTGTGAGGAGATTAGAACTCAGAATCTCATCATCCAAGAAAAAGACGAATTGATCCGAAGGCTTCAACCGCAGCTGCAAGAGAAGGTGACGACCTCAATTCCACCCTCTAGACCTCTTTCAGTTGACCAGGATTTAAAGCGAGTCCTAGACAACAAGTGGCACCATTGAGTCTATGATGAAGGCTGGAGCAGCAGCCACCTAGACAGCACCCAAGGGAGGCTGAAGCGAAGACCAGAAGAAACTGATGATCTGAGAGAGTGGCTTGACCAACAGGTCAAGCAGACTGTCCAACAAAATATAGAGGTGGCCGGTCTCACCCGAGGCCGATTGAATGCTTACGACTCAGAGGATCTTGGCACGTCTCCATTATCTCAAGAGATAAAAGAATTTCCACTTCCCGAGAAGTTTAGTGTTCCGAGGTTCATCCTTTACGACGGAACCTCTAATCCTGCAGCACATCTCCGACACTTCGCCCAGAGGATGTCAATTTTGGGAGACGTCGGACACCTGAACTGCAGAGTGTTCTCTTTCAGTTTGGGGGACCTTTCTCTTAGATGGTTTTGTGCACCTCGGGAGGGGGGGGGTCAGTTTCGAGCTAACGGCAATTCAGAAACTCCTTCGTGGAAAAGTTCCGGGCACATAGAGTCATCCCAAGAACAGGCAATGACCTGATAGCGATCATGATGAAGTGGACTTAAAACGTCACTCAGTTCACCAAGAGATTCTGGACCATCTACAGCCAAATCGAGTACTCCAATGACGAAGTGTCTATCATGTGCTTCCAACAGGCTCTGCTGCCAGGCAACGAGCTCCGGAAGGAACTTTTTCGGTACCCTGTGACCACAATGAAAGCATTAATGACCCGGGTAAACCAGTTCATTGAGCAAGAGGAGGACAAAATCCGAGCTCGGGAAAGTTTTGGTTTCGGGCATGAAGACAAGCCCTCTAAGAAGGACAATAAACCATTTCAGAGGGAGGAGGCGAACCGAGATAAAGCTTCTTCAAGCTCGGTGATGGTCTCAGCTCCCACCTCGGGGGGCAAGAAGAAATTCTCTAAGCCTTCCACAAACTCCTACAAGGCTGTGAATATGATCTTCAAGGAACCGATCTACAAGGTTCTCAGCAAAATCAAATCACAGCCATTTTTTAAGTGGCCGCAGCCGATGAGGGGTGATTATTCCACCCGAGATCAGAATAAGTTTTGTGCCTACCATAAACAAAATGGGCACAAAACAGAAGACTGCATGTCCCTCAAGTCTCATCTTGAGAAGCTCATCAAAGACGGACACTTGAAGGACTACATCAAAGATGAGAGTAGGAATAATAATGTCCAAGCTCATCAACACCAGAATGATGAAGACAACGATGAGCCGGAGGGCATAATAAACGTCATCCACTTAGCTCCCGCGCCAAGGGGGGGCAACCAGGCTCGTGCCGAGGCCAGGAGGGCCTTACACGATAAACAGGTGATGACTACCGAGCTGGAGCCAGCCGTAAAGAAAGTTCGGACAGAAAAGCCCAAGATCAGGTTCTCAGATAAGGACCTAGAAGGGGTCTAACTCCCCCATAATGACTCATTAGTCATGACCCTGAAGTTGAAAAACTTCGTCGTAAAAAGGGTGCTTATAGACCCCGGGAGTTCCTCGGAGATCCTGTATTATGATTGCTTCACGAAGCTAGGGCTCAAAGAGGAGGACCTGCAAGAATCACACACCCCCCTAATAGGTTTCAGCTCAAAACCAGTATACCCAAAGGGAATGATCTCCCTGAAGGTCCAGATTGGAGAAGCCAGTATGCAAGCCGACTTCCTGGTGGTAGATGTACCATCATCATACAATGCAATAATGGGGAGGACTTGGCTGCATAGCATGGAAGTCGTGCCTTCCACTCATCATTAGAAGCTCAAGTTCCCGTTGGAGAACGGGAATGACAGAGTTGAAGTGGTCACTGTCAGCGGCGACAAAGAGATGACCAAACAATGCTTGATGGCCGTGGTGCCCGGTGAAACAGACCTGACCCAGGTGCACATGGCCAAATTAGAAGCAGAACTGGAGGACGTTGGCCGAGCTCCATAAAAAAAATATTGAAGACTTGGCCGGAGTCAGGATCGATCCAGACAATCCAAAGTGATTTTTTCTACTCGGTAGCCAACTGACTGAGCCCGACAGGTCCAAGCTGTTGACTTTTTGTTACAAAACAAGGAAGTTTTCGCTTGGACCCCCAAGAAATGCCTGGCGTCGATCCAAAAATCATGTGCCACAAACTAAACGTGGACCCCAACTACAAACCTGTCATTTAGAAAGCTCGCAGAACAGGGATTTAGCCAACTGAGGCCGTGATTGAGGAGGTCGAGAAATTACTGGAAGCTGAAGCAATTAGAGAAGTCCACTACCCCTAGTGGCTGGCTAACATGGTAGTGGTCAAAAAGAAAAATGGGAAATGGAGAGTCTGCGTCGACTTTACCGACCTTAATAAGGCATGCCCCAAGGACAGTTTGCCACTCCCGAAGATCAACCAAATGATCGACGCGATTGCCGGGCACGACAGGATGAGTTTCCTCGATGCTTATAAAGGTTGCCATCAGATCACGATAAGCAAGCCTGACGAAGAAAAGACTGTGTTTATAACACCCAGAGGCATCTACTGTTACAAAGTGATGCCCTTTGAGTTAAAGAATGCAGAAGCGACTTACCAAAGGCTGGTAACGAAGATGTTTCAGACTCAGCTCAGCAAAACCATGAAAGTCTTCATTGACGACATGGTCGTCAAGTCTAAAAGGTCATAGGACCACTTGGCCGACTTGCGTCAAACGTTTGACATCCTCAAGAAGTTCCAGCTCTAGCTGAACGCGTCCAAGTGTGCGGTTGGCGTCGGTTCAGGCAAATTCCTGGGAAGCCTGGTTACAAGAAGGGGAATCGAAGCCAACCCAGACCAGATCTCGGCAATACAGGCAATTCAGAGTCTAACCACAGCGAAACAAGTCCAGAGGCTCATAGCGATGGCTGCTGCGCTCAACCGCTTCATCAGCCGCGCTTCAGACAAGTGTCACCCATTCTTCCAGCTCTTGAAGAAGAGTTCAAAATTCCAATCGACTCCGGGGTGCGATCGAGCCCTGCAGGAACTCAAAAACTACTTATCCTCACCTCCCTTATTGTCTAAGCCAAAACAGGGTGAGGTGCTCTATCTGTACCTGGCGGTCTCGGATCATGCAGTGAGCTCAGTACTCATCAGAGAAGAGGACAAGCAGCAAAAGCCTATCTATTACACAGGCAAAATCCTCCTTGATGCCGAGACTAGGTACTTGCCATTGGAGAAACTCGCATTGGCACTCATCAGTGCTTTTCATAAACTCTCCCACTACTTCCAGACGTTTACTATAGTAATTGTTACCGAACATCCACTCAAGTCCCTTTTCAGAAAGGCCGACTTCTCTGGAAGAATCTCAAAATGGGCCGTCAAACTAGGGCAATTCGATATCTAGTATTAACCCAGAATGGCAATCAAGGCCCAAATTTTAGCAGACTTCATCGTGGAGTTTGTTTCTCCTAGTACGGCACCGAGACAGCTTGACACCGAACTAGGGGGTAATGAGGAAGAGGTTACCGAGATGGAGCAAGAAGAGACCTGGAAGCAGTTCCTTGATGCGGCATGGAAGGTCTTCGTTGACGAATCCTCAACTTCTAAAAAGGCATGCGCTGGCATAGTCCTCCAGTCTCTGAAGGGCCTTGTCATCGAGCAAACCTTAACTCTTGACTTCAAGGCGTCGAACAATGAAACTGAGTATGAAGCCCTGATCGTGGAGCTCGGCAGCGCCAAAATTCCGAGGGCACAGCACCTAGTGGTGTTCAGTGACTCACAATTGGTGACGAGTCAGTTGAACGAAGACTATCAAGCTTGGGATGAAAGGATGGCGGCCTACCTCACTCACACGAAGCAGCTACTTTCTCAGTTCATCAGAGTTGAAGTTAGATAGATCGGTAGCGATTCCAACTCTCATGCCTATGCTCTTGCCAGCCTGGCCTCTGCCATCGAGGCTGGAAGAAAAGGAACAGTTGAGGTGGAAACACTGAAAAAACCAAATATAGAACTCCAACCATCTTGGCAAATTTTGTGTGCTAACCTCGGTCCAAGTTGGATGGACCCGATCATCACCTATTTGAAGGACGACCACCTCCCTGAAGATAAGAACGAGGCTCACAAAATCAGGCTGAAAGCAGCTTGATTTTGGTTGTCTTCGGATGGCAAGCTCTACAGGAAATCCTTCACCGGCCTTACCTCCAGTGCGTCCACCCGAGTAAAGTTGAAGACTCCCTCTATGAAATTCAATAAAGAATCTGCAGAAGCCACATCAGAGGTTGGTCACTTGCGTACCGAGCCATCAACCAGGGCTACTGGCGGCCCTATACGCAGAAGGACGCTCAGCTCTATGTCAGGAAATGTGAGAAATGTCAAAAGTTCTCGCACTCCTTCCATCAGCCAACACAAGACTTGAGCCCACTTTCTAGCCCTTGGACTTTTGCCCAATGAGGGTTGGACATCGTGGGATTACTTCACCGAACTCCAGGGAATAAGAGATGGCTAATAGTAGCTACCGATTATTTCACCAAGTGGATAGAAGTGGAGCCGCTATCCTCCATTATTGAGCACGATACAAGGAACTTTTTCTGGAAGAATGTCATCACAAGATTTGGGGTACCACACTCTGGTCTTGAACAACGGGACTCAATTCGACTCCAATTACTTCAGGAACTTCTGCCAGGAGCTCGGTATCAGAAACTATTACTTGACTCCAGCTTATCCATAGCGCAACGATCAGGCCGAGATTTCAATCAAGGTGGTGCTCGATGGACTCAATAAGAGGCTTGATTGAACTAAGGGAAGATGGATGGAAGAACTTCCAAGTGTCCTTTGGGCGTATAGAACTACTCCAAGGCGATCCACTTCGGCAACACCCTTCTCCCTGGCTTATGGAATGGAAGCCGTGATCCCTCTTGAGATCGGTCTTCCAACCCTGAGGTCCGAACTCATCGACCAAGGCAAAAATGAAGTGAATCTGGCCCAAGAACTTGACCTGGCTGAGGAGCGAAGGGACGCTGCGGCCATCCCTCTAGCTTCCTACCAGCAACAATTGGCCAAAAGCTATAATCAAAGAGTCAAAGAAAGGAAGTTTTCAATTGGAGAACTGGTCTTGAAAAAGATGTTTCCTGCTGACAAAAATCCTAATGAAGGCAAGCTGGCACCGAACTGGCACGAACCATTCAAGGTGATCTCGCAATGGGACAATCAACATACAGGCTTGAGGACATGGATGGTAAAGAGTTACCACGCCCATGGAACGCTACACACCTCAAGAAGTATTACTTCTAAATTATATTCAATTCTTGAAATCAATAAAAGGAATTCTTGTGGAAGGATTGTACTTTATTGTTTCTCGCCAAGTTACGGAACTCGGCGGTTATCCCAGCTCGGTTATAGAACCAGCTACGCCCAAGTTACAGAACTTGGCAGTTTTCTCAGCTCGGTTATGGAACCAGCTACCCAATTCGCTAAGTTATAGAACTCGGCGGTCATCTCGGCTCGGTTACAGAACCAGCCAGCGGGTTACGGAACTCGGTATATTCAGCTCAGTTATGGAACCAACTATGCAACTCGCCTAAGTTAAAGAACTCAGCGGTTGTTTCGGCTAGGTTATGGAACAAGCCATACAAAATACCTTGTTACAGAACTCGGTGACTCAATCTCGGTAGCTTCAGCTCGGTTATGGAACCAGCTGCTTAAAGTACCAAGTTACGAAGCAAGGCAACAATACCAGTTAGGTTGCAGAACCAACTGTGTGAAACACCCAGTTAAAAGAACTCAGTGGTTACCTTAAGAAGACTAAGTTCGGTTAAAGAACCAACTATAAAGTCTTCGGTTTGATTCTGTCGAGTTCGGTTAGTGAACTAAACTTGACAAGAACTTAAAAGTTTTACATAAACTCAACTACTCGCTAGCTCCGGTTATTTGAACTGAACTTAGTCCCTTAATGTTTCTGGTTAATGAACTAAACAATTAGAAAGGCATGGTTGTGGAACCGAGGTCCAAAAAATTTTTTTTTAAAAAAAGAATAGTTGCAAGCGTGGAAGAACAATTGCAGACATGAAAAAAGAAGAATTTGTATTCATTGATGAAAAAGTACAAGGTACATCATTGCACTTTGAAGAAAAAAGAAAAAACATCAATACAAATTTATGGAGCAGCCCCGCCAGTCTCGACCGTATAGGGAGGCACCTCGGCAGGAGGAGCTTCAGGAGGAGGGACAATTTCGATAGAAGGAGTTTCGAAAGGAGTAGTTGGGGCGATCTCATGAGGAGGGGTAGAACTTAGCTCGATTTCCTGATCTCCGAGCTTGGGCAGATCCTGGTATACAGGGTTGTCCTCAGGAATCCCTGCCTTCTTCAGTGCAGCCCGGCACCCAAGCTCAAACAATCGTGGGCCTAACTGATCGACCTGAGCTTCATAGTCCTTTGTTGCCTCCTCCACCCCGTCACGGAAGGCGGCATCGACTTCAGCTTGAGATGAGGCTTCAAGGTCAGCCTTTGCCTTCTGCGCAGCCTCGAGCTTGGCTTCAAGTTGGCCCCCCCTCTTCACCTTAACTTCGGCCGCCCCTTTTAGCTCATGGGTTTCGACCTTTAGCCTGCAAATTTTGGCCATTGCCAACTCAAGCTCTTTCTTGAGGCTAACGTTCTTCTCCTTTGCCTCCTTCTACTTGGGACAGCTGCCCTCTAAGGCCGTCGAGAGCTTCTTCTTTTCTGCCTCGAGCTTCTCGACCTTGGAGTCTCTTTGCTGGACCCTGTCCAAAGCCACCTTCACCCTCTGGCCAAGCCCCTCCCCTCCCGGTCTCTGTAGGGCGCTGCCGAACCGAACCAGACGCACTGCTAGCGGAAGAAGCCCCAACAGCACCCGAGGCCGCGGAGGCGGGATTTGGATTGGTAGAAGGGGGATTGGAAGCAAAAGGAGCTCCCTTTCCGAAGAATTTGTCCCCTAATTTTTTGGTCTGTAGGGCAGGTCGGCTTCGCTGCATCCTCTCCTTCTTCTTCCGAGCTCGGAGAGGTGTAGGCTTCAACAACTTGTTGTAAATCTGCCTCCGGCTCGGTGCGCGATGAAGAGGCCTCAGCAGCTGAAGCTCTTCGACTCTCAAGGTCGACAGAGGCGTTCGTGAGCTCGTCGGGCTTCCTCTTAATATAAGTACGATACTATGGTTCATACCCAAGGAGAGCCCAGGCAGCTCGGGTGTGGTGACTTTTGTAGTTGCGCACAGCGTTCAGCCAAGTACCGTTTTGTCACCAACCAAATAGGCGGGCCGCACGCTTTCTCTGGTCGATCTCTGCACGACAAACAACAAGAGCGTTTGGTCGGCAAAGCAAGAAAAAGTGAAATACGATGACACAGAGGAGGTCGATATTTATTTGGAGGAATTCCGAAGTGACAAGGGGATCTTGTATGACCTCTCCGCCGCGGACTCATTCTCCTCGAACTCCCAGTTGCTGGAGACGAATTGACGATCATCCCCGGCATGCCTGCTCGAGTCATCCAGGTCAGTAACGAACTGCTCCCGCCTCGGCCTCCCTGGAGGTAGTAGCAGTGATCGTTCCCTACGGACTTGCACACATCGTAGGCATTCTCGATGTCATGGATACCGAGGTTAATGCCCAAGATCCTATTAAACTCTACGGCGCCCATTATTATTTTGTAGCCGTTAGGCATCAGTTGGCAAGGGCTGAGATGCCATGTCGTCAGATAGGCGATGAGAAGGGGGTGAACTAGGATTCTAACCCCACCTTCAACTATAGCAACCATAGGAAAGGGCATACAGCTGTCATGGAAAGAGTAGCCGTAAAAAAGGTGCTCAGGTTTATCTAATCTGGTCCGGACATCGTTGGGGATGCCATACATCTCCTTGGAACTAACCATGGCCTCAGGTGTGTCCAACTAGTGCTTATAAGCCCTTATTTCCCCAAAGATGAAAGGCAAAAACCCTAGATAGAGGACAGAAACCCTAAAATGAAGACGAGAATGTGGAGAAAGAAAAATGAGGAAGAAGAAGACTCACGAAGACTAAAGGCAAGATGGAATCTCGAGAGCAACGGGACGTCTTTCTTCTTTGCTCTCTCCTCTGCAAAAGCCCTTTCTCTAAACGAATGCAAAAGTAAAGGAAGAAAAGGACAACACCCATATTTATAAGAATAAAAGGGTGCCCTTTGGAATTTCGAGGGCACACGTGCGAGGCGTCACCTCGAGCATTCCATACGCCTCTTTGAAGATGCTAGAAGACCCATCAGGCAGCGATACGTGGTACCGTTGGTTCGCTTCCCGCATTGATCAAGACGCCTCATTTATTACCTCATTGATTATCTAGGGCGGACGAAGTGACAACAGCGTACTAATTGATCACCTCGGGCAGACGAAGCGGCATCAACATTAATCACCTCGGTTAGGTGAAAGGACATTGACGTCTCATTAATTCCTCGGACAGTTGAAGCGACGCTATGATAAGGATCAGACATCAACGACCAGCACCAAGATGAAAAGCTCCAAACCCAACACTAAGATCTCCCTTCATGATACTTAGCTCCAGACCTTAAAGAGTTTGAGAACTCTAAGAGGTCAAGAGCTAGGGGGCAATTGTGTGGGGGCATTTCCGTAATGCCGATATAAGCCTTGATTTCAGTAAATGTACCAATTAGGCTTATCTTGATCTCTGTTTCTTGAAGCTCGGTAGTAGTACCACTCCATGCCGAACTTGGGCTAGCTTTGGTAAAAGTACTAGTTGGGCTCATCTCGGACTAATACAGCTCGGTAATGGTATCAACCGTGCGCAGTTTTGGCAACAATGCTAGGATGCATCATCAAACAAGGCTGTACTTGACTTTGGCATCTCCCTTAGCTCGGTTGACCGAGATGGGTACTAGATGTCAATCAGCATTAATAAAATTACGGCTACATGTTGACAGATAAGATGGGCGCCGGATATAGATAAGGGGTTGTCCTTATCCGACGATCACATCAACAATCATGCAGAAGGTCAAGGTATGATCCGATGGGACAGTACCTCCACCTACCTCCACTGAGGAAACAAGGTATGGTCCGATGGAACAGTACCTCCACCTACCTCCACTGAGGGAGGATCTAAGGTGACCATCGCCTATATATATGCATGAGGTAAAATCACCAAAGGTATGTAAACACCATTCACTCATAGCTCTCCTTTCTTCTCCACTCATTCACCATTTGTTGAGTTCTTGAACTAATTTAAGCGTCAGAGTGCTTTTGGCTGGCTGCAACCAGGGCCTCTAACCTTCTTCTTTCCTTTTTCAGGCTTTAGGAGCTATTGTCTTTCCAAAAATCTTTACAACAAACCCTACTTAACTAAGTCCATAATTTTTAGGCACTTACAATTACTATCAATGATGGTATGTTTGTGGCATTTCATGATACCGTGGATAGCACCTCTCTTCCTTTTTTTTTATATTTAAACTAGGGCAAATATTTTAGAGTTCAGTGCGGCTCTATACAATATGAAGATAGAAAAAAAAAAAAAAACTATATAATTTTTCTTTATTTTGCAGGAAATTGTTTATTGTAAATGATTGAAATCTAAAAAAGATATAACCAAGGGTGTGTATATTGAAGGGCAAGCTAGCAATTACACACAATAACCTCCCAGAACAAGCACACACAAGACTAAACCATGGGTGTGTATGTTGAAGAGCAGAGCTAGTGATTATACAATAATACCCCAAAACAAGCGTTCTAATCGCTCAGTTTCTCATTCGTTCTCCACTGAAGAGAGTAGGGAACCCACCAAGTAAAATTTTGAAATGGTTAAAATGAAAGCACTTACTTTCCTTCAATGGGTTGTCCCAAATTGTATTCAAATAAAAGTTGGTCGCATAGTAAAATTGAGCACAATTGCATCATTCATTATATCTCAATCTTACGATAAGATCAACTCCTATTGAAGTAAAATTTTAGGACAACCGGGGAGAGCATTTATTTTGAGTGGTTACATTTTCAATGGGTCAGAAAATATTGCATTAATAACATTATTTATGATATACTCAATCTTACCGTGAGACCAACTTGAATTGGAGAAAAGTTTCTGGACAACTTACTGAGCGAGCATGCATTTATTTTGAGTGGTTTGGGTTTCCAATACGTAGGCATCACTATCCAATTCCAACTTCTCACTAATGGGAAGCAAGAGTTAGACACGTAAATGACCTAGGCAAGTGAACTATGCACTATCATATCATTTGAACCTTTGCAATCCACCTTATCATGACTTATGTAATAACTTTCAATGTAACCTTCTCAACCATCCAAGCCTATGGTTGATATCGTAGCTCATCAAATAATTACAACTGACCAATGTACGATTTTTCACTAATTAATTGTGAGTGGATTAGTTTACATCTGACTAATTCAATATAGGTCCTACTTTGATTAGAGTGAAATACAACTTTCCGTGCTTCTTTGAGTGATTTGGTGGATTCATTAAGTTGAGTCCTAATATTTCCATATTTTAACTAACCTCACGAAGTTTTGAGAAATTGTTTCCCAAAAAACATTCAAATATTTTCAAATTTAGAGTGCTTCTTGAAATACAATCAATAGAAGTTGCAAGGAATAAATTATATATTATTAATAAATCAAGAATTATAAAAAGTTTCCTACCCTCCACCTTTATCAAGAAAGTCCTGGCTCCCTAACTGTGTAATTTTTTTAGTAATTGTGTTCATCTAACCTTGTATTAATAATTCTAAGCGGTGGTCCTCAAATGTGGCATCCTCTTTTTCAAAGAGGATCTCTTGCTACTTGCAGCACATGCTCATAGAAAACTTTGGCAAAGATTAAATTATGGAAATAGGCAGAGACAAAAATGTGGGTAAACTACGTTGAATGAGCATTAATTTTGCTACTTGAATTTCATTGAATAAAAAAGAATATTTAAAAAGTAATTTATAGAAATTTAAAAAAATTATGGGTGCTTGTGCTTCATATTGTACAACATTTGTCTCTTATCTCCTTTGTTTTTTGTCTGAGGTTGTGGTTGGCATGGCAAGTCTATTTTCGCCCCTATTTGTCTTAAAATTGTTTGAAAAAGCTTTTAAGCCATTTGGTAACACATTTTTTGATGTCTGTTTCAAATAGAGTACTCAAATTAAGCCTCTAGTCACTCAATCACTAAGCTGGGCAAATTTAAAATAGACACAGATGTTTCAATCAGAAAGACGCACAATGCTACGATGAAAATGATGTCCTTGTGACCCTATTTGTTTTATTTTTTTGCAATGACGTCCTTGTGACCCTATTCATATTTTATTTTATTTTTTTGCAATTTTTTATTGTGGGGTCCTAAATGGCTCGATTCCAACCATTGAATGTCTTTAGAAGGCTAAACGACTATGGGGTTAAAATTTTAGCCATTGAATGATCGTGAATCTTTAGATATTTGCCAAAAAAAAAAAAAAAAAAAAGACTTGGAGTTACTTTTTTAGACTTTTGCGGACCTAAATCAAGATCTGAACCATCCATCCTCTTTTGAAAACTAAAAACGGCTATAAGGTTTGATGTAATGCCTTGCTTCATCACGGATCTCCAAGAATTTATAAAAACCGTAAACTATCGGATTACTTAGACAATGGAATAAGGTCCACATGTCTCTTTCGCAAACCATCTATTTGTGAAATATCTATTTCAAACAACTCGATTTGAAATAGATCTATTCCAAATAATTTAGTTTTTCCAAATAGACGGGCTTGTTTCTTTATTGGAATTCATGGAATTCCTGTCTAGAAAATTTTAAAATTCTCAGACATAGTAGAATTCTCGAATGCTCCCTTGTACTTGATCATCCAAAAATCCCACCAAAAAGCAAAGAGGTGGAATTTCTGGCATTCTAAAGACATTTAAGGTACTTTAAGTAGCTGGAGTTTTGAAATGCTTGTGAAAAATATAACATTTGCAAATGCCAAGGGACAAAATATCACATCATATCCAAAACACCTCAACATAGTAAATTCTTGTCAGAGATTCTAGTAAAGAAATAGGCCCTAAAGGGACATTCTCTTTACTCAAATTCAAAGATTTCATATCCCTAGAATCTATGAATGCCTAGTGGAATTCCTAAATCCTTGTTACACCCCGACCCGAACTAATCATAATTAAGGCTAATTAATTGTGATTAATGCTAATTAAGCATGGATAATTGGATTAACTAAGGTTAATGACCAAAGAGGGACAAATCAGTCTCTAATGACACATTAAGCCTAAATGAAATGGATTTGAATAGAAATGAATTGATTGAAATGAGTTTTGACTCAAACAAGGTGAGTTGAGGACTTTTTCGTAAATACGGGTTTTCACGTATTTCATCAAATACGGAAATTCTTGATACCAACGTGTGTATCTCGAAGAGTACGTCAACTTTCATAATAGACACGATTTCATTTGACCTCAAATGGGCCAAGTGGTGCCTCATTTGACTCAAAATGTAAATGTGATAAATGAGAGGGAGTTTTGTTGTGAAGGCTCTTATATTAGAATCAAAAGGGGAAGAATGAGCTCATTTCTCATTTCATCTCTTGCAAACCAAGGAGAAACCCTAGAGCATTTTATCTTTTCTCCCTTCCTCTTCCATTCCTCTTGATTAAGAGTGAGATTCAAGAGTGATTGAGTGATCTTTGAAGAAGGAAGCATCAACTTCATCTTCTTCCCCAAGCAAAACCACCATTTTTGAAGAGAAGAGCTTGAGAGGGATCTCAAGGCTCAATTACTTTGGACCACAAGTGAGTAATGACCTTCCTTTAGGATTTCCAAGTTGTTAATGAATGGTTAGGCATGATTTTTAGCCCCAATGACTCATGGGAGTGCATTTGGGTGTTTTGTGTAATAGGGTTTGAGAAAAGGGGATTTTGATCTCAAGCCAACCTAAGTAAAAGAGGGTATTGGCAATTAGCTTCCAAAGGCAAGTATAAACCTTGCTTGTGATTAATATTAATCATTGTAATTGTTCATGGTAGTTGTTCATAGATTTGCTATGGTTTTATGCATTTTATATTGGATTTTGGATTGCTTATGAATGTTAATGAAGTGATTAAGGGATGATTAGAGATGTGATTATGGATGAATGTGAATGGATGATGCATGAGGGGGGAACAGGAGGTTCCAATTTTACCATGCAAGTTGTAGAATGTGATTAAGAGAAGAGAGGAGAAGAAGAGAGTGAACTGCACAGAATTCGGACAAAAATTCTGCACAGTTCGCTCGAGCGAACCGGGCTCTGTCTGGGCGAAATAAAATTTTTTGCAGTTCGCTCGAGCGAACCCCCGGTTCGCTCGAGCGAACATGTTGCTGTGTGAGTTCGCTCGAGCGAACAGCGTTCTGCCTGGGGTCCGCTCGAGCGAACAGTGGGGTCTGCTCGAGCCAACCTGTTAGAGTCCGGTGAATTTCGAGTTTTGGATTTTTACGAGAATTGGAGTATGACTCTTAAGTAAAGATGCGCTCCCGATTAGTTTTTAAGACTAATCGTGGTTAAAATAGATTATTGAGAATTAGTAAGGTTTCAAAGGGTTTCATTGAGCGAACCATAATTGGATATTGCCTAAGCTCCATGGGTGTTAATTAAGGGGACTTGAAATGCACATATTAAATATAAATGTGATGTCCATCAAGAATAACACGTGCATTTGGGAACCAATGATTACACCCGAATGGTTGTTTAGAATTGAGATAGGATTGAGATAGGATTGAGATGGGATTGAGTAAAACCATATGTGGTTAATGTTACTCTCCTTGTGTCATTGTGATCAGTCTAATGAGATTGATATCATTGTTATTCCTTTCCTTTGTCATGAAAGGAATCATTGAGTTGAGTTGGATCCATAAGTGGATTTCTTACTGACTGTTATTGATCATTGAGTCTGGCACTACCTAGCGATTGTATTAGAACTCCAAGTGAGTTCAATGAATAATGAATGACTAATCCTGCTGCAGCAGATGGTATTGGGGTGTTCCGGAGCTCCGTGGTGATGCTAGTGTCCCTGGCCCGGGCACTGGTAAGTCCCACTTATATATCCGATCATACCTTCGGGTAGTGATTGAAGCCTCCCCTTGAGGGGAGATGGTAAATGAATAAATCCCGATCATATCTTAGGATATTGATTGAAGCCTTCCTTTTAGGGAAGATGGTAATGAATTGAATGAAATACAATTTAAGAATGCTATGGTAGTTGCCAATTGGTACACGTATACTGACTGTTACTGTCTATTACTGTCATTGTCTATTATGGTCATTGTAGAATTGTCTAGATTACTCTAGCATTGAAATTGTCATTATTGCAATATGGATGTATTGATATACTTTGTTGCAAGAATTGTTTATACATTGTTGAACCGTCGTGTTCATTAGTGTTGTTGATGGCATTACAGGCCAGGTTGCCCCTGCCGGCACTGCAGCGCCCCCGGCGCCAGCGGAGGAGACCGCTCCGGTTCCTCCAGGAGGATTGATAGAGTGGAATCGGCGGGATACCATTTGACTTGGTATTCGAGTGCGATTGGAATATTTTGATAGATATTTTGAGAAGGGTTTTGATAACTGTTATAAATTCGTTTTGGGAATGTAATTAACATTTGGACTGTAATTACTGGTTGTCTGCATAATAATTTTGTATATGCAGCATTTTGGCAAGAGTATATTGAAAGCAATACATGTATAAAGACTTTCTTTTTGTATACATGTAAATAATAAATTGTTGATGTCAAATATATATTGTTTTCCGCAAAAGTTTTATATTTGACAGGTACTTGTGTTTGATATCCCTTGTGGATCTCGTTTTAACTTCGGTTAATTCGGGGTTTACGGGAGTAAGTATGGGTTTCACGGCTCGGCTCGGGCCCGGGTCGTGACAATCCTCCTTTGTGCTTGAGCATCTAGGAATTTCAGTAAAAAGCAAAGGTGCTATCAAAATTCTATTGGGGCATTTGAGACCTTTTAGATGGCTAAAATTTTGAGATTCTTCAAAAGAATTCAAGAATTCTGGCCAAATAATATGTTTCAAATGACCTTCGAAATTCCATGGAATTCCTGAATGCACTCTTGTACTTGAGCATCCAGAAATTCCAATAAAAAAGAAAAGAATCCCAAAGGTAATTTGAGACCTTTTGAGCCTGTTTCTTTACTAGGATTTCTGACAGTAATTTGTCATTTTGTTTTTTTTTTTTTTTGCATGATATGACATTTTTTCCCTAACATTTATAAATGCCATGTTTCGTCATAAGCAATTCAAAATTCCAACCACACCTTAAAGGTCTCAAATGAGCTTTGGAATTCTAAAAATTCCAACCCTTTTGCTTTTTGGTGAATTTCTAAGGGTTTTTTCTTTGCTAGAATTCATAGAATTCCTATCTAGAGAATTTTAAAAGTCTAAGACATTGTGGAAATTTTGAATGTTGCCTTGTACTTGAGCATCTAGAAACTCTCCCAAAAAGCAAAGAAGTTAGAAATCTTGAAATCTCAAATGTCATTTGAGATCTTTTAGGTAGCTGGGATTTTGAATTACTTGTAAAGAAACATAGCAGGGGACAAGATGTCACATTCTCGCCAGAAATTCGAGTAAAGAAACGAACCTGCTTTCTTTATTAGAACTTTTGACAATAATATGTCATGTTAGCATATGATGTGACGCATTGTCCCCTTATATTTGTAAATACCAAGTTCTTCATTAGAATTCTGAAATTCTAGCCACCTATTTTTCTATTGGAATTCATAAAGTTTCTATTTGGAGAACTTTAAGATTCTCAAACATGGTGGAATTCTTGAATCCTTCCTTGTACTTGAGGATCCAAAGTCTCCTTGTCCCCTTCACTACAACAAGATAAATGGATGATAAAATGGTTGAAGATGGGAATTACTCAGAATTGAAGAGGGTTGTTTGGTAACTTCACTAACAAAGTGAAGTGAGGTAAATGGTCAAATTAAGAGGAAAAAGTAACTATTTGGTGGCATTTTTTTCAAAGATCGATTTTTCTCATTTAGTGGCATGGAAAAGTAACATTTGGACTTTTTTTTTTTTGTAAGAAGTAGAGGTGTTTTTTGAAATATGGTACGTTTTTATTTGACTCAGTTTCTATTAGGGATATTGCTCGTACAACGGTTCTTAGACCTGACATTCACCTATGAACTATCAAAGTTTAAGTAGTTCTCACATAACTATTCGTGTGATATCCTAAGGTCATGTGACATCACACATATCGAATTGTGCAATATCCTAGGGCAATGCGATATCAAGTTTATTGCCCTATGCGATATCTTAGGGCCGTGCAATAACACACCACATTTGTACAAACAGCTCCGCACAAAATATTTTAACTTCACATTTTTTGAGGAAAATGTCATATTTAAGTGCAGTTGTAGGACAATATATCTTTCATTTTCATTTTCTTTTTTTCTTTTTTTTTTTTTTTGTTAGAAAATCCCCTTCTTTTATTGTCTATGGAAATGAAGCTTCACCTCACTTCACTTGTAAAATAAATTTATCAAATAAGCCCAGTCAATTTCCATTAAAATATTAATAGCAAACTTAGTCTACATGTATGTAGTCATTGTCATTGTCATACTGATCCTTTTTCCTATGAGAATATGCATACAACAACGAATGCAATCATGCAACTGTGCCCAAATTACAACTATGAATCAGTAATGATGAGTTTGATGTGCATGCGTGTCATGCATGTACGTTCACCACATGCTCTAACATGCGGCATACATGCAAATGTCCAACAGTCGTCGTTATCTACTTCCCCTTTTCATGGGCAGAACTACCATATGCAGCGACCTCCCTTCATTCCCACTAATGTAACTACTCACAAACACTTTCCCAAGGCCCTCACTATAAGAGATTGAACTCCTTTTTTCACTATGAAAGGGAGTAAATGCATATGTACCACAGTCAAATGAGAAATTTTTTTTTTTTAATAAAAGTCAAATAATACGTTAATCCAATGAAGTGTGTATATCCACACTCAAATATATGTATATGTATGTATGTATATAAATATATATATATATATATATTAGGTGAGAGATTTTTCTCTAGGGATTCGCGAGCTTGTGATAATTCATTCAGGATAGCGTGTTTGAGATAAGGTTGGAAAACCCAAGACACGAACTCAACTCATCCAATGTCAAAAGAAAATGATTGGACGAGAGTCAACACGAAGAATCGGAAGAGGCATGCTTTTTTACTAATTTTAAAAATATTTAAAAATAAATCTGTTACTTATGAAATATAAATATACATTTATTTACATGCATTTGTCATACTCAATTCAAATGAGTAAACTTATATATGCAAGGAAACCGCTAAAATAAGAAAAATATTGTATATATAATTTGTTAGTCCAAATATCAAATGTAAAAAATTAGATGTAAGTTTCAAATTACAATCCGATCATCACTTAAAAGATCAAATGTAAACTTCAAATTACAATCATCAATTTTAGATTATCGTTGCCAAACCTTATGCATAATTACTTAAAAAATAATTATTACTTATTTAAAATCAGAACAACCTATCATTGATTAAAAATATAAACTTATTTAAATGAAATGACTCGACCAAATATCCCCTCCGTTTGACTCAGTCTTTCATCAAAATAAGATGACTCATGAGAGCCCAGAGTCAACTTGAAGACTCTCTCAACCATAGTGTAAGTTGGGCTGAATTGATCATAAGTGGCTTGAATGGCCAAAATATGATGGATCATACCTGAAAACCGTCCAGTATTTACGTATATTTAATAAATTTCATTTATTTATATGTACGTGCATGTAATGAAACTTGAGGAATAAATTACAGGAAATACACACAAAAGGAGATAATGATGAGAAAGAAAGAAGAAAGCCTCAACTTCCCAAGGCCATAGTTTCAACTTTCAACCCTCTTGGTCGAAAAATTATATGCTCTGCAGAGGCAGAGTTCTACACGTAATCATATCTATTCCTCACGCCTACTATGACTCTCTCTCTCTCTCTCAACGACGTGCAGATACATGTCTGACTTCTGCCCAAAATTCATCAGCTCACATGATTATTTTGTAAACGAATAGAAAGAACTTAAACGTGTTCTCACCTAGCACTCGCAGTCTGTCCGCCAAAACATCCATCCAACAAGCTTCAAAGAAATGGTCCTAACCAAAAACTTATGTTACCAAACTAGCAACAGTTAGCAAGAATAGGAAAATGGGCTCTATTCATTTAGGTGGGACCCACCTTTCATGTTCTTTACCTTAAAGTGATGATGGCCCACTCATCTAATAACACGGCAACTACATATATGAAGAAGAAATAAAAAGAGTATGGATGAGAAGTTGGGTTCAAGGTCCACATTCAATAAATGCATATGGGGCCTACTTGATCAGTGAAGCAGGTTGTTTTTGCTGCTATAGAACGAATCCAAGGTAGATATCATTATCTCGCCCTGAATGGTCTGGATCTTGGTCACATACTTACAAGAGCTGACAGAGGCTAGCTATAAAATGGTTCGAGGGAAAGAAAAATCCAGAACTACCTTAAAGACTATTGTTACCGTAAAGGGAAATTCACAGATAACCACCTTAAACTTTTGACAATTGCACATAACCACCTCCGCTGTTCATTTTACAAAGAACCAATTCTTTAATCCAAAGAACTTCATCAATCCCCTTGACCATCGGTCAAATGCCAGTTCTTTGTCAAGTAAGTTTTCTTTCTATAAAATTGTCAACTTCTAACTTAATTTGGATTAAATAGAGGCAACAACAGGAAAAGACCATTTAACCTCTAACACCCTCTATTGACTATTCAATCTAAATCGACTTTTTTGTAAATAAAACATGCATGTGGATTATTAGTGATTGTAGAAACAAATATGTGGTTATCTGTAAAACTACCAATCTTATTCAGTTCTCAACTCCAAAAACCAGAGTGGTGGCATCATCGTAATTTTCCGCCTCTTCATCTGCAAGAGAAAAAAAGAAGTCGAAAGCCAGCGGCATTTACGTCAGTTGCCGTTCTCCTGTAAAATTAACAATCACCCCACGTTTCTGAGAATCCAAATCCGGGTTTGAACGAACGGTCACGATCGTCGCCGGAGAAATCGACGCCCGTGATCGATACGAGCTCCCCAACGTTCGCAGCAGCCTCTCCTGCCACCCCCAGAAAGTCCCTCGTCATCCCTTCTCTTTTCTGCCACGTGGCAAAATCCCCTGCCCCAAATCCCATCCAGTCTTGTGTGATCATGTGGCCCACACCTTCCATGGGACCCACTTCATCCATCCCATTCCTGCTAGCCGACATCAGCATTCGTGGGGTGTAAGTGGGGTGGGCCACATCCACATTGGGGTAGATCAACGGTGGGGATGAGGATGATGAGGTGGGCGGATGGTGATGATCAGGAAGGAAAGAGAATGGGGCCTCAGACTTGATGATGGGTTGTATTGGATTGTTGATATTATGTGGGTCCCATGAGAGGGAAAGTGGATATTGGATGTGGGTGGATGTTGGAATGGTTGGTGGTGGTGGTGTTTGGTTTGGGAAGTGGAGAGATGGGTCTTGGAAAGAGAGAAGAGGAGATGGGTCATGTGAGTTTTGAGGGATTTGTAGGAGAATAGGGTCTATTGCTTTGGATGAGAGCCTTGCACTTTCTTCTGCTAGAGCATCACAGAAGGCCCTGTGGGTCATAAAGCTGTCTTTCCTGCATGTATAACAGACAAAGATGAGAGAGAGAGAGAGAGAGTTTTCATATGGGGACGTAGAATGTAAGAGAGTTTCTTGGGTATTAAAATGAAAGAAGAGTGAGTGTTCGCAGAAACAAGACAAAAGTTTTTCGTGTTGGGGCAAACAGGTTAAGTTCTTGGTTTTGTTTTTTCTATCTTTTCTTTTCCTTCCTTTTTTTCCCAAGAACTGAGAGGAGAGAGAGTGAAGAATTCAAGCGAGAGGACAAAAGATCATGTTTGCACGTGAAAACATAGAAAGGAGTTTACACATGTGAAAACATAGTGGAGTTTACACATAGAAAGGATAACACTTGATTAGGAGTTTACACAAGAATTCAAGGGTTCAAGGATCGGTACCACCCTCTTTTTCACAAAAAGAAAGGATAACATGAAATATGTGGTCTATAGAAATGAAAGACCATTCAGAAGAGGATACAAAAGAGGTGTTTATGTAGGTAAAATATCACAAAATGTTCTAAAAAAAAAAAAAAAAACTGTAGGAGCCAAGCATGCAAAATCCTCACAAATGTTAGGAAAATTAAGCTGTTTGGACATTCAAAGGAAGAAAATCATGTTGGGCCTTTGATTTTTGAAAACAAGAATGCCAGGGTGTCATGAATGGCCGACATTGGATGTTGATTTGATGACCCAAACCCAATGCCTTCTTTTGCGCTTTTTTATTCTCTCTCCACTATAAGTAAAACATCTATCAGTTTCTTCAGGTATGAATTTAATGTTTAGGATCTGTGGCAAGTAATGGTCAAAAGAGTTCTAGTAAGATATGAAAACCAAAAATCATGGAGAAATAAAAATAATAAAACTCATACTCCTTGATATGAGCTAAAATTCAACACTTTTCTCCTTATATATAGCATATACTCCATTGCCAGAAATATTAAACAAAGAACAAAGGGGAAAAGAAAATTTTAGAACATTTCATGGAAAATGGCATGAAATGGATACTCAGAAATTCCAAATATAAATTAACAAAAGAGGAAAATGACATATTTCTTGGTTGCAACAGGTACTGTTTTCCTCAGACACAAAATAAAAAAAACAAAATAAAAGAGGAATATTATATATCTACGAACCCATAAAAGCCAAGGTAGTAAGTCAGGATAAAAGTTCAAATAGATTTTGTTTTTCCTCACATATAAATTGGTATCTCCCTCCAATCAGCTGCAGATAGTATTTATAAAAAGGTCTATCTTCTGTAACTTGCCTGTGCATGTAAGTTTCAGGCATAATCCATGCAAGGGGTTAGCAAGTATTATGATGCAAATGCTAGGAGAAAAGGCATTAAAAATGACTGCAAGAACTTACGAACATGAAATAGTGGTGTGAACAGGTGATCACAAAACCTTTTTTTTTTTTTTTTTTTTTTGGTACTCATGATCAGAAAACTTAAAACCATTCAATGTATACTTTTGAGTGGCCATCAAATCCGTATGAGAAGGACCGCCAATAGAGCTTTTAGCCAAGATCTTGACCTAGACTCTATTTTTTACTGCATATATAGAAGAGTCATATTAAATTGATGTTACTTATAATTGAAGGAGAGGATTTCCATCAAATCTCCTCGATTTGTAAATCAATTACAGGAGATCTTTTTAATCTCAAAGTGCGAATCAAATCCATATAGAGCCAGCTTATCATACGATTGCTCATTTGATGGGATATATAAAAGGGTGAATAAGATAAGATTCAAGTCAAGTCTCAAAATTAAAGCAAATTGACACTGGCAGACATGGGTAAATGGATTTAAATGGGCCACACATTCAATTGGGGCCATGATCAATGATCTGGATGAGGACAAGGCACATAGGACACTATATGCTAAGAACTCTCAATTCAATAAGATGAACAAACATAAAAGATACCATCCAATAATTGAAAAACAATGAATGTTAAAGAGAGCCAAAATCAAAAGAAAGAAAAGAGCATTAGTAGAAACTACCTTGAAAAAAGGGTTCCACAGTCACACTTATACTCCTTAGTCCCACACGTCTTTGAATGAGCTTTCCAATCTGATTGAACAGCATATCTCTTTGAGCATTTCTCACACTTCCACTTCTTCTCTCCATGTTTTCTACAGAAATGCTTCTTAATCCCTGTGAGGTCACCAAGTGCCCTTGAAGGGTGGTGGTGGACACAAGAAGGGTCAGGACAGACATAAACTTTCTTCCTAATCTCTTTGCTGGTCCTTTGCCTCAGTTTCCATGGAAGATTATGGCCTCTCCTATGCAGCTGTAGGTTCTGGTCTCTCTGAAAGCCCTTGTTGCAGATTTCACAGACAAATCTGTTGGTAGCCATTAGAGTCTTTGGGGACAAGGCAATCACCTCGGCATCAGGGTCTTCAGCCCACAAAACCATGTAAAGAGAGGGAGAGGGAAAGTGATATCAATGACAATTAAACAGTATAGAAAATCAAGCCTAATTGGAAAGATGGAAGAAATTATACCTGGGTTCCCTGGTAGGTTTCTCTTCTTTTTAATTTTCTTCTGTTGCAGCTCTTGCTGGGGAGCAATTGAACTGAGCATGGGATGAAAGGCATTAAAGTCCTGAACTCTATTCCCAGAAGAAACGCTTGCTTCCTCAGACAGAGAGGTTGAATTAGACATGGCTGCTGGCAACATAAAGAAGAAGAAGAAGAAGACGACGACAATTTCAATATCGAAAACAAAAACCAAAAATCTGAGTATCGAAACAAAAACCAAAAATCTGATATCCAGTCTCAGAAATCTGACCAAAACAGCTGCTATACTCTGATAAAACAAACCCCAGCTATGGAGGCAATACAAACAGCTATTTCTTTGAACAGGTGGCACTGATGGCAGGATCAGAAAGGCATCATTCAAGGGGTGGCAAAAGAAAATCTCGTGAAGAGATGATGATGGTTGATATTCCCGTAGTCACTATCCACTGCTGGATTAATTGCTTGTCTCTCCTGCAACATGCACTCATATCCATCAAGCCCAACATGCAATCTAAAACATGGGAAAAATCAAACCCACCAAAATGGGTTTATAACACATCATCTTAGAACCCCTCTCTCCTTTTGTGGAAAAAGAGACACAGCTGATTGATTCCAAAAACTGGGTATTGGGACTATGGTGTTCTTATTCAAGGATAGTGATGATTACAGAGAGAGACTAGGAAAAGGGGTGGCAAATTAGAAAAATAAGGTCTATAAGAAAGTGGAAAAAGTAGGACGAATTCTGCAAAGTAGATGAGGATGAGGCCTACCCAAGAAGACTTGGAATCCTCTTCTCTTGATTCAGCAGCAATTTTTTCTCTCTTTCTTTTCTCTGTGTCTCTCTTTTTTCTTTTTTTTTTCTTTTTCCTTTTCTTCCTCTCCTCCCTATGTATGATGCTGGCACTTTCTGTCTTTTCCTTTGTTCCTGTTATAAAACACCCAACCCCAAAAGGACCTTGATTTGAATGGAATGATTTTAAAAGGGTGGGCTGTTTACATGAGAGCTTAGAAGCAGCTTAAAAGCTTGGTAAAGGCACCTCGTAGACCCTTACAGCCTTTTAAGCCCCACCAAGCATGATTGATCCATTGATTGACTTAGATGTAGGTGCTTGGTTATTCTCCCTCACCTTTCTACAGTCCAAAAACTCCACCTTATATTCTCTAATGACATGTTCTTTCTCATTCTCTTGCATGGGTGCTTGGATTATGTCATGTATGTGGTAATTGAAAGTGCACGAGTTGAACCCCACCATGGAGAATTTTGAACTTCTTTTTACTTTCTAGCCCTTTCTTTTATTCCACAGCTAAAGAAACCAAAGGTAGTAATAGATAAGAGAGAGACATTCTTTACCCTGGTACTTTGAAAAGTAATAGAATCATTTCACTTCGATTCCATTTTAGTATTTGCAAGCGAAAGGTTGTAACTATTGAACTGGCCGTGTATATTCTTTTCTTGGTGTACAAGCCTAGCTAGCTTTGTCACTTGTATTGGTGATGATGATGATCGATAACTGCAGTATGAATAGAGTGTATTAATTATAATATATATGTTAATAGTCATTGGATATTCTGATCTCTAATTTGATAGTGGAAGGAAAATAAGCATTTTAGTAAAATTATATAGTCGCTAATCTATCAAAAAGACTTTTAAATCTATCAAATTAGAGAATAATAATAATAAAATAGGGTTGTATTGACCTTCTTGATTGTTGTTGCAATGGGAGCATTGCATGAAGTATTTTTCTATTGTTGATATGTTGTGGATCCTATTTTTCTGTCAGTGATCTCTTGACGCAAGAGAGATAAAAATAGTCAAAGTAATTTGGGATAAACTCCAGTGTTTGTCTTTGACACTCCAAAACATTATTTGGAGCCCCATCGGCCTTCCATGTGGAAGATCTGCGGCATAGATTTACAACTCGTAGTTTTTTCTTCTTCTTTTTTAATTGGTACCTCAGCATATTTTCAACAAATTATAGAAAATAGAAAATTGCAATCTTATGGGTACAAATTAGTAAACAAATGTTGAAAAAATATATATAAACCCAATCTTAATAGTTATTTTTAAGTATTTTCTTTTTATTATTATGTGAAATTTAACTTTATTTTCTTCAGTGATCTTCCAATGATATTTTGACTTGAACCTCGGGTACGACACCTCTTTCCGCTTGTGCAAGTTCCTTTCCCACTTGAGTGAGCATTTTTTCCGCTTGTATGGGCCTCCTATCCACTTGAGTGGGCTGCCTTTCCGTGTGTTTGCGGGCTCTCTCTTGGGTCCGAGCTCCCTTGACTGAGGTAACAAAAAAAGAAAAAACCGAAAAACAAAACCCTAAATGCAAAAATACAGTGACAATTTTTCGGATGAAGTCATGCGAAGACTGTTCTGCTTTAGAGCAAAGACTGCAGCTTTAATTTCAGAGTCTGAAGGCATTGAAACAAGGAGTTGTTAGAATCCAATACCTTTGGGCTATCGATCTGGAACGGAATGGAACTGATATGACCATCATGAGGTTTGAAGAGGTTAGAGAAGAACTCCACTGCTTGGGCTTGGATGATCGATGGATCATCTGTTGCTACCATTAATTGAGTGGTTGATTTTGTTAAAAGAGCTTGAGGCCTTAACTGATTGATGAAAGAACTTGGTGTTTTGGTCACCCTCTTTCAGCCAAGAGATTCTAGATCTCTGTTTCCAATGGATCTCCAGGGCTTTGAGAGCTTCATGGAAAGCTGATTTTGCTGACAGAAGGACTTCCCGAAATGAATCCGAAGGAGATAAGTCAAAACTCTGCTGGCAACATAGGACACTGGCCTCAGCTGCATTCTTTGATGAATTTGGCCATAGGTGATCTTACTCCATTTTTTGAGAGTCTGCTTCAGAGCCTTAAATTTTTGGGCAAGAATGAGTTGAGGGGTTCCATCTATAGTAGTTTCCCAGCTGGATTTAATGACTTTTGGAAAGGAGGGGTTAAGAATCCATTTGTTTTCAAACTTGAAGGGGGCATTGGGGGCAGGGGTTGGGTTTTTATGAACCATGAAGATTGGACTCTGGTTTGACGAGATCCTAGCAAGGTGATCGATAGTAGGATCTAAGTAGTTGGCCAGCCATTGGGAGTCGACTAAGGCTCGGTCTAGCCTTCCAGCTACATAGGAAAGACCCTGCCTATTATTGGGCTAGGTGAATTTGCTGCCTGAGTAGTGGATATCCAAAAGGCCTGCTTGCATAACTGCTTATTGGAAATCTCTGAGAGAGGAGGGGATGGACTGTCAAAGGCTGAGCTTCTCTTCATGAGCGAGGATCACATTGAAGTCTCCCAGGACGCACTAGGGCAGGGTGGTTGAGGAGGTATTAATAAGCACTTTCCATAGGTCTTTCCTATGAGTTGGGTTGTTGGAGCCATAAACACCTGTGATGAGAGTTGAGAGGCTTGAGATTGGATTTTAGAGAAACATAGCAAGGTGCTGGGAGGATGAGTTAGAAACAAAGGTTGTAAATGGTGGGATGATTTGGAGATGCACCAGAGGTTTGTGCTGACTATGTGAGGAGCATTAGAGTGGAAGGTTTCAAAACCGAAGTTGCTTAGTCCAAGGGATTGAGTGGAGGAGAAGGAGGACATTGGTTCAGAAATAAAGATCAAGTCTGCGTAGTGTTTGTGGACCAGATTTGCCAGCACTCTTTTGGTAGGGAGGTTGGCAATTCCCTACAATTCCAGTATAGGACCTTTAACATGGAGATAAGTTAGAGGAGGTGATCTTGCTTCTAGACCTCCTTGTGATTGGGCCAGTGGCTGAAGCCAAGTGAATTTTCCTCCCCTTGCCAGATTGGTAATGTTTGAAAGAGCCATAAGTGGTTTGTCCTCTTTCCTTCGCCTGTTGGGAGTTAAAAGAAGCTTGATGAATGTGATGAGGATCAACAGTTGCTGAGTTACCAGGTTGCTTATCTATAGGAGTCTGCTTTGGAATGGTTAAAGAGGCAGATGGTTGATCAACTTCAGGTGGTGCCATTATGTCTGAGGTACCTTGTGGATGCTCAAAGCCAGGTGGAGGTTCTGTGGAGGAGTTACCGTCAGAGTTGGTCTGAAGATTGCGACCATAAAAGGTGGGGTTGAGAACTGGATCTGCAAAAAAGCAGTTCTCCGGTATGGAGAAAGGATTGGAGATATCAATAGTGGGAGTTGGAGTTTTCTTTAGAGTTTCAGAGATAACATCATAGGGCAGGTCATTGATGGAGAGGGGAGCTTCCTTTGGCTTTGATGTTTTGAGTTTAGGAGGTATTACCTTGTTGGTAGGGTTGTAAATAGGTCTCCGATTCCCGAAGGTTCCGACCCGTTAGATTCCGGATCTGGGTCCTTATTTTGGTCCCGATAAGAAAATGGTTTCGGTTCTGGATCCTTTTTTTGAAATCGATACATAAACGATTCCGGTTCTAGATCCACAATTGCTCAGACCCGTGGACCTGAGACCCGACCCAATATACACTAACATAAGGTAACTTTAGTATGTGAAAATAAAACCTTTCTTACTTTTCTACTTTTCTACATTAGGATTTCTACTTTTCTCCATCTCATACCCGGAACCGGAACCAGACCCGCCTCACAAATGGTTCCGATTCTGGTTTCCTTTAATATTATCGGTTCCGGTTCCGGTTCCAGTTCCCCCTCTTAGAAAACGGTTCCAGTTCCGGTTCCAACCTGGACCCGGACCGGAACCGACCCGTTTACAACCCTACCTGTTGGAGAGCAGCCTGGGTGAGTGGTCCACGGATTTGTGGCTTGGGTTTGGTTGAGAAGGAAAGATGGGAGGGGTAACTAAGGTTAGAGTGTTAGGTGGCTTTAAGGAAGTTTGGCTGGGTGCAAAAGTTGAAGAGGAGGTTAAAGGTTGGTGCTGGGGAGGAGCAGGGCTGGCTATAGAAGCTTGACCAAGTCGGGCTAGTTTGTGAGTCTCAGGATTTAGGTTAGTAGGAAGAGCATTCAAAGATGGAGTAATGGTCAGATCCAAAATATGGTTGGTGATTTTTGGATTGTTTAGAGGGTCATTCAAAAGTTGGTTTAGAACAGGGGAGATGGTAGAGGGAGGGGTTTTTATATGCTGACCTGGGATAGCAGGGTCTGCAGTTTGGGGTATGGAGAGATCTATAGGAACAAGGCCTTGGTTTGTATGGCCTGACTGATTGGAGAAGGGGTAAGCCTAGTGGGACTGGCCGACTTTGTAGCAAGTTGGGTAGGGGCAGTTCTCATATGAAACCTCTATTTCCAGCTCTCTTTCTCCTTGCAGATCCACAAGTATAGCTGAAGGTTTGGGCTTGGAGAGGTCAATGTTGACCAGCACCTTTGCATAGGTGAGTATTCTCTGGGCTGTGGTGATATCATCTAACTTGATTGGCTGCCCAATGGAGTTTGCCAGGGATAGGATGATGTTTTGGCTCCAGCAGTGGTAAGGTAGCCCTTTGAGTCTTATCCAAACTGGTGCAATGGAAGGTGAGACCGATTCTTTTTGCACAGGAGTCCAAGAGAGGAAGAAGATTTCTTCTTGTCCAAAGATAAGGGAGAGAGGCCGAGGAAGTGTGCTTTGTCTTCAGGAGAGTTGAAACAGAAAATGAAATGCCCTTTGATGGTGAGGGAGACCATGCAGGGTCTAATAAGAGCCCAAAATTTTGTTTTCTCTTCAACCTATTCCGGAGAGGGGCGTTTTCCTGCAAATTTGCCAATGACTGCAAAGGAGAAAGACTCTTTGCTGGATGATAGCATAGATTGAGGAATGGTTAAGGCTGGCTTACCATTTTTCCAAGTGGTAGGAGGGTAGTTTGTGGTATGATGGGTGGGGTTAAAGCTGCGAAGAGGTTTGCAAAGGTTGTGGGCCAAGTTGGATTGGGGGAGCTAGCTATCACGGTGTGAGGTTGCTGAGTACCCTCTAGAGAAACTGGGTTGGCCAAGGTTGGTTGGAGGGGAAGGAAGGAACGGGGAACAGGTGGGGGGACTGAGGGCTGAGGGCTGACTGGGAAGAGGGGGGAAGTGGTGTAGTCGGGGCGGAGGTGGAGGTTGGTAGCCAAATCTGGTCGGAGAAGAGGAAGTTTGGGCGGGAGAAAAGGGGGGAACATTCTGAAAAACTCAGGAGGAGGCTTGACTAGCTTCGACTCAAGGAAGTTCTGGTTAATGGGCTAAATTTTGCTCCGCATGTGTATATTTTAAGTACATATTTAAATCGAAATGTAAGTCTCTATGTGAAAATAAGATAAATTATTAATTTAAAGTTTTAACAATCTAATCAAGTTTCCTGTTATTATATTCAAAGTATGATAAATAAAAATTACTTTACGAACAATTTTTTCTAAGATAACTCAGTAGGGTAATAAAAACATCAGAAATCATTATATCCTTACAACAAAACTATATTGTTCACCTTATTAACCAGAGAATATTAACTAAATGACCCTATTTTTAGAACTTCTTTCACCCTTGATCTTCAAGGCCTATACCAATGAGGACTTCTCAACCATACATAGACCCTCTATACTTTTCTTCCTCTTGAATTTTGGTCACCAAAAGTGAGCCAAACATAGTGATGATCCAATTGTCCTCAAAGTATTAGTACTGTTGGGGATATCTAGTAATGCCTAAGTCCCACTTGACTCAAGCTTAATTCAAGCTCAAGCGCTGTTAATAGGGCATGGTTTCTAATCAAGGCTATACCTGAGTTGGTTTAGTACAATGCAGGGCCGGCTCGAGACAATTCGAAGCCTGAAGCGACAATCTTAAATGAAGCATTTTCTATTTTTTAATATTATTATAAATATTTGATTTAAAATTTATTTTTCTTGCTTTTTTGTGATGCAAAAATTACTAATTAAGTTTTATATTTAAGTTTTGCTAACCTATCTTATGTCCACCTCCAAAACCCACATGAAAATTTTGGGCCCATCCCCAAAACTCACATGGAAATCTTGGGTCACAAAATCCAACTATCTATTTGGCTCCAAAACCCCTCCTTCCCCACACTCCAAAAAAAAACTTGAATCTGCCACTGGTGGGGCTCGAAGCATTTTCACCTACACACAGTGCGCATGTGCACCATGAGTCAAGACCAACAAAGATGGACTTCAAAGGTGTGCCCCACATATTAGATGTTCTAGATACACGGTGCTCATATGCACGGTGGGCAAGTGAAAAATTTCTGTAGGGGCCCATTATTTATCTTAAATTTTAAGATCTATTATTAGGGATCACAAGCTATGGAATCATGGATCAAATCTGAATGGACCCCTATTGAAATATGATACACAAAAATAATGAGAAAGGCTTGTGAAGTAAATTCACGAAAATGTATGGTTGAGATTTGATACACATGAACTGCTAGAAATATAATGGTGTGTTAAAATCAATTGGACTCCTAGCATTAGAAATATAAGGGGCAGATTTAGAAATATAATAGGCTATAAATGACACTTTAAGGCCCTATAAAAATCTTAATTCTATCTTCTCAAGAGAAAGTTATTATGAGCCTTATATAAAAAAGGGTTTGCAATTAACAAGTTTGATTTTAGGGATTTCAAAAGATGTCAGCTGCTATTATGGGGCCTTTTTTTAGCCGCATTTTTTTGGGCCTAAAGCAAAGACTTTGTTGGCTTTATAGTAGAGCAGGTCCTTACTACTATGAAGCTTAGCTCCATGACTAAACCAAGTTCATTTCGGCAAAGCTCAATTCGGCACAGCTTGTTTACACCTAGAAACGTAAAGTAGGCCGACCGCCTAGGCCCAACAGAGCCCGGCACGACCGTCAACATGTCGTGGCCCGGCCTAACACGTTCACCAGTTCAACATGAGGCACGGCTTGTTTGTGGTAGGCCAGGGTGCAGAGGCCCGTGGCACGACATGGCTCGGCCTCGCACGGTGATGTTATGCAATCAGTAGATGAGTTTTGGTCTGTTGGCAGTGATATTTTAAATGCACATGGAGAGAGATGATTATGGGTTGGCCTCGTTGTATGGGACTGTGATGGGAAGAGGGGATTTTTTAAATACGCATAGGGAGAGGTGATTTTTGAAGAGAGACTATTTTAGATGCAAGCCCATAGAGAGAGTCTGTGGGCACGGGGTCCGGCCCTACTCGTGGAGGGCACAACCCATGCTTGTGTTTGAGGCCTAGGGTCGTGGTTGGCTGAGGCCTTGCTAACCTAGGCCGTGTCGTGCTAAGGCATTTACAGGCCATGTCATGCCAATTTTCATCCCTATATTTATACCCTTATATGTCAAGATCTCATTTTACCACTACGTATAAAATTGTCAACCTTGTTACCGAAAGAAAAATTTTAGAGCGTAAACCTTCCTGTTGTGAGTAACCTATTTTCATTGAAACTTTTCAATGGAGGTTTTGGAAGTAAATAATTAACTTTTAGCCACACAAGGATAATATTATCAGATCTTGAACAAATGCAATTTAAGTTTCGGCACTAGCTTAATCAACCAACAATAATTTTGAAGTTTATTTTATGCATGTTGTAAAGGTTGCTGTGTGGGGCATTTCCGTAATACCAAGATCATCCTAGTTTTGGTAAGAGTACCAACTAGATATATCCTGATCTCGGTCAGATACATCTCGGCAATAGTGCCAGTAAAGATATTCTCACAGTACCGAGATCGTCCTAACTTCGGAAATGGTACCAGCTCGGCATACCCTGGTCTTGGTAAGATCATCATAACTTCAGTAAAGGTACCAGCTAGGTATGTTCTGGTATTAGTGAGATTGTTCCAGTTCGGTAACAATACCAGTTCGGCATAGCGCATCTCGGCAACAGTGTCAGAAGGCGTCCATATTACGGTGGTGCTTGGTCTCGGTGCCATCTTCAGTACGGTTAACCGAGACGAGCACCGACTCTCAACCAATGATACATGTACCATGTTACAGAACGTGTTGACCACGTTACAGAACATGTCAAGAGAAAAAGACATGCATCGGATAGAGATAAGCAGTTATCGTTACTCGATTTTACGTCCCTTCCAAGATGTCAGGTTTAGGTTCGATGGGACTCAACAGCTGACAGATCAAGGTATGGTCCGGTGAGACAGTACCTCCACTAAGGAAAGGCCAGATGGGACTTCCGCCTATATATATATGCAAGAGGCAAGCCCAAGACGGGTACGCTAACTCTCATGCTCACGCTCAGATACACACTTACTCTCTTCATTCCTTTTCCTCACTCACCCTTTGTCTAGTTACAGAACTAACTTAGGCGTCAGAGTGCCTTTGGCTGATAGCAGCCAGGGGCTTTGACCTCTTGTTTCTCCTTCCCTTTCAGGTTTCAAGCATCCAGTCCTTCCCAACAAGCTTAACAAGAAGTCTTACATCCCTCTAATCAAGTCCGTAATATTTAGGCACTTACACTTGGCACCGTCTGTGGGGAGCGATTGAATCAAATTCAAAAATGCCATGCCTCCGAAAGTTAAGAAGGGCAGAGAATCTTTAAAGACAGCGCAGTTGCCTGCGCAGTTGCCACCACCACCAGTGTTGCCAGCACAATTACCGACGGTACTCCCAGCTCAATTGCCGCCGGTACTCCCAGCGCAGTTGCCGCCAATCCCCCACCAAAGGAGATCCGGGGGAAGGTCTGGTGCAGCAAGCGGGGAAGGATCTGTCACTCAGTCGGGGTTTATCGTCGAAGGGGGTGACAACACCTCTCTGGCAAGATAACCTTCTGATGGCACCTCCTCTGCAAAATGCTCCTCAACCAGAGCCTCCCCGATGAGATAAAACTCCAATGCCAGCCAAGTCTCGTCAATCCCATCATCAGATTGGCGACGATGACGACCCTCTCATCGCGAAAATTAGGGCCCAAAACCTTGTCATCCAAGAGCAAGATGAGACGATTCGTCGGCTCCGGCAGCAGCTCCAGGAAAAGGCGAAGACCCTGGTTCCGCCCCCTAGACACAACTGAGCTCCTTCGGCCAAACAGAATTTGAGGTAAATCCTGAATACCAAGAGGCGCGACCGAGCCTATGACGAAGCCTCGAGTAGCAGCCACTTGGATGATGATTCAAAGAGGTTGAGATAGAGACCAGAGGACAACGATGACTTGAGGGAATGGCTTGACCGACAAGTCAGGGAAACGCTCCAACGGAACATGGACGTGGTCGATTTCACCTAAAATTGGCAAAACACCTTCGAGACTAAAGATCTCGACTCATCTCCTTTCTCTCAAGAGATCAGAGATTTCTCTCTCCCTGAAAAATTCAGCGTCCCAAGGTTCGTCCTTTACGACGGGACCTCGGACCCTGGTGCACATCTCCAACATTTTACTCAGAGAATGTCGGTATGGGGCGATCTCGGTCACTTGAACTGCAGAGTCTTCTCTTCCAGTTTAGGAGACCTCCCTCCTAAAATGGTTCTACACACTTCCAGAGGGGTCGATTTTGAGTTGACGGTAGCTCCAGAATTCCTTCGTGGAAAAGTTCCAAGCTCATAGGGTCATCCCAAAGACGGATGATGACCTGATGGCTATCAGAATGAAGTGAACCGAGAACATCACACAGTTTGCCAAAAGATTATGGACTGTCTGCAGCTAAGTCGAAGACGCCACAGACACTGTGGCAATCAAGTCCAAGTCCTTCAAACAGGCTCTGTTGCCAGGCAACAAGCTTTGAAGGGACTTGGTTCGGTTCCCTGTGGTCACGGTGAAAGCACTGATGGCCCGGATAAACCAGCTCATTGAACAAGAAGAAGATGAGGTTTGAGCTCGGGAAAGCTTCAGTCTCTGGCAAGAAGGCAAAGCCTCCAAGAGAGACAAGAAATCATCTTGAAGGGAGGAGGCGTACCGAAACGTGGCATCACCGAGCTCAGCAGTGAACTCGATCTCCACCTTAGGGTTTGGAAATAAGTCCAGCCCAGCTACGGCCTCATATAAGCCTGAGAGCACAATCTTCACTTAGCCAATCCACAAGCTCCTCGGCAAGATCAAGTCTCAGTCATTCTTCAAATTGCCGCAACCAATGAATGGTGATCCATCCACCAGAGATCAAAACAAGTTTTGTGTTTATCACAAGCAAAATGAGCACAAAACCAAGAATTGCAAAGCCTTCAAGTCTCACCTCGAGAAGCTCGTCATGTATGGGCACTTGAAGGATTACATCAAAGAAGAAGGCAATCTGGCTTGTCAACGCTGCGATGATGATCAGGACAACGATGAGCCGAGGGCACCATCTCATGAAGCTGAGAGGTCCGAGCTCCTATACTTGTTACAGAACAGGGAAATGAGCTCGGTACTCATTAGAGAAGAACTTCCAGACTTATACTATAATGGTTGTTACGGAACATCCACCTAAGTACCTTTGTAGGAAGGCAGACTTCATTGTGAAAGCTATTTCTCCTAGTTCGGCACCGAGACAGCTCGAAACCGAACTGGGGGGCAATGAGCATGATGGTGAAGTCGCCGAGATCAAAGAAGAAAGACCTCGGAAGCAGTTCCTTGGCTCGTCATAATGATGAAGTCACCGAAACCAAAGGAGAATAACCTTGGAAGCAGTTCCTTGGTTCATCATGAAAGGCCTTTGTCGACGGATCCTTGAAAGGGCAGGTACCGACATAGTCCTCCAATCTCCAGAAAGGACTCTCAATTGGTGACGAGCTACTTAAACAAAGACTACCTAACTCGGACGAAAGGATGGCGGCCTACCTAGCTCAAGCAGAGCAGATCAGTCTTGATGGCAAGCCGATTCATAAAATCTGGCTGAAAGCAGCTCAGTTTTGGTAACCTAGCACCGAACTAGCACAGACCATTCAAGGTGGTCTCGGTCTCCAGGCAATCAGCATACAGACTTGAGGACATGGATGGTAAAGAGTTATCACGACCATGGAATGCTATGCACCTCAATCTTTCAATTCTCGCTAAGTTGCAGAACTCGGCAACAACCTACCTCACTGCTACGGAGCATTAGGGAAATGAATAAAGATCTTAAACAGTTAAGGTGCACCAAGTTACGGAACTCGGTGGTCATCTCGGTGGAGTAGTGAGTTCGGTTATGAAACCAACTATACGAAACACAAAGTCAAAGTGCTCGGTGGTCATCTCGGTGGAGTAGTGAGTTCGGTTATGGAACAAACTATACAAAACACAAAGTCAAAGAGCTTAGTGATCACCCCGGTGGAGTAGTGAGTTCGGTTATGGAACCAACTATGCGAAACGCCAAGTTACAAAACTCGGTGACTACCTCGGCGATATAAGTTCGGTTACGGAACCAACTATACGCCACACCAAGTTACAGAACTTGGTGGCCACCTCGGTATTATAAGTTCGGTTATGGAACCAACTATACAAAACACCAGGTCATAGGACTCGGTGGCCACCTCAATGAAGTAAGTTTAGGTTATTGAACTGAACTCGATTACTTGAGCAAATGTTCCAGTTGTTGAACCGAACTCAAACATGTATAGAACTCTATTATGGAACTGAGATCAAGTACATTTAATTCTCAAAGAAATGTTTCATTGCAAGCATAGAAAAAAGAAAAATGCAATTGTATTCATAGAATCAAGGAAATACAATGTTCATCATTGCATCAAAACTATCAAAGAAAAACAAACAGAGAAAGACTTCAAGCAACCAGGTCGGCGGTAGCGTCACCCTCGGTATGAATGTCTTCAGTTGCGGCTACCTCAAAAGGAGCCTCGGCCTCGGTGGACGAAGCGAGGGCAGCAGAGCTCGACCCAGGATCCGAGCTTGGGAACTTGGGCAGATTCTTATAGACTAGATGATCCTCGGGGACCCCAGCTTCCTTCAGTGCAGTCTGACACCCAAGTTCCCATGCTTGTTGACTTATCTTGAGGACCTGAGCCTTGTAGAGTGTCCTAGCCTCTGCCACCCCTTCATTGAAAGCAGCATCGATATCAACATGGAGTTTGGCTTCAAGCTCGACCTCCTGCTTCTCCAAAGCGGCTTCAGTCTTGGCTTTCTACTTCTCCAAGGTAGCCTCAAGCTCAACCACACGATTCTTCTGAACCTCAGCCTCTGCCTTCAATCTCTCGATCTCGGCCATTGCCATATCGAGCTCGGCAACAAGGCCGATGTTCCTGTCCACTTCTTCCTTCAGCTTTTGGTTGCTGGCACCCAGGGCCGTTTCGAGCTCTTTCTTCTCAGCTTCCAACTTCGAGACCTTGGAGTTATCTTGATGGGTCCTCTCTAGGACAACTTGGCACCTCTACACTATTTGTAGGAGAAACAGTTGTGAGAAGGCGATAACCGAAATCAAATGCAAACTGAAAACTGTTGAAGACTCACCGAGAGGGCCGACTGCATTGACGCCACCATCAACGCCACATTATCAACCTCCCTGTGCCTTGCCATGTCTCGTGGCAAGGCGCAAACATGAGCAAGCGCAACAATGACAAGAGGATTACTGGACATAATGTCATCCATTGTCAGTGGCCTCCCAGGTTCAATCTGGAGGCTCGGCCTCCAGGCAGCCGACCTGGTAGATTGGGATACCACAATGGCGCTGGGACTCTCGATCTTGGCCCTCTTTTTTCTTGGCGCCTTTTCCTGTGTGGCTTAGGCAGAGCGCTGCCGAACCTCTGTTCTTGGAGAAGCAGCAGAAGGGGGAGTAGAGGCACCAGCATCATCTGAGGATGTGGAAGCAGAGGTAGGATCGGAGGCAGCGCTGGAGGGCATGGGGGCATGAGGAGCTCGGCCTCCAAATAGGAGAGACCCCAAATCCTTCAAGACTAGATGACGACGATGCATGCTTTCTCCCTCTTCCGAGCTAGAAGGAGAGTTGGGTTCGGCGGGCTCGGCGGTTTTTTGGTCAGGTCCCGAGGTAGTGGCTTCGGCACCAGAAGCAACCCGACGCTCAACGTCTTTTAAGGCGAGAACCGGCTCTGCCCCCTCTACTTCGGCAGGAACTTCGCGTTCTCCCTTAAGCTGACCAGTCCTCCTCTTGATAAAGGAGTGGTACCTTGGTTCGTAATCCAACAATGCAAAAGCAGCTCGGCCACGGTGACCTCGGTAACTATATACTGCCCGGAGCCATGCATTGTTCCTCTTCTAGCCAAATTGGTTGGCTTCCTGTTTTCTCTGGCTGACCTCTGCACGACAAAGAAAAAATGAGTCAAGAGAGACATCTCTACAGACAAGAAAAGGGAAACACAGAAGCTCGGTGATTACTTGGAGGGCTTCCGAGGTTACGGGGAACCTTGTCGATCCTCGCCACTTCGAGCACAGTTCTTTCATACTCCTAGTGGCCTGAGACGAACAAGCGATCATCCCCTGCATACTTGTTCGAGTCCTCCAGATTGTTGACGAAACACTGGCATTTTTCCTTGACTTGGAGATAGTAGAAGCCATCACCACTGAACTTGTTAAGGTCATAGACATCCTCGATATCATAGACACCGAGGTTGATATCAAGGATCTTATTCAGCTCGGCCACGCCCATGATTATCTTATAGCTGTTCGGCATCAATTGGCATGGGCTGAGATGTCATTTCTTAAGGCAGGATATCAGGAGGGGATGAAGGGGGAATCGGACCTTGCCTTCGACTATGGTGACTAGATAAAATCGCATCCAGCCATTACTAAAGGAATAACCGTCGAAAGGGTTTTTCGGATCATTCAGCCTAATGGGGACATCATCAGGGATCCCGTATTTGGCCTTGAACTCCGCCGTGGCCTCTGGAGTTTCCAGCCAGTGCCTGTAAATCCTTAGTTCTAAAGTTTCTAAAGGCTAGAAGAACAGAGGGCGAAACCAGAAAGAAAAGGGGGGAAGAAACCCTAAAACAGAACCCTAAGAGAAGCCCCAGAACAGAAACGAACAAGATTAGAAGAAAGAACTTATGGGGACAAGACGAATGAGAAGGACGCTGAGCTCGGATTCAGAGGAACTCGACTTCGGCGGGACCGGACTCTTCTGCAAACTCTATCTCTTCTCAAAAACCCTATCTCCTCAGATGAATATGAAGGTAAGAGATAAGAAGGGAGAACCTCTATTTATATTGAAAAAGAGGCGCTCTTTCGAATTTCGAGGACACATGTGCGGAATGTCGCCTCAAGTACTGTGCACCTCTCTTCAAGCCGATTGGATAGTCAACCAAGCAAAGACACGTAGTGCCACCGATACATCTTCTGCATCGATCAAGGCGACTTATTAATTACATCGGGCAGACAAAGCGGCGAAGTGACATAATGATAGAGATCAGATGTCAACAACTGACACCAAGGCGAAACACAATACAAACTTCAGATACTGAGATCAAATGCTCAGAAGACTCTCCCATCACAGTACTTAGTTTCCGACCTTAAAGATTTAGAGAACTCTTAGAAGTCAGAAGCTAGGGGGCAATTGTGTGGGGCATTTCCGTAATACCAAGATTATTCTAGTTTCGGTAAGAGTACTAGCTAGGTATATCCTGATCTCGGTCAGATACATCTCGGCAATAGTGCGAATAAAGATATTCTCACCATACCGAGATCGTCCTAACTTCTGTAAAGGTACCAGTTCGGCATACCTTCGTCTCGGTAAGATCATCCTAGCTTCGGTAAAAGTACCAGCTACGTATGTTTTGGTCTCGGTGAGATTGTTCCAGTTCGGTAACAGTAACAGCTTGGCATAGTGCATCTCGGCAACAGTACCAGAAGGCGTCCATATTAAGGTTGTGCTTGGCCTCGGTGCCATCCTCAGTTCGGTTAACCGAGACAAGAACCGACTCTCAACCTGTGACAGTTGTACCCCGTTACAGAACGTGTTGACCATGTTACAAAACGTGTCAAGAGATAAAGACATGCATCAGATAGAGATAAGCAGTTATCATTACCCGGTGATTACATCTCTTCCAAGATGTCAGGGGAAGGTCCGATGGGACTCAACCGCTAACAGATCGAGGTATGGTCCGATGTGACGGTACCTCCACCTACCTCCACTAAAGAAAGGCCTGATGGGACTTCCGCCTATATATATGCAAGAGATAAGCCCAAGACAGATACGCTAACGCTCTTGCTCACGCTCAGATACACACTTACTCTCTTCTTTCCTCTTCCTCACTCACCCTTTGTTCAGTTATAGAACTAACTTAGACGTCCGAGTGCCTTTGGCTGATAGCAGCCAGGGGCTTTAACCTCTTGGTTCTCATTCCCTTTCAGATTTCAAGCATCCAATCATTCCCAATAAGCTTAACAAAAAGTCTTACATCCATCTAATCAAGCCCATAATATTTAGGCACTTCGAGTTGCTTGTTGGAAAATGAAGAGGTCTAGAGCACCCCTAATTTTAGAAATTAAAGACCACATTGTAACGTTCGGGTGTTAATAGTCTCTGTGATTTTGCCAAAAGAAAAAAAGAAAAATTAATTTTGGGCAGGCCAGCACGCACACTGACTGGCCAAAAGTCCTGATAAGTCTTTGTCAGGAATCTATCCGGTCTTGAGGCTCTTTGGACCACTTGTATGCTTTGGAAAGTACAGAGATCATTGTGATCTACCACTGTTAATAGATATTGTTGGATAATCTGAATCTTACTCCAGTGACTCTAGTTATGCTAATGCTTATTTTACATGTTAGTCCCCTTACAAGGAGAAATGAAAACACTTTCATACAGGGGACAGAACTCATGTGAGTTATGGTTCCATAAATCTGCTCTAGTGTCCCACTTCATGTAAAATCTGACTGTTGGAGGGTGTGTTAGGACCAATGGCACACTTTGATAAATGTAAGTCTCAATCATCTGCAACTGGGCCTTCTGTTTTTTAAAGTCAATCCTAGGTCAGTTTGAGACATTTCAAGCAAAATGAACTAGCGGTTACTCCCAACTTTTAGATGACAGAGTGTAATTAGGGCCTATTTCTTTTCTTAAATTCATGGGATTTCTGTTCTTATGAAATTCTTAGTTAGGAATTACATATTTGAAAAGGGGACGATGGAAGATATCTAAAAACCCTAGAATTCCTTATTCCAGAAAAGGCTTTTAACTTCTCCTCCTTTTTTTCCCCCTCAAGAGACTTACTTACTGCTGTCTGTGTCACTATAATGTATGCGACCTTTTAACTTAATCATAATAGATTATCTGATGACCTGGGAACCAAGTGGACCATGGTTTTTAGGACTGGAAGTGGGACCCACCTTCCAAATTAGGTGGATCCTTGAATAGAAAGGGCCCACTTCTGATGTATGGGGGATTTTGGATACAAACAACTCACCTTTAGATCCCCTTGACCTCCTACCATTATCTTGCCAAGATTATCATGTCTGGCATGAGGATCATGAGAAATGCCCATTGCCTCTAGTCATCAATATCACTGACCTTCGTGGGGGAATAAGTTACCTTTTAAATTCTAAAAAGAAGAAAATAATATAAATTCTTTTTAGAAAATTCTGTTGTACATGTGGGGTGTGCACCAAAACAACAACAATAAAAAAAGAAAAAAAGAATGATGTACGTTGGATATTTTTTTTATGTGTGTTACTTTAGAAGGGATTTGAACTCACGCCACTATGCATGCACCTGCCCGTACCAAACTGAGCAACAGTCAACAAATAATATTACATTGTTTTTTTCCATTTTACCTTTGTTTCAGTTTTTCTCAAACTTTTTTCTAATTTTTCCACTACTCTAGAACTTTGATAAACATTGTCACAAATGTCGGCATTTATTAGACACGTTATATTGAAGCCATAGGATTACTAGGGTAGCCTATTCCTTTTGCTCTCTGATCTGAACTTCATGGAAACTCCCAAAGAAACATGTGTTCAATCCACAACACTTGACTCTTGAAAGTATTGCTATCATCGACTTTGACTCAACTTTGTTACCCACGTGACTTAAATGGGGTAGACATTCAGACCCTAGTCAAGTCCTTCTGAATAAATGGTAGGTGAATAAATGATAGGCCTAAGTACGGCTGCAACTTGGGTTGGGCTGAAACTTAATATGCTTGAAACAACTCATCGTAGTTCAAGAACGCGATTGTAGTAAAAATGGGTGAAATCGAGTCCATCCACGGAGAGTTATTTATCGTACGAAATTTGTCTTACTGAAAAAAACTAATTTTAGCCGATCAAAAAATCTATACAAATCAATTGTCCTACTTAAATTAACAATTAATTATAAGTCCGAAAAATTAATTACAATCAAAGAAAAATAAAATCCTAATCTAGAAACCTAATTTAACTATACAGCATCCACCATAAGATTTGTCAGTCCAACTAATTGTAATAATTAATAAGATGCAAAAAAATAAAAATAAAATAAAATAAAATCAGAGAATAAAAAAATAAATTTTAATTCTAAAATATTGCAATAGTTACTTTGCTTGATGCCATCAAGAAAAGTTAAGACCAGCGCACCAAGCGTGCACTGTCACTACGCACAAAAATTCGATGTTGACTCATTAGTGAAGATAAACTTGATTTATTAATGAAAGAAGCATTCCAAGCAAATAACCGTTATAAAATTATTTAAATCAAAATAAATTGCATCCAACCTTACCCTAGACACATGAAACATTAAATGGAGGAGAAGGACCCGCGGTCTCAAACGGCGATCCAACTAGCTCTCGTTTCGCGATTTGAAATCCAAGCAAGAAAAGATGATGAAAGGTTGGTCCAATGGTGGAGTGACGACAGCAGCGGCGGTGGCGCGACGATGTGAAAATCCAAGTGGTAATGTGCCTTAGGGAAGACCTTTGATAAAATTGTGATGGAAGGAGGTGGGATGGAGAAAAATTAATGGAAAATGGGAGATTAATGTTGCTGGTCGTCCAAGGGAGTGGGGGAATGGTGTATGGCCTTCCCTACTCTTTTTGGGGTTCTTTTTTTTTTTTTTTTTTTTTTTTTTTTTTTTTTTGATGACTTGGCTTGCAAGGTTTTGATTTAGGTAAGGATTAGTAGTGTGCGGTCCAAGTTGGATTAGGATTAGAAGGGTTTTGAGAGACTATCTAGAGGTTGGCCCACAATTCTAGTGAAAATAGGATTCTTCTTATCTCATGCAACTTCCTCTCTTGGGCTCACTTTGACTAAGAATCAGTTCAAATCTAAATTTTAGATTTGAAACAAATCTTGGATGCACTTGGACCACCATCTGAGTCGTGTGAAATCATGGGATGGAGGGCTTGGACGTGTGAATGCTTCTTTTTAAGAATCTTGGGTTGCAAACTTTTTGAGGCCTATCCATTTGGAGTTTAAGTGCTAAAATTTTGGATTTTTTAATTAGTTTCCAACTTGGATTGCTAAGCAAGATCTTCCAATCTTTTGAACTCTTCATGGCTGGAAAAATATCCTTAGATGGGTCCATTTTCTCTCTTGAAAAGATCCCCTCAAATCTGAAATAAATTTCAAACATGGAATAGAAGTAGGCCCCTATCGCGACCTCGGACCGGGCCCCCAAGATAAGGCGGGCCTAATCCGGGATCGGGACTAATATTATTTTGATTGATGTATGATGAATTGAATTAAACCCAAAACGTATACGAGTCTACCAAAGAGTACCACTCGTACACGCGATTTCCCACAGGTGTCCGCGGTGAGGATATCACATCAACATGAATATTTATTTTATGTGCGGAAGCGTGTAACAAATCTATTTCATACATTCATGTCCAAAATAATAAGATTAACGCATGTTTAATACTAGTATCAAAATGAGCAATGATCATTAATGCTATAACCCCAAAAGAAAGTTGAGGTTTACAACAATATAGTTTAATTACATTGTCCCCAAAAATAGAGGCCAACAAAGGCCAATATAAATAAAATAACAAGTTCCCAAAAGAATGGTTAGTTTCTATCCCCAAAATATTTCGCAGCTCAAGCATCCGAATGTCTAGACGACATCATCGGCGTGCCACTCAACTAAGCGATGCGGTTCTCCGACCGCCTCCTCATGCTCCTCCTCGGGGAGACCGATAACGGGACCTGAGTACCAAAGCAAAGGATCAAATACGACGGTTTGACAAACAAGTGAAAAGACATATCAATAAAGAAATTACCTTGGAAAACATTTAAACCTGTCAAAACAATAGTTTCATAAAACGAGAGAATCATTTATTCAAATACATATGCAATATAAACATGTAAGGTGTCCAAGGAACGAGAAACAACAAGATGACAACCACACATAGCTAAGTCCTCTATCACCGAAGTGACATGAGCATATCGGGATGTTGTCTCAGTCACCGAAGTGAGGAGATGCAACATAAGTAACATATACATATACATAATATAATACGGGACATGACCACGGTAGCGAACTGGGTATCGGGACAAAACCACGGTAAAAACCGGGTATCAGGATCCAAACTGCAGCTGGAGGGACGGGAAGGGGTCTCCAAGTCGGTGGATCAGACCGGCAAGAAAAGCAAAGCTTAGTGGTGCCGATTCATAGGTCAAACTGACAAGTCAAATCATGTATAAAACATATCGAGTGCATGTATGTAAACGTGCGGGACGGGATGCTCAAAGGCACAAGTATCATTTTATTCGGGCATGTATAAACGGGCTAGCAAAATGCTAAAATATACTTTCAATACTTTCGTGAAATTCGGGACAAGTGTCGAGATTCAAGATAAGTCATAATTCGAGAAATTCGGGACAAGTGTCGAGATTTAAGATAAATCAGGTCGTTAAGGACCCCATATATCGATTGTAATAATGACTTGGTACTCCTTGAGTTTGGAGACATTCCTGGCTCTTTATACACCTTAGTGATTTTCAAACTTTTAAATGAACTTCAAAACAACCGGAACCTCAAAAGGGATCCTAAGTATAATGTTAATCCTGAAGCATCGTACAACCTATTCAGTCACGAAGGAGATAGGATTCGCGATACCCAAAAGTACAAACCTCGTGAATAGTTATAAAGAAGGTATCCCTTGTCCCGTACCGTTCAAAATTGAATTAGGTTAAGTTCCGATACAACCGGATTAACCTCAAAGAAGGTCGGGTCAAACAATCTCATGATAAGTCAAGTGAGTCCAATAAAAGGGGTAACCAAGTTCCACCTAAGTCCATTTAAGAAAAGAGTGAAAAATCACTTTCCAGGGGAAATTCGCAGTTGGCCTGGTCGACCCGGCTCTTGGCCGGTCGACCGCGCACACTGCAGTCTCGGTCGACCTGAGGAGGTCAGGTCAACTCCTCTCATGAAGGCCTGGTCGACCGAGCCCTTGGCCGGTCGACCTGTAGTTGTAAATAAAAAGGGGTGAACAGTGTTTTGGTCAGGTTCCAAAGAACCCGACCCCTGTATGGCCGGTCGACCGAGCTCCCTGGCCAGTCGACCGAGGGAACTGCGTAACAGAACCCAGTTCTATTTTCTGCAATGCAGTGGGTCGTCCATCAGAGACCATGACCCCGTGTCGCTGGTCGATCGAGTCCCCTGGCCAGTCGACCGCGTGAACTGCGTAACAGAACCTAGGTTCCTTTCTGTAGTTCAGTGGGTCATCCATTTTCCCTCATTCCTTTTCTACATTCTTAAGACCTGATTAACAGTATAAACCATGGATAAAATAAGCTAATAAGATTCACTATTGTGCATTTCAAACCTAAATAAGCCATTAATATCACAAAATGTTTGGTGAAATCATAAATGCATTTCATAAAACTCATTCAAATTTAAACATATCAAATCATCCACTTGCCTTGGGTCTCAAATCAAAGGGAAACAAGCTCCTAACCACCCTTGCAAGCCAAGAACACAATTTCTACAAAAACCCCCAAAACAAACCCTAAAATGAGTCAAAACAATGAAGGAAAAGAGAAAGCTTTCAATAATGGAAAAGTAGCTTCTCTAAGGCTAGAAGAACAAAAATCTAGAAGATTAGGGAGAGAGCTTACCAATAGGTGCTCTAAATGAGCAAGGCAAGCTAAATGAGGATCTTAGAGAGAAGAGATTTCTTCACAAATGGTACCAATGGAAAGCCCTTGAAGTGGTGAAGAAGATGGTGAAATCCTTTCTTGATGTTGGTGCAAGTTGGTAGTGTCTTGATGATGGAAAAGCAAGAAGAAGAAAGGAAAACCCTAGGCAAGAAAAGTTGCTGGAAAAAGGAGAAAGGAGGGAGATGAGTGCTTATATAGCATTTGCAAGTGGGCTCCACCTCTTTGGAAACTTGGAAGGCTGAAATAGTAGTTTTCGGGATCTCGGATGAAATCGACGAAGAAGGAAGAAATGATCGTCGAAATTTCTACTTTTCAAAAAGTATATGTTTTGCGGGTTTCGGGAATATTAAATTTTTGGTACAGTTTAGTGTAAAAAGACTGTTTTTCCCAAGAAGCTAGAAAAGTCGAGTTTCAGGATTCGGGACGGGAACGGGATCAACATGAAAGTTGAAGGGATTAACAAAATAAGTAAATCGGGATAAAACACCAAATCAAAAGAATCTCGAGTAATCCCCCAAGTACACGTAAGTCATAAAAAGGAACCCCCAAAGGGCCCCACTACTTCCAAAGGCACTCAAAAATTCCCAAAGCTATGACAAAGCTATTCTAAACCAACTAAATCAAAATCCACAAAACAAATATAAGACTAACACGCGACTTAATCAACACTAATCGAGGTCACTCGGGTCAGGGTCTTACAACCCCACTTGAGAATATGTAACGTTTTGAACTCCACACCATGCATGGACGTTCTCCACCTTGGCTTAATTAATTTCAAATCTAAAATTCAGATTTGTATTTCAAATTGGAACACATGATGGACCCCACTTGTGTGTGCAATGCTTGAATTTCCCTTGCCTTGGACGTCCTCCACCTTGGAGGGATTTTTCCAATTATTTTTTCTTCTTTGTTTGGCTTGATTTGAATCTTCAAACAAGGGTAGTGTGGACTCCATGTGGAGCTTCAATACCTTGGTTTTCCCTCTTTAATTCTTTAATTGATATATTTGTTCCGCGGCCCCCAATAAATTGATTTTCCCTACAACAATACAAATAATATAATCAAGATCAAAGAATTATCTATTTATATAGGAAAAGAACATTGCAACATACGAGCCCCAATTCACACTAAATAAATGCATAAGATTTCACCATTTTATCAAGTTTTCTTTAATTAAATCAATGGTGCAAAGAAAATTCATCATTTCATATGTGAATCAAAAGTTATGAGAAATTTGTGATTTTCCATGCCAAGAAATAGAGAAAGTCATGATTTTATGTGAAAACGCGATTTTTCAATGAGTTTTGACTCAAATTCAAAATTTGATGCTCACAAAAATGAAACCATGATTTTTTTATTAAAATGATGCACGATTTGATGATTAAGTCCTTAATTAATTCTAAAATAATGACGAAATTATGCATTTTTAAGGATTTATCAACAACCCACATGAAAATGTATTCCAGGCTAGGCTTGTACTTCTTGGAGCTCAGGCTATGGCTTATATTTAAAGCTTGAGTGGAATTTGAGCTGGGTTAAGGTTTTGGCCTTAGATATTCAAATTAGGTGAGGAGCTGAATTAAATATAAATTCTACTAGTTTTTAACGGATGGGATAAAGTTCATTGTCGGACCAATGTTTGGTAATTCAGGTTTAATCTAGACTCCGACTTGGTCTAGAGGCTTGCCATCATGTAACTCGAGTAGGGCTTGGGTTTGTCAATTACCTATCCCAACCCGCCCAAGTTTCACCCTTAGGCAAAGGCCTCCCATCGTACGTAGATTCTGAGAAATTATTCTGGTAAAAATGCGAGATGAACAGTTGGATGCTCTTGATAGACGACCTGGATGATGGAATGGAGATTCAATGGCATCTATAATGGGACACCTTTCTTCCCAACATTTTACCAATCCCAAATCAAAGAGGCACCAGGGTGTAAAGGCTTGGTACCTATGTGGGGATCTTCCTAATGACTGGATTATTTTAGTTTTGGTAAAAGTACCAGCTAAGTGTGTCTTGACTACAGGCATCTCGGCAACACTGTGGGGACCAGGGGCCTGCTCAACCAGCTCCTCAACCCTGGGCCTCTTCTCCGCCCGGGTCCCCTCCTGCATGATTTCGGCAGGATCCTGCCGAACTTCCAAACTTATGGGAAGGACAGGGGCAAGCGGAAGAGGGGAAGCATCAGCAGTCCTGGAGGTCGAAGGAGCTAAAGGGGCTCAACGACGTCTGCTTCCAAGCGCCCGAGCCCTCAGGTCCTTGAGCATCACTAGAGGTTGACCCTGTTACATGTCTTTGTCCTCCTCCGGGCTAGGGGAAGGTCTCGAAGAAGAAAATGAGGAGCTTGAAGAGCGAACCACTTGGCGTGGCCTTCTTGGCCTTAAGGAGCTCTCGGGTCCCGCTACTGCGCTAGCCTCTGCAAACCCAGTAGCCTCCAACTCGGACCCAGAAGCGGTGGCCTCGGCACCTGAAGTGATTTAGAGCTCGGCGGTGATCGGATCCTCCTCCGATCCTGTCCTTTCCCCTTCGGTTTCGACCTGTTCACCTCCCTCTGCCACGGGTTCTTCGGCCCTCCTCTTAATAAAGGAGCGGTCCTAGGCTCGTAGTTCAGAAGGGACCAGGCGGCTCGGTTCGAGTGGCCCTAGTAGCGGTACAGCGTCTTGAACCAATCCTCATTTTTTATCCAGCCGACTTGCCGGGCCTCCTTCCTTCTCTCGCGAACGTTTGAACGACAAACAAAAGAGCGTCAGCTCGATTAGAACATGAGAAAGGAAGTTACAAAAAGAGATTGAAAGAAGGCAGCATTTACTCGGAGGAGCCCTGTTGCGATGCAGAACCCTATATGTCCTCTCCAAACCGGTCTCGGCCTCCCCAAATTCCTAGTTACCTGAGACCAAAATGCGATCGTCCCCGACATATCTACTATTGTCTTCCAAGTCAAAAACGAAACTTCTCTGCTTCGGTTTAGTTCAGAGGTGATGAGTCAGGCCCAGTTCTTAATGAGCCAGGGCCTGAATCTGTGAAGATCCAGTCCATTAGAATCCGAGCCCAAGTCTACAAAGACTGCCACGTCAAGGCAACCACGTCGCTTTGGATAAAGTCGTCGGCTTTTAACCTGCTTTTACCAAGTCCCGCGGAGAGTATCTCACCTGCCTCGTCTATCAAGGACAGTTCGAGAGACCCGTCGAAGTGGAGGAAGCGTGGAGGTAAAGTCGCCCCCATCTGTTAGGGGGAGACTATAAATAGAAAACGCTCTTTTTCTGTATTCTCTAAGTTCGTAATCTCTGCACACTTGAGAAGTAAAAACTGTCGGTAACCTTTGCAAGTGGACATAGGTTATATTGACCGAACCACTATAAATTCTCTCTCTCTCTTCATTATTTAGCTTTAATTACTTGACGGGTGGTGTCCGAAACCAGTTTTTGGCATCATCAGTTTGGCGCCGTCTATGGTAACGACTAAATTATCACTTCATAACACTTCTTCTTTCAAAACTATGGTGACCACCACTAGATCAACAAGACGACAAGAGGACAATCCCAGGCGAGAGGGTGAGGATGATCCTCCACCGAATAATCCTCTCCCAAACGCTACCGCTCCTGCTCCCACTTCTCAACAAATGTTGGAGACAATGCAGCAACTGGTAACCCAAAACCAGCAGATCCTAGAGCTCATACACACAGGGCAAGGAAGAGTACAACTTCGAGGAGTACCGCAAGGAGCGCCTCACCAAGGACATCCAACGGCTCCTCGCAGGGTAGTGCCTCGCCTGGGCGGCCATCCGCATGGCGCCTAGGGATAGGCGCCCATCCACATGGTGCCCAGGGCCTTGGCGCCTATCCCCCTGGCGCCTAGGGCACCAGTGCCCATACCCCTGGCGCCCAAGGCACCGACGCCCATCCCCCTGGCGCCGAGGGAATTCCCCATATCACCCCTCTTGGAGTACTCTTGGTCGACCCTCAAGGTCGCGCCCATCACGGATTTCCTCCGCCCCCCCCCCCCCCCGTGGAGCCCATCTCGGAGGACCCCCACCTCCAGGTAGAGCGAGTCATGGAGGACTTCCACCTCCTCCCTCTATTTCTAATGAGGAGCCTCATTTCCAAGAGGAGGAGAGCGAAAACCAAAGCATAGAGGTGGGGAGTCACTTCTACGATCGGTCCAGAGAAGCCCCCAATCACTGGGAAGAAAAGATCAGAGAAATGCAAAATCAACTGGGTGATGTCTACAACGCCATAAAGGCGTAGGCACCGGAGACAGTAGATTACCTTGTCGGGCGAATGGACACACCATTCAAGCCCTACGTGGTGAACTACCCACTCCCTTGGAAGTTCAAAATGCCATCCGTGGAGACCTTTGATGGAACGAAGGATCCATTGGATCATCTGGAGACCTATAAAACTAAAATGTAGCTGCACAATATCCCTGATGAGATTATGTGCAGGGCATTCCCGACCACACTGAAGGGCTCCGCTCGGCAGTGGTTTGCCAACCTCGCCCCAGCCTCCATAGCCACCTTTGGGGAGTTGAGCAAGTCATTCGTCTCGCACTTTATCGGAGGGCGCCGCCACCAGAAGCCTGCCACACGCCTACTCAGCATAAAGCAGGCAAAAAATGAGAGCCTCAGGAGCTACCTCACTCGTTTTAACGAGAAGGTACTTCAGGTCGAAGAGCCTGATGACAAGGTATCCATGACAGCCTTTCTGGGAGGCCTCCGCTCATCGAGCTTCCTCTTCTCAGTGATGAAGCGCCCTGTGGATGGGCGCCCAGGCCCTGGGTGCCATGGGGATGGGCGCCAAAGAGCATGCCTGAACTACTAGCAAAGGCCCAGAAGTACATCAACGCTGAAGATATCACCAGAGCCAGGCGGGGAGAATCCTCCAGAACAGGGGACAAGAGAAAGGAGGAGCGAGACCATTCGCTAACTCCTTCTTAGCCTGAGAAGCTCTATCATGTACCGCCTTCATCTCTGTCTCCACAGCAGTCTCTTTGAGCAACGCCCTCTCGCGGGTCTGTGCAAGCTCAGCCTCACTGAGTGAAGCCCTCTCGCGGGCTTTCACAAGCTCAGCCTCACTGAGCAAAGCCCTCTCGTGGGCCTTCACAAGCTCAGCATCTGCCTTGGCCACCCTCTCGTGGGCTGCTGAGAGCTCAGTCTCAAGCCTGATCGCCCTCTCCTGAGAAATCAATATCTGGGAAAGCAGCAGAGATATTCCCTTGGAGCTCCTCGTAGCCAACAATAAAGGCATCAACGAGACCATTCGCTAACTCCTTCTCAGTCCGGACAACCCTCTCCTCAGCCTGAGAAGCTCTCTCACGAGCCACCTTCATCTTTGTCTCCGCGACAGTCTCCCTAAGCGAAGCCCTCTCGCGGGCCGTCACAAGCTCAGCCTCTGCCTTGGCCGCCCTCTTGTGGGCTGCTGAGAACGCAGTCTCAAACCCGGTCGCCCTCTCGCGGGCCGCTGTGAGATCAGCCTCAGAAGCTCTTCCAGCAGCTTCAAGAGCAGCAATCTTTCTTTGAGCAACGGAGAGCTCTTTTTGCATAATCTCATTGTCCTGTTTCAGCTGACTGTTATGTCGGGCCCTTGACAACAAGCAGACGGACGCAGTAGAAGCCTGAAACAATAAGGGACAAAGAAAATGAGAGTACACATATATAAAAAATGAAAGTCTGGAGAAAAGGGGAACAGTAAGCCTTTACCTGAGCCAAACCCTCTAGAAATGTGTATATAACCCCTTCAGTGCCCAAAGCATTAATCTGCGTAACCTCAGGAGGAAACACAAATCTCCCGATCTTTTCCCGGATCACCAGCGGATTGCCCAACATGGGACCAGCCCAAGTCGGTGCCCCTGCAGATGCTCTCGAGCGTGAATGACACGAACGAACGCAACATCTTCTCGCGTGTCTCACCCACGCCCGCGGACGACGACGACTGGCGGACGCCGCCGCCATCCCCCTGGCGGACACCCAAGCTGGAGCCAGCCGCTACCGCTCCTTCCACGCGGGCGCCGGGCGCTGCTACCTCCACACGGGCGCCGAGGGCGCCCGCCGCCGCCGCCGCCCCGCGGGCGCCCAGGCCAACGCCCGCCAGCGCTGCTGCTGCCTCCACGGCGCCGGCGCCCGTCGCTAATGTCGCCGCTGCCCCGCGGGCACCCAGGCCAGCGCCTGCCAGCGATGCTGCTGCCTCCACGGCGCTGGCGCCCCTCGCCGCCACTGCTGCCTCCACAGCGCTGGCGCCCCTCGCCGCTTCTGCTGCCCCAACGCAGGCGCCTGGCGCTGCTGCCTCCACGGCGCCGGCGCCCCTCGCCGCTTCTACTGCCCCAACGCGGCGCTGCTACCTCCACTCGGGCGCCGAGGGCGCCCGCAGCTGCTGCTGCCCCGCGGGCGCCTAGGCCAGCGCCCGCCGGCGCTGTTGTTGCCTTCACGGTGCCGGCGCCCCTCGCCGGTGCTGCTGCCTCTACGGTGCCGGCGCCCATCAATAATGTCGCCTCCACGCTGGCGCTACCCATCAACTGCTGCAACCCAGAGTCTGGGGTTTCCATTCTAGCAAGTTGCAGACTGAATACTTGTTTGTCTTGCTTTATTTCTTAGAAGGGGTTCTCATAGCCTAATAGCCTAGGGTTTTGCAGAGCAAGATGCGTCCAAATCCAGGAGGACTCTTCCGGATAAAAAAAAAATTTTTTTTTTGGAAGAGAGAAGTAACTTGAATATTTGAAATGTCCCCCTTTCAAAGTTTCTTTGAACACAGGACATTGAGGGGCAAATGATGAGTCAGGCCCAAGTGACCCAGTTCTTAATGAGCCAGGGCCTAAATCTGTGAAGATCCGGTCCATTAGAATCCGACCCCAAGTCTACAAAGACTGCCACGTCAAGGCAACCACGTCACTTTGGATAAAGTCATCGGTTTTTAACCTACTTTTACCAAGTCCCGCGAAGAGTATCTCACCTGCCTCGACTATTAAGGGCAGTTCGAGAGACCCGTCGAAGTGGAGGAAGCATGGAGGTAAAGTCGCCCCCATCTGTTAGGGGGAGACTATAAATAGAAAACGCTCTTTTTTTGTATTCAATAAGTCTGTAATCTCTGCACACTTGAGAAGTAAAAACTGTCGGTAACCTTTGCAAGTGAACGTCGGTCATATTGACCGAACCACTATAAATTCTCTCTCTCTTCATTATTTAGCTTTAATTACTTGACGGGTGGTGTCCGAAACAAGTTTTTGGCTTCATCAAGAGGTAATAGTTGTGATCACCCGAAGACTCGGCGAGATCATAGACATCCTCATTGTCATGCACACCGAGGTTAATGCCGAGGATTCTATTCAGCTCAACGACACCCATTGTGATCTTGAAGCCATTAAGCATCAACTGACAAGGGAACAGATGCCACTTCTGAAGGCATGCCCTAAGAAGGGGATGAAGGGGGAATCTAACCCTGCCTTCGATCACGGTGGCCAGCAGAAACGACATCCAGCCGTCGATGAAAATGCGACAGTCGAGGGGATCCTCAGGGTTGTCTAACCTAATCTGAACATTATCGGGTATTCCATACTTGGCCCTAAACTCGGTCGTGGCCTGTGGGGTTTCCAGCTAGTGCCTGAAATTACCCATTCCTAGGGCAGGAGAAACTGGAAGAAGGAAAGGGAAAATAGGGGAGAGCAGGCGAAACTAGAAGAAGAAGAACTTATGAAATCAGAAACGGACCAAGAAGACCGGACTTGGATTTCAAACTTGGAAGACCATTCTCTGCTAAAAACCCCTCTTCTTCTCTGGTATGCAAATAGAAGAATGACAAAGAGGCGCCTCTATTTATAAAAGAAAATGCGCCCCTTTTTAAAATTCAAGCGCACGTGTACGAAGCATAACCTCGAGGATTGGGCGCGTCTCTTCGAAAGATGAGACAACCCACCAGGCGGTGACACGTGGAGCTGTTGGTCGGTTTTTTCGCACCAGCAAAGGTGCACCATTTATTACCTCAGGCAGGTGAAGCGACGTAATGATAAAACATCAGACGTCAGCAACCAAGATGCATCTCGGCAACAGTGCCATGCGGATATCTATACACCGTATCAGGGTCGTGTTAGTTTCGGTAAAAGTATCAGCTAGGCATATCTTGATCTCGGCAATAGTCCCAGTTTGGATATTCTCCCTTCTCAACACTTAGCTTTCGACCTCAAAGATTTAGAAAACCTTAAGAAATCAGAAGCTAGGGGCCAATTGTGTGGGGATCTTCCTAATGACTGGAGTATCTTAGTTTTGGTAAAAATACTAGCCAAGTGTGTTTTGACTACAGGCATCTCGGCAACAGTGCCGGCATGCTTCCACAATAAGTATCAGTTCGGTATTATACCAGTTTGGTAGGAGTACCAGCTCGATTCAATCGACCGAGATAAGTACTGACAAATTGGACAGTCCATAAATGTAGATAAGGAGTCACCCTTATCCCACGCATACAATCCCTGTAGGAGCGGGATCCGCGCTAGGGTATGTATGGATGGGACCACTCCCAGCTACCCCCACTGAGCTATCTGGGAAAAGCCGCCCGATGGGATCTCTGCCCCAAATCTGCACCAGACTAAGGTCATACGTTGGAACTTCCACCCCCCAGCTACCAGGGTAGGGCCCAGTAGGACCCTACTTCTAAAAAGCCAATTCTTGGCCTATATATATACAAGGAGCAAGTCCAGAGAAGGGAAGTTGATTCTCCCACACACAATCACGTATACTTATACATAAAGCTCTTTTCCTTTCTATCCTTTGTCTAGTGGCTGCACTAACTAAGGCATCGGAGAGTCTTCGGCTAACAGTAGCCAGGGGAGCTGACCTTTGTTCCTTTTTCCCTTTTAGGTTCTCAGGCATTCGATCTTCCCATACAAACTTCATAGCGATTCTATAATCCATCATCTTAAGTTCGTATTACTTTAGGCACTTACAGTACCATTGCCATGGTTCTATGTTTCAATCCCTTCAATTTTCAATCAATAAGAAAAAAAAAGTATAGTATTGATGCAGCATCATTTGCAAACAATTCATAGTCAATTCAGAATCAGTTTTGATTGCTCATCATCAGGAGTTTGAAAATTGAGATCAAGAGGATCAAGTAATTCAGTTTCAAACATAGAATTGAATCTAGAGGTTATTCCCTTTAGCTAACCTTTAGATATGGGTTCTCCCTCCTCCTTCCCAAAAAAACTCTAATTTTCCTTAAACTTTCTCCATGCCAGAGGAAACGACAAAATCGCCAAAACCTTCTTCTTTTCCCTATTGGTATGATTTCTATTTTCCTTTTCTTTTATCAAACATTTGGTCATTGCACCCCGTGTGGCCCACCTCTGTGTGTGCAATCCACCTTTATATATTAAAGTGAAATTTGATACAATGAAGATATTGGGAGTGGTTGTTCATATAGTCAACTTTAAACAATGAAAGGTGGGCCTTGAATAGGATAAATTATTTATATCTCCATTTCTTATTCTATAATAACTTGGTCTTTTCTTCATGATCCGAAAAATGTACATTTTCTAGGTTCTATCACCAAAAACCACATCGATTGATAGATAGATGGTATGAATAGAAGACTCGTGAAATTTTAGTTGCTTATATTGCTTATGGCTGATTTTATTACATGAAAATCACTCGTGAAATTTTAGTTGCTTATAATAACTTGTGAAATTTTAGTTGCTTATATTCTTAGGAATGATAAATAACCACTTTACCACTATTTTGTTATCCCGAACATATAACAGGGCTTGCTTATTTGCATGGAATTGAATTCTCAGGGATTTAAAGAAATGAGTCCATTATTGTTAAAATATAATTATTAGTATGGATATGAATTTCTAAGAATTCAAAAGTTCCCATTATGCCATGAAATATAGGACTATTTGTTTACATGAATTTGAATCCCTACAAATTTAGGAACTTATTTTACCATAAAATCCCTTTATCCTAAAATTTTATAACATGTTTGTTTGCATGAATATAATTCCTAAAAAATCAAAGAAACCCATTTTACCATGGATTCCTTATCTTGAAAATATAATTGCAGATTTTTATTTTCATTGAGTTGAATTCCTAGGAAATATTGTCATCATCTTGTCATTTAAAATAATATTGAAACAAAATTATAAAGTTATTGACTATATCTTTCATTTAAAAAATAAGGGCATTCTTGAATTTAGTGTATATTATAATATGGGATAATTGTAAAGTTTATTGAATGTTTTGGAAACTATCAAACAACAACAATATTGAAATATCTTAATATTAAAATATTTTATTATGTAATATTTTATTTTTCTATTATTTAAATCTAGAAATATTTTATTCTGTACGTATCTAAACATTCCCTAAGATCGAAAAGAATTAAAGAAAATGCATATTAGATCACCACTTTTCAATTACATAATAAAGTTATATATTTTATCCAAACCCACTTACACCGTTCACTTTCAACCCACAATTTCAATAATACAAGTTTGAGTGCTTTCATTGACCAAAATTCCAACCCATTTATAAGAATGCATCTTCTTATGTACTAGCCCACACTATGGGTATTTTAGTCTTACAATTGTGTAATTGTTGTTGTGGGAAAATATTCAGACTTTGAGAAGGTCAAGGGAAAAGTCATCTCTAGAGGTAAGCTATAGGGAAAAACCTCTTGATACTATTTATTTGCATCATAAATGCCAAATTCTTTTCTCACAATGAATCAAGCTCTAATTACTAGCAAAACATGTCCACGCTCAGCACAGGGAATATAATTCATACTATAAAAAATCTATAAGATTTTAAATATTTAAAAAATCATCTTTTTATGTATAAATTAAGTTAAAATGGAAAAAATTATAATATAATATGTATGATATTCTACATAAAATATAATATATATAAATTGATAAGATGATGTCATGCAAAATTTCAAGTAGTAAACTCATTACCTATGACATCATTTGGATAATTTCCAGAAATCTTTACCTTTTGTTTATTGCGTTTTGAAGGTTTTGATTTTTTTTTTCAGCACTTTGTTTTGTATAACCATAAATTAACGATAAAAAGAGAGAGTACTAAACCCTGAGATTTGGTTTTAAAGACCATCCCATCTTGTTAGATTGTATGGACTCAATCCATCAGATGATGTAATAAATTGATTAATTTCTTTATTTATCAATAATATTATGCTTTCCTTTCATGAGATGAATGGTGTTTTACTATTTAATGCACATGACCAATACATATGACATAATGGTTCATGAGATGAACTGAGTCCCATTAGTATATTAGATGTGATATATGTGTATGGATGAGATCCACACACGGGAGACATATGTCACAAATCTTATATTTAAATATCTTCACAACCGGTGATGAGACTGAGCGTCTTATCTGATAAGGTTGTAGCACTTTGATCACTATGAGATAGTGTGAATTGTCTCGATCATCAGAATGTAAGATTCTGGATCACGGTACTGGTACAATGGATGTATTGAAGGACCATGAGTAGCACCTTATGGAATACTGTCTCGAGTTGAAGGTTTGCTCTCATAATTCCCTAGAAATAGGCTCTCAATCTTGAGACATTGATGAACTCAAGTTTCTATCTATTCATTTGCTTTCAGTCACCAATGAGTGAGGCCAACTGTAGGTCAACACCTCGGTGTCTTGAGTACGTGGTAGTAGGACTGTGGAAACATCCAATGGTCAAGATGGAATCTATCTACATTATCCCCTTGTGCCAATTAATGGATTTGTCATTAGTAAGTGCGCACCCATCTCGATTAAGAGTTAATTGGATGGTACTGATGATCATTGTGATTAATTGGGGCTCAAGGATAATAAGATGTGGATTTAAATTGGTAGGACAGTTTTAGTCCAATTGATCTATGGATATTGATAGAGGGGCCTACTTGTGGTAATCGGGAAGTTTAGGTTCTTCATTTTAATTTATTCCTAAGACTGGAGTGCAATTGCATTTATATAATGGTGTTATTTGCATTTAACTGTAGGCCCGGATTGCACATAAGATGTGGGGTCGCGGTGTCCTAGTTGGAGCCAGCTTTCTATGGAATCTCTAGTGGTCCCCACACTAGCCCAAGTTATTGGAAAGATACTAATCCTACTAGAACTCTAAGATGAAGGAATTAGAAAGTTACTATTTCTATTTGAAATGAGAAATCTAATAGTGGTAATAGTGAAGTTACTAATTTGTGTGGAAGTAAGACTTCTATTTCAATTAGTACAAGAGGAGGGAAGGAGGTTGCTGGCATTTGGAATTTTGAAAGAAAAAGCGTGAGGTTATCTTGTAGATGTATTTTGAGAGTGGGTTTTCTTAGAAAGAGGATTTCATTAGAATGTCAAATGAGACATGCACATGAGAGGCATCCCATCATGCTTTGCCACATAAACCATCTCTCTCATCTCACATGACCCAAGTGCATGCAACTCGTTATATTAGTTCCACTTCAGATGGCTTTACCTCAAAAAAGCCAATGAACAATTACAAAAGACTTTTCTCACATATGTGTTGGTTGCTTCATTTGCTTTGATAAAGTTTTGAAAACCCTGAGAGGACTATCTTAAGGCATTTTGAATTTTGAAAGAAAAAGCGCGAGTGGGCTTTTTCTAGAAAGAGGATTTCATTAGAAAAAAAAGAAACAATAAAGCGATGGAGACGGTGTATTTTGAAAGTGGGTTTTTTTTAGAAAGAGGATTTCATTAGAAACAAAGGAAACAATAAAGCGTTGGAGACGACACAGACACGCACAAAACACACCCACACACACACATATATATGTAGAGAGAGAGAGAGAGAGAGAGAGAGAGAGAGAGAGAGAGAGAGAGAGAGATTAGGGACCACACATTTAGTATAAGATAAGTAAGGCCCAAGTTTTATGGAATACAAGAGAAATTCTGGGGGAAGGATAAAGAAATAGGATTGTGTTTTTTAATTGATAAGGCCGTGAGATTTCCAATACGAAAGTAAACTCTTCCTCACATAATGTACAAAAAAAAAAAAAAAAGGAAAACATATAAGGTGGGAGGATATTGGAAGGTGGAGAGACAATAAAAATGGGAGTCAAAATAAATTGAGCATGTTATCAAAACAAATTGGTTGATTTCTTAATGGAAAACAGTCGCTTTCATATATAATATAATATAATAATAATATAATAGATGTGTTGGAAATAGGTGGGCCTTGTAGATAGGATTTCAAAACTTTTGACCCACTTGACTCAGGGATCAAGTACCCATAAGGCCACAAACCATATCCAGAATGCAATCCCTCATACTCATCTATCATTTACAACAATAAAACAAGCAATACCATGCAACAAAATAATCTACAACAGATAGAGAAGCAGATTATACCTTTGGAGCCTGGTTGTGCTCTAATGGAGAACAAGACTTGCTAGTTGAAGAAACTCTTTCTTTGTAAGCAACTTAGGATCTCCAAAACCTCTTAGTCTTTCACGCTATGTCCCGTATCAGATCTCTCTTCTCAAGAAGACTGGTGGAAACTTCAAGAGAAAAACCTTCAAAAAACTCAAGGAACTAGAAGAGAACTAGAAGAGATGTGCAACTCTTGCACAAAAGGGAAGGCTGGGAGTGAATTCCAAGAGTGTGTTTGTCCCAGCCCCTTTGCTTCTCCTTTTATAGCTTTAATTAAGATAGTTCTCTCAGGGTTTTTAAAACTTTGTCAAAGCAAATGAAGCAACCAACATGTGTGAGAAAAGTTTTTTGCAATTGTTCATTGGCTCTTTTGAGGTAAGGCCATCTGAAGTGGAACTAATATAATGAGCTGAATGCACTTGGGTTACGATGGAATGTCGCTCATGTACATGTCTCATTTGACATGCACATAAATCCACCATCCCTTAGTATTTTCAAAATACCCAATTTGATTTGGATTGATTATAGCCCAATTTTATAGTTTAATTTGTTCAACTATTTCTTTTTCTTGATCTTCATGCAAGCAATATTTTATTAATTCTCTTCGTCTTCAAACATGGATTCTCTTACTCGACATATCTCTTAAGATGTCGAAAATGTCAGATCTCTCATTGTTTCCCTTTTTTTTATGATTTATTATTAATGGCAGCATTAGATCTTGGCGCTGTGGTTATTTTAGGCCTGGGCTTAGCACGGGCGTGTTTTGCTAGTAATATATGAAAGCAATTGATTTCAATAGAGAAACCAGCCAAATGATTTCTGTTAGGATTTTCAGTGTTGGCTAAATTCATGTGTTAGACAAAACTCTGGGTCTTTTGAGTTGTTATTCTTTATTTAAAAAAGGACTCTGAAGAAAGAAGATTAGAAGGACTCTAAGAAGAAAGTCTGAAAGAATTAGAAGAAGAGAGCTGGAGGAAAAAGTGCTAAAATTCCGAATCAACCAGAATGGGGTCCACTCAAGCGATTGCATCATCCGCTAAAGCGGACAGAGTCAGAATAGCCAAACGCTGAAACAGAACCTCATCCGCTCTAGCGGACATGTGGCAAAGTCCTACGAAAAATTAGAAACATGTTCTTATTATGCCCAAACTGCTTGTTTTAATCATAATCAAGTTAGGCAAACTTAAGCACGACCTAAGGGCTATTGAAAGGACTCAAAGGCTATTATAAAGCTACACCTTACCTCTCAAAGTTCTGAGTTAGAGATTTAATTGAGAGAATTTTTCTCTAGATATTTATTAAGGAGTTGTGCTGACAAGTTCTCTAGAACCGGTTTCTTCTGCATCCCTTATAGAAGATTTGATGAGTCAAGCGCTTGATTGAATATGTTGCAATCAACAGTGTGAATTCGTTGAAGCGTGAAGCGGCACAAAGTAACTTCAGTCCTTAGGTAGGGGATATCTTAGGAAGAAATTTGAGTTTCTTGTAATTGCGAGATTCATAGTGCTTGATTATTGATCCAGTTCAGATCCGTGGTTTTTTACCCGGTTAGGGTTTTCCGCGCAAAATCTGGTGTCCTTGTAGTGTATGCTTGTGATTTTATTTCCGCTGCATTATTTTTTATTATTGCACACTTTTTGGCCTGATTGATTGAGTAAACCAATCTAGAGATCGCAAACCCTAAACTTTCAATTGGTATCAGAGAGGGTTGTACTAACTTGCTGTGTTTGCTCCTAAGAGATTTCTAGAATGATACTTAATCGAGAAGGGACATCAACTTCTAAGCCCCCTTTGCTAGATGGTTCTAATTATGCGTATTGGAAGCAAAGGATGATTGGGTTCCTTAAGTCCATTAATGATGATGTTTGGGATATTGTTGAGGAGGGCTACGACAGACCTTACAATTGTGGATAATGGACAAACTGTTCCTAAACCTAAAGCCCAATGGACTAAGGATGTGAAACATGCCTCCAATTGTGATAACAAGGCAGTGAATGGAATATACAATGGAGTGTCTGCTGAAGAGTTTCATAGGATTTACACTTGCAAAACTGTAAAAGAAGCATGAGAAGTCTTACAGACAGTGTATGAAGGTACAAACACGGTGAAGCAAGCTAAATTGCAAATACTGACTAAAGAATTTGAAACCATCGTGATGGAAGAAGATAAGACCTTTGATCAATTTAATGCAAAGCTGAATGATATTGTCAATTCTATTTTCATTCTGGGTGAAGAAATACCAGAAAACAACATTGTCAAGAAAATTCTAAGGTCTCTACCTTCGATATTCGATTATAAAGTTGATGCTATAGAAGAAAATAAGAATCTTGACATCCTCAAGGTCAACCAGCTGGTTGGAAATCTTCAGACATTTGAAGCAAATCGTTTGGATAAAGGAAAATCAAAAGAGAAGGGTATTGCTTTTAAAGCCATCTCAGAATCAAGAAAGAAAACTGAATCTGATTCTGAATCTAAGGATGAAGATAATATGGCTGAATTTATGAAATGCTTTAAGAAATACATGAAGAAAAAACAAGCCAATTGGAAGAATTCCAAATTTGAGAAGAATGATCCTGCAAAAGGGATAAAGTTTTTTAAGTGCCAAGGCTATAATCACTATGCTAATGAGTGTACCAACAAGAAAAAGGGCACAAAGCAAAAGCCTCTCAACACAACTTGAGATGAAGAATCTTCTGCAGCAGAAAAGGAAGAAAAAAGAAGATCCTGAGGATGATTGATCGTCAGCCCCAAGTGCAAGGTTGCGATTGTAGTAATAACTCGGTGAAGTCCGAGGTTGATCCATAGGGAGTAATTAATCGTGTAAAACCTGTTCTATTGAAAAAAAAAAAAAAAAAACCTAATCTAGCCTATCAAAAATCTATATAAATAAACCTCTACAAAACTAAAATTAAAATTTAATTACAAATCCAAATTAAAAATTACAATCACAAATAAAAATCCTAATCTAAGAATCCTAATCTAACGACTTTAAAAACATAAAAGACATCAAACCACCACTTGCTTAAGAGTAAATAAATCATGCATCAAAATAAAAATCCATTAATAATATCATTCAGAAATAAGGATAAAAAGAATTCTAAATATTCTTATTGTGGGAAATTACAACATTATATTAGCAAAATTAATAAAAGACCGCAAAAACACCGCACCAAATGCATACTGTCACTACCCACAAACACGCGATGCCGATCCAAGGCAGGACACCTTGACCTCACTAATTGTGTCTTTTAGATTAAAATGAACCAATAAACTAGTAATTTTCCAACATTAATCAAAACAAAAAAAAAAAAAATATTTCCTTACCCTAGATCGAACACATCAAGAAAATAGGACTTGCGCATAATCCCATCTTCAAGTCTTCAATCCTTCACCAAGGGAGCAGTAGATGGCTGGTTGATGATGGAGCAACGGTAGTAGCGGCGCGGCGGTGTAGAAATCCAAGTGGTGGTGTGCCTTAGGGAAGGCCTTGGATGAAATATTGATGGAAGGATGAGAGATGGAGAAAAATTAATGGAAAAAGGGGGATTTGGGTTGCTGGTCGTCCAAGAGGAGGGGGAGAGTGAATTGATGTGAGCCCCTATTTTGGCTCCATTTATGCTTTTTTGATAGCTTAGGTTGAAAGGTTTTGATTTGGGTAAGGATTAGTGGTGTGGGGTCCAATTTGGACTAGGATTAGGAGGGTTTTGGGAGAGTTTCAAGGGATTGGCCCACAAACCTAGTGAAATTACGATTGTTCTTATCTCATGCAACTTCCTCTCTCGGTCCCACTTTGGCTAAGAATCAATTCAAATTTGAAATTTCAGATTTGAAACAAATCTTGAAATGTATGTGGTTCCCTTTTATCTTGGACGTGTGATACCTTAATATGGAGGGCTTGGACGTGTGATAGCTTCTTTGGAAAAGTGTTGGACGTGTGAAACTTGTTGGAAGTATCTTGGGCTGTAACTTCAAATCTTGAGGCTTATTTTCTTGGAGTTAACTTTAACAACTTGGTGCTAAAATCTTGGATTCCTTGATTTAGTTTCCAACTTAGATTGCTTAGCAAGATCTTCCATTCCTTTAGAACTCTTCATGGTTTGAAAAATCTCCTTAGATGGGCCCACTTTGTCTCTTGAAAAGATCCACTCAAATCTGAAATTAATTTCATTGCAACCATGGAAGTAGGCCCCGCTTGAGTATGTGATTCTTGAATGGAAGGTCTTGGACACCTCATCACATGGCCCACAAATCTAGAACTTATCTTTGTCACGTCCCCCGAACCCGATTAGAGAATAAACCGGATCCGCGGAGTGAAATTTAGGGCTAATTAAAATTTTTGCCCCTTTAGGCCCAAGGATCGTAAGTCCGCTGTGAGGATATTATATTTCAAACCTCAAGTAATATAAAATTGCGGAATACATACAATTCGAGGCATATATAAATACCAAACAATGGATAATAAATCTCAATTGATATTTAAAGTTGCAACAGGAATAAATAAAGGTAACCAAGAAATTAATGTATTAACAATGACCATCCCAATGACCAAGGCCATTAAACAACATCAAGTCAATGAAATGAAAGTTCCAACGAGGAATAATAAATGAATAAATAAAAGTCTAATGAAGTGCCCCTGTGAGTCTCTCATGTGCCTGGTAATGATGACGCTACTCTACGTCATCGACACTCCACTCCCGTGCCTCCTCTGCTGGTTGGAGATCCTCTGGGATCTCCTCACCGACCTGCTCCTCATAGTAATACTCACCTGAGGAGTCTGCACACCAAGGAACCGAGTCAACGACATGTTGAGCAATAGATAAGCAAGATATAATTAAAACATAACATGCATCAAATATAAGAGTAATGACAAGTACAAGGTTGTAGGAATATAAGGAACAATATTAGGCATGTAGCATGAGTAAATAACCATCAGAATCATAAATAGAAATCCTAACAATACTAACAATCACCACTACCAATGTAATGCAATGCACAAGAGGGAGACTCCATGGATGTCCAAGCCACCTCACGGGGTACCAGTAACAATCCTATCCGGACTACTGTACCAAAGTCCGGCTCCAGGGGGATCCAAGCTCCCGGTCCTGGGAATAGTAGCACGGTCCAAGCCCGCTCCCAACTATTCAACGCCATGGACGCCGTCCAAAGCCGACTGCCCACCCCGATGTCTGAGTAACCGGCCCATCAATAAACCCCAAACTGCAGTTGGCTATGATATACAATAATAATAATAATAATAATAATAATAATAATAATAATAAAGTGGTGTTGACACAAGGAAAACCAAGACAAGCAAATCTGGCTAGTTCAACAAACAAGACATGTTCATAAGGATTATCTCATTCAAACCAATACAAGACAAGTTCAAACCCATGATAATCCCTTCAGTCTAGCCAGTCATGTTTATCAATTACATGACATAGGGTCCTATGGTACACTCTAAGTCAGGTCCTTCTCCTAATTCTACAAGAGTTTATGCTTCATAATTAATTAGGTATTTTATGCCAAGAGAGTGTACAAAGAAACGAAACCAACGGATACGATTAACAAATCAAGGAGAGATTATAATCCAATCCTAGGCAAGTGTTGTCATCCCTGTACCATATATGTTTTAACGGAGTGCGTGGGAAATTCGAATCAACGATGCTTATAAAGAAATTCCTGGGTGTACAATCATGTTGAACATCGATTGGATTCAATTCCCTACGCATTCGGTTAAACCATACACCATACACGAATACCTAAACAACCCATCGAAGCACACCAAGCCACGTGCTACGATTTCAAAACCCCATTAATGGTCACGTGAGACTAGGTTCATATTTGCCAATATCTAAGGTCCAAACCTATGTTAACAAGTCTTATTTCCAATAAAACATGGATTGAATCATTAATCTAAGTAATTCTCCCACTTCCCGATCTCTGATCGTTGTAAAACTAGAACCATTGGATTCTACATCTCAAGAGCTTTCCAACGGTATATTATACGTAAAATTCCAATGAACGGATTAAAAGTTATGGCCTTTAGAAATTTCCTTTTTATATATATACATTATTTAATGCGCGACGGACCGTACGTACATCTGATTCGTCGTACGGACGTTTCCAGCAGCATCAAAGTCAGAATTCACCTGCATAAAACTGAGCCACCGTGCTCCCCCAATAATCCATTTCGTTCATCATCATTTCCACTTACATCAATTAATAATAGTAAAACAAAAGATTACCCAAAACTATTTTTAACATATTAACCTCAAATTAATAACAGAATAGGCTTGGGATTTAGGGTAATCTAACAAGATAACACAGTCAATCAATAATAAACATATATACATGCTTAATTATAAAATGCAAATCTACTTGCCTCAACCATGAAGAAGATTGGAATTGGGGAAATCTGAGGAGAAGCCCTACTACTGCGAAAACTTCGATCTACCCCGACCAAACGCAACCTAACACGCAAAGGAGAAGAAAAGAAAGGAAAAGATTGAGATCTAACCTAAATCTAAACCAAAGAAAAATGATTGAAAAGATGAAAGTGAGGGAAACTTTACCAAACTGATGTCAGTGGAAAGAGGAGATCGCGAGGAAGAAGATGAGCGGCTTGGATCTTCGAGATGGTCTTTCTGGGAAAGAGTTCTGGAGCCTTGGGAAATGAGGAAGAAGAAGAGGGCTGCTGGAGTTCTCATTCGCTGCAGAGAAAGAAAGGAGATTAGGGTTAATCTCTTGTTTAAGAAGAAGGGAGAAGGAAATGACTAAGTTGCCCCTAAGTGGGTTCGGAGAAGAAATGAATTATTAGAAGGGTTTCTGTTCGTCGGATCACAAAGAGCCAGAAGACAAAATTGATCAACGCGACGAGACCTTTCCAACGAAACCAAAATCACGGCGATAGGAATTTTTCCGGAAAACACTCAATTTTCCCTAATTTGCAAACTACTCCCTACTAGGGTCAAACGAACTCGGAATCGCACGAAACTTTGCAGGCACTATTCTAATGTTAAAAGAAACTCGCTCACCATCTAAACCCACTTAAATATCTAATAAAACAATAATTATAATAATATCAAAATAAATGGGTCAACGGGACGGTTATTGGGCCCAACTGACCCAGTAAGGTCGCGGACGTTACAATCTTCAAGAGATTAAATCTGACTTTTTTGCATATGAGAGCGGACCTTGCTATGGCCGCCCTTACCTTGGAATTTATGCCAAACGTAGATGGGTCCCATGATACATTTGATTCATCAATTCTCTTCCGCGGGCCCCAAATTCTGAAATTTCCTACAAAAAATAAAAACTAATGTCAAAAAATAATATATTCATATAGGAAAGGAATTATGCAAGATGCAGGCCCAATTCACAATAAATAGATGCATAAAATGTCACCATTTTATCAAATCTTCAATTAAATCAATGGTGCAAAGAAAGTACATCATTTTATTTGTGAATAAAAAGTTTTGAGAAATTTATGACTTTCAATGCCAAGAAATAGAGAAATTCATGATTTTATGTGAAAATGTAATTTTTGGATGAATTTTGACTCGAATTCAGACTTTGATGCTCACTAACATAGAATTATGAGTTTTTTACTAAAATGGTCCATGATTTGATAATTAGGTCCTTAATTAATTCTAAAATGACGATGAAATTATGTATTTTTAAGGACTTATCACACCCCCCCAACCAGCATTTTGCTAGTCCCGAGCAAAATATGTGAACTAGGGTAGGTCTTCTAGCCTAATCTAATATAATCTAAATGCAAAGACAAAAAGGAAAACACCACTTTCGCTGGTATTCTCGGCTGCATTTAGCGTATGCAACAATCCCATAAACCCCTAGGTTACCCCTAGTGGACGAGTTGTGCCTCGTGAGGGTTTGCAGTGAATTTGCCCACAGAATTCATTTACCTAAAAATAAAAGAAAGTCAACAAAAGGTTTTTCAAAAGACGATTGAGTCAGATCGGATGCCTTGAATCCTCGAATAATCAAGATTTCATACTTTTCAAAATCTGGTTCACGTTTTTGTTTTCAAATCTTTTAAAAAATTATACCAAAATGTTGGGTGCCTTGTGCAAGTGTATACATCAAATCAAAAATTTTAAATGTTCTATGATAGTGCCATGAAAATAAAATTCTCCCTCAGAATATTCAACTTTCCTAGATTCGGGGTAAATACAAGTCTCCTCTCAAGGCTACTATGACGGCTTTCACACTACTGTTTTTTTCAAAGGTCGTGAGATGCATTTTTTTCTTCTTTTTTTGTTTTTATTTTTATTTATTATTATTAATTTTTTTTTGAACACACACATGTGCCTGTGCAATGCCCAAGTCCATTAAGCTTTCTAATTAACCCACATAACGAGTGTTAGGCCAATGACTCCCAAAACAGATGTCTTTAGGGCACTAGGTATATAAACACCCCTACGGGCTTACTAGCTCGGGTTAAAAAAGCTACAAACTCAAATTCCTGACACAACTTTTTAATCTTTTCAACAACTTTTTTTTTTATAAACACCTATTTGTGCATCCCTTGTCACCATTTTTTTATTTTATTTTTTAAACGGTCTCCAACAATAGGCAGCCATTTTCAATTCGCTCGAATTAATTCACTGGTTTTGGTTAGCCTAACTTTACCGATAAACCATGAGAACTCATATGACCAAATTTCAGAAAGTCGTCTCTTTTTTCTCTCTTGAAAGAACTCTGAAAATGACACTTAAATCTTTTTATCCAAGACTTTTGAAATGATGTACACGTGTTACAGCGAAAAACAAAGTTCGGTATTCCTTTTATCTTTCAAAAAATTGTGAACCTTCATTTTACTTCCTTCCAAAAATTCTGAAATTTCAAATTTCTAGACATCTTCAAATCGTCAAGTTCTTTTGACAAACCCCCTTTTCTGTGTGTTTTTTTTTTATTTTCTTTTATAAAACTACGGAAAAACGAAAAAAAATTGTCTAAAATTGGACAAGTGTGCTTATTCCCACCCCCTAACCTAAACTAGACAGCATCCTTGATGTCATACATGAAATGCGAAATGGAATGTAACATGAGGTGAAATTGTAAAAGGAGGAAAGGGTAGAAAACACCTGGAATAATGAAGCTTTCGCGTAGAAACCTGTCAAATGTGAGACAAAGAACACAAAAAGAGAAAAACAGGAAATAAAAATATATATATACATAATGTACAAAGGTGTGGGCCACTGTCAGATCCAGTGCCCATCAATCCTGATAGACAGGATCGATCAGAGGAATTTCATTTTTCTCTAGAGGAACAGTCTCCATGAATGGTTTTAAACGTTGTCCATTAACTTTAAAAGAGGTACCATTCGATGGATCAATAAGGGTCACTCCCCCATATGGAAATACTTCTTGAACAATGTAGGGGCCTGTCCAACGATATCTTAACTTTCCAAGGAAAAGGTGAAGTCGAGAATTGTACAAGAGGACGTTTTGAGCCGGGTGGAATGACTTTCTTAATATCCGTTTATCATGAAAGGCCTTAGTCCTCTCTTTGTAAATTCTTGATTTCATAAAAGCCTCATTTCTCATTTCTTCTAATTCATTTAAATCAAGGGCTCTTTTCTCCCCAGCCTTGTCTACGTCAAAGTATAGTTGTTTTATGGCCCAATAAGCTTTATGTTCCAACTCCAACAGAAGGTGGCAAGCTTTCCCATATATATGCCGATATGGAGACATCCCAACTAGGGTCTTATATACGCAGTTCTATAAGCCCACAAAGCATCATTTAGCCGTATTGACCAATCCTTACGATTTGGTTTTACCGGAATCTCCAAAATTCTTTTGATTTCCCTATTCGAGGCCTCTACCTGCCCACTTGTTTGAGGGTGATAGGGGGTAGCCACTTTATGTATAACACCGTAAGTTTTAAACAAACTCTCAATGATGCGGTTACAAAAGTGAATGCCCCCATCACTAATGATGGCACGCAGAGTTCCAAAACGGTAAAAGATATTGTCCAAGATAAACTTTTTGACCGTTTTAGCATCTTTATTCCTACATGGGACTGCTTTAATCCATTTGGACACATAATCGACTGTAACGAGGATGTAATGAAGGATACATCTGATCGGTTTGGACTTGGCAACTTTCTTAGAAAGAAGGTACTTCAGCGCAGAATGATCAGTAAAAATCACAATTTTAGATCCAATTAAGTAGGAGAGGAATTTATCAAGTGCATAGACCACAACCAATAGTTCTTTCTCTGTTGTTGAATAATTAATCTATGCACTGTTTAAAGTCCTGCTAGCATAGTAAATCACATATGGCTTTTTGTCCCTACGTTGCCCAAGAACTGCCCCAACTACATAATTGCTAGCATCGCACGTGATTTCAAAGGGGAAGCTCCAATCTGGAGGTTGCATAACTGGAGCAGTCGTCAACATGTCCTTAAACTTGATAAAAGCCGCTTGACATGCCTCCTTCTACTCAAATTCTGCTTCCTTTAGTAGAAGGTTGCATTATGGTCTAGAAATGATACTGAAATCTTTTATGAACCTTCAGTAGAATCCGACATGCCTAAGAAAGATCTTACATCTCTTACGGTTTTTGGGGCGGGCAAATTGGAAATTAAATCTATTTTGGCTTTGTCCACTTCCAATCTTCTAGATGATACAATGTGGCCGAGGACAATCCCTTGTCATACCATAAAATGACATTTTCCCCAATTCAGTACCAAATTCTTTTCTTCACACCAAGAGAGGACCTTAGTTAAGTTGCTCAAACAATCTTGGAATGAATTTCCAAAAACTGAAAAATCGTCCATGAAGACTTCAAGAAAACATTCCACCATATCACTAAAAATACCCAGCATGCACCTTTGAAAGGTTGCAGGAACATTGCATGGCCCAAAGGTCATCCGTCGATAAGCAAAGGTACCAAAAGGGCATGTGAAAGTTGTTTTCTCTTGGTCTTCAGGGGCGATCTCAAACAGACCGTATCCAAAATATCCATCTAAGAAACAATAGTACTCGTGGCTAACTACTCGTTCTAAAATTTGGTCCAAGAATGGTAGGGGGAAATGATCATTTTGTGTGACAGCATTTAATTTTCTGTAGTCGATACAAACTCGCCAACCTGTGGGTACGCGGGTTGGGACGAGCTCATCATTTGCATTACAGACTACAGTGACGCCGGCCTTTTCAGGTACAATTTGGGTAGGGTTGACCCATTGGCTATCTGAGATTGGATAGATGATACCCACATCTAGAAGCTTTAACACTTCAGCCTTAACCACTTCCTGCATGGTGGGGTTTAACCGGCGTTGCATCTGACAGGAGGGTTTTGCATTCTCCTCCAAATAGATATGATGTGTACACACGAGGGGATTAATTCCCTTAACGTCAGCCACGGTCCAAGGGATTGCACCTTTGTGCAGTTTGAGCACTTCTAAGAGTTGGATTTCTTGGTCTTTGTCAAGGTGTGCAGAAATGACTATAGGAAATGTTTCATTTTCTCCAAGGTATGCATATTTCAGGTGAGAGGGCAAGGGTTTCAACTCAGGTTTGGGCGGCCTCACCTGAGATAGAAGAGACGGAGTACCAGTTGGCACCAGCTCTTCAAAAGAGGGTTTGCCTACAGTGTTGACCATTTCAACAGTGCTATCAAGTGTTTCTTCGCAATGGGTCAAGTCCTCAACTAACTTAATGGAATCGGAGATCGATTTTTCAAAAGTTTCTGCTGTAAGAACACCAATCAAATCTACTTCTTCAAGGTCAATCTTATCATCCCGTGGTTGTTTGCAAAGGTCGGAAAAACATTTAGCTCTAATGTCATGTTGCCAAAAGATAGCGTCATTTTTTCATTCCGACAATTGATCAGTGCAATGGATGTGGCTAAAAATGGTCTCCCCAAAATTACCGGAATTTGAGCATGAGGATCTGCCACAGGATGAGCGTCTAGCACAATAAAGTCTACTGGAAAGTAGAACTTGTCAACCTGCACAAGCACATCATCTACCATCCCTCTCGGTCTTTTGATTGATCGATCTACTAGCTGCAAAGTAACCTGGGTGGGTTTAAGTTTGACCAATCCCAATTTTACATAGACTGAGTAAGGTATAAGTAAGTTAACACTTGCCCCAAGATCAAGCAATGCTTGTTCAATTTGATAATTTCCAATAATGCACGAAATTGTGGGGCATCCTGGGTCTTTGAATTTAGGGGGAGTGTCATGCTTTAGAATTGGACTAGCTTGCTCAATGAGAAACGCTTTCTTTTGTACATGTATCTTATGCTTTAACGTGCACGATTCCTTAAGAAACTTTGCGTAAGATGGGACTTGTTTGATTGCGTCTAACAATGGGATGTTAAATTTGACCTCTTTAAGCACATTCAAGATTTCTTTGTTCTGTATTGATGGCTTGGGAGGAGCTAATCGACTGGGAAAAGGCGGTAAGGGCTTGAATCCCGGAGGAATTAGGCTTTTCTCCCTGATAGGAGCGGCTTAATTTTTTTTCCTTTCCTGATCTGAGGACGCAGGTTGTTTATTTTTTTCTAGATTAGGCATTTCAATCTCTTTACCACTACGTAGAGTAGTGACAGCTTGAACTTACTCCTTTGAATTTGACGAACCACCTTGATGAACCTCATATTGCCCTTTTGGATTGGGTTGTGGTTGGGCTGGAAAAGCTCCCTTATTTTGTGCTTCAATCAATTTGCAAAGGTTCTGCATGGTGTTCTGTAAATTCTCAAAGTTCCTATCATGTTTCTTGTTGATGGACTCTTGATTGACCATAAATTTAGCCACAAGTTCATCCCAATGTGTTGTTTGAGTTGTAGGGGGTACCATTTGCTATGTGTTTTGAGCATATATACCAGAAGTACCCCCAAATTGATTTGACATTTGGTTGAAATTGGGGGGAGTAGCATTTGGGCCATTCCTCTAACTAAAGTTGGGGTAATTCCTCCAATTAGGGTTGTACGTGTTACCCAAAGAATTGTTGAACTGCGGATTAACGTGTTAGTGGTATTTGCTTGCTCGTGAAACACTTTTTAGAAAGCAGCGAGTGTTGGACACTCTGAAGAAATGTGTTTATCACTGACGCAGATGCCACAAACTAGAGCAGGTTCCTTATTCTTCACAAATTTCAAGGACTCAACTTCTCTTGTAAGATAGGCAATTTTTGCTTGAAGATCAGCATTTTCTTTTAATACATATAACCCCCCTCCCTTGGCCTGATTCGATTGTTTTACGGGGTCTATACCTTCAGATATGTCCCAATTTTGTGCACTATCTGCCAAAAACTGAAGGTAGGTCCATGCTTGATTTGGGTTTTTCGCCATGAACTCCCCATTGCACACCATTTCTACGAATTGACGTGTTTCTGGACTAAGTTCATCATATTAGGGTCCAATTGTATTGTGCAATTTAAATCCGTGGTGGGGACATGCAAGGAGTAGTTTATTAAAGGATTCATAACACCTATAATAAGACTCCTTGTCTTTTTGTTTAAAATTCATAATATTCCTCCATAAGGTGTTGGTCTTATGTAATGGGAAAATTTTCTTTAAAAATTCTCGGACCATGTTGGACCATAGAGCAATCGAATTGGGCTGTAGAGAGTGAAGCCATGCCTTTGCCTTATCTTTGAGGGAAAATGGAAATAAACGAAATTTGATAAGGTCTTCCCTCACATTATTGAAGTGTAGTGTTGCACATACTTCTTCAAACTCTTTTATGCGCAAATATGCACTTTCCGATTCAAGTCCATGAAATTTGGGGAGAAGTTGGATTACTCCCGGTTTAATATCAAATTGACCCGCACCTGCGAGTATAACCATGCACGATAGCGTGGCTTGTTGTGTAGGGTGAAGGTAATCACATAGACACGTAAGTAGTTGATTCACCTCCCCATTATTATTGGGTCAATTCCCATTACCATTCTCATTCCTAATTTCATCATTATCACTATGCTCATCAGCCATATTGGAAATCCTAAGAGAACCAGGAGATCTAGATTCGTAGAATTTAATCAGGCTCTTGACAGGTGATTCCTTCCTTTCTAATGGATTTGAGGTGTCCCTCTGCCAAAAAGGTGATGGTCTTTCTTTCTTTTTTGGAAATTTGAAAAGTTTTTTGTTTTTTAAGAAACTTAGAAAGAAAAACTACATAAGGTCCGTTTTTAGATTTAAAAGAATATTTCCAAATTCTTGCAAAGTCATAATCTTAGAGAGTTCGATATCTCTAAGGAAAGTTTCCAAACTCAAGTTTATGAAACTGACCCGACCAGATAAGCCCCCAGATTAGTAGTGGGGTCGCGATGCGTTGCAAGGGTTCCACTTAAAAAATACCTTCTAGAACAAGAGACTTGTCTCCCTTATCTAATAGGACAAGACTTGCCTAAAGATCGAGCCAATCAAGAAAGGCAGTTTGTTTGGCTTTCTAAAGAAATAACTAACCTTCTTAAAAAAATTCCAGCAAGTTTTTAAGAGTTCTTCTAAATTTAAAAACAACTAAGTTTCCAATTAAAGTCCTAAAATTTTCAGATTTTGGCAAGTTTGATGGCCAAAAGGCCGAATTTGCTCGATCTAAGACTTGCCTTTGTGAGGCAAACTTTTAGAATTTTTTTGAAAAATTTAAAAATCTAAAAATATGAAAAATAACTGATTTTAACTCAACTTAAGTAATCCTAATCAGCAACTAAAAGAAATCGAACTAAACTAGTCCAAATTAGAACAAGTAAATTAGGCAATTTTCTAAAATTGATGTGATTTTTGAAAAATCAGAAAAAAAAAATCAGATCTGAAATAGTTCCAATTTTATCAAAAATCAGAGATTAAAATTCCACTTTTTAATGCAATAGGACTGGTCCAAACATTCTATGCATGCTACCCTTAGATCTAGAATGATTGCGGAATAGTAAAGTCACACCCACAAAGCGATTAAAAAGATAAGTTGGAAAAATTACCTCAAGCGAAGAAAAGCTCCCCGGAAATGGCACCAAAAACTTGATCGTCAGCCCCAAGTGTAAGGCCGTGATTGTAGTAATAACTCGGTGAAGTTTGAAGTCGATCCATAGGGAGTAATTAATCGCGTAAAACTTATTCTATTGAAAAAAAAAAAAAACTAATCTAGCCTATCAAAATTCTATATAAATAAATCTCTGCAAAACTGAAATTAAAATTTAATTACAAATCCAAATTGAAAATTACAATCTCAAATAAAAATCCTATTCTAAGAATCCTAATCTAAAGACTAGAAAAACATAAAAGACATCAAACCACCAATTGCATAAAAGTAAATAAATCATGCATTAAAATAAAAATCTATTAATAATATCATTTAGAAATAAGGATAAAAAGAATTATAAATATTCTTATCGTGGGAAATCACAACATTATATTGAAAAAAATAAAAAAAAGACTGCAAAAACACCGCACCAAGTGCATACTGTCACTACCCACAAACACGCGATGCCGATCCAGGGCGGGACACCTTGACCTCACTAATTGTGTCTTTTAGATTAAAATGAACCACTAAACTAGCAATTTTCCAACATTAATCAAAACTAAAAAACATATTTCCTTACCCTAGATCGAACACATCAAGAAAATAGGACTTGCGCATAATTCCATCTTCAAGTCTTCAATCCTTCACCAAGAGAGAAGTAGATGGCTGGTTGATGATAGAGCGACGACAGCAATGGCAGCAGCGCGGCGGCATAGAAATCCAAGTGGAGGTGTGCCTTAAGGAAGGCCTTGGATGAAATATTGATAGAAAGATGAGAGATGGAGAAAAATTAATGGAAAAAGGGGGATTCGGGTTGCTGGCCGTCCAAGAGGAGGGAGGAGAGTGAATTGATGTGAGCCTCTATTTTGGCTCTTTTTATGCATTTTTGATAGCTTAGGTTGCAAGGTTTTGATTTAGGTAAGGATTAGTTTTGTGGGATCCAATTTGGATTATGGTTAGGAGGGTTTTGGGAGAGTTTCAAGGGATTGGCCCACAATCCTAGTGAAAATAGAATTGTTCTTATCTCATGCAACTTCCTCTCTTGGTCCCACTTTGGCTAAGAATCAATTCAAATCTGAAATTTCAGATTTGAAACAAATCTTGAAATGCATGTGGTTCCCTTGTATCTTGGACTTGTGATAGCTTCTTTGAAAAAGTGTTGGACGTGTGAACCTTGTTGGAAGAATCTTGGGTTGTAAACTTCAAATCTTAAGGCTTATCTTATTGGAGTTAACTTTAACAACTTGGTGCTAAAATCTTGGATTCCTTGATTTAGTTTCCAACTTGGATTGCTTAGCAAGATCTTCCATTCCTTTAGAACTCTTCAAATTTTGAAAAATCTCCTTAGATGGGCCACTTTCTCTCTTGAAAAGATCCACTCAAATTTGAAATTAATTTCATTGCAACCAAGGAAGTAGGCCCCACTTGAGTGTGTGATTCTTGAATTGAAGGTTTTGGACACCTCATCACGTGGCCCACAAATCTAGAACTTATCTTCAAGAGATTAAATCTGATTTTTTTGCATATGAGAGAGGACCCTCCCATGGCAGTCCCTACCTTGGAAATTATGTCAAATGTAGATGGGTCCCATGGTGCATTTGATTCATCAATTCTCTTCCGCGGGCCCCAAACTGTGAAATTCTCTACAAAAAATAAAACCAAATGTCAAAGAATAATCTATTCATATAGGGAAGGAATTATGCAAGATGTGGGCCCAATTCACACTAAATAGATGCATAAAATGTCACCATTTTATCAAATCTTCAATTAAATCAATGGTGCAAAGAAAGTATATCATTTTATTTGTGAATAAAAAGTTACGAGAAATTTGTGACTTTCAATGCCAAGAAATAGAAAAATTCATGATTTTATGTGAAAATATAATTTTTGGATGAATTTTGACTCGAATTCAAACTTGGATGCTCACTAACATAGAATCATGACTTTTTTACTAAAATTGTCCATGATTTGATGATTAAGTCCTTAATTAATTCTAAAATGATGATGAAATTATGTATTTTTAAGGACTTATCAATGATCCTTCAGATAATGTGAATGGCAAGTTTGTGGCATTCATGTCTGAGTCTGTGTTTGACAATGATACTGATGAAAATAATGATGACGAAATGTCAGATCAAGAGAAAGATTGGGAAGAGTTGTATCATACTACCTATACTGATTGTATCAAGATAACCAAGTAAGGTAACAAAATCACTATCAAGTTCAAGGTTGCTCAAGAAGAAAATTCTGCATTGAAGATTGAATTAGAGCAAGCACTAAAACAGGTTCCTCTCTTGAAAAGTCAGAAAAACTGTTTGGCTGGAAATTTGACTATTGGTGGTCAAAAACTTAAGCAGGCTGAAAAAGAAGTAGTGAATCTGAAGAAAGAGATGGTGATTATGAAAGCTGAAAGTCAAGACCTACAAAGAAGATTGAAGATCACTTTGTCTGAGCTAGAAGTAAAATAGGCCTCTCTAAATAAGATGAATACTGGTTCGAAGACTCTTACGAGCATCTTGTGTAGTCAGAAGTCTCAGTTTGACAGGTCTCGGTTTTGATCCTAGTGCATCCACTTCGAGTACTAAAGGTTAAATTTTTTTTGTTTCTAGTGTTGCACATACTACACTACATGCTGCACATGTTAATAATGTGATGAGTAGTACCAAGAAAAAGAATGTTTTACGCGCTGCATGCACATCCACTTGTCATCATTGTAGATTAAAAGGACACATTCGTCTCCATTGCAAGAAGTTGAATAGTCTACCAAAGACCAAGCAACGGAGGAAGAATTTTTCTCTACCCAAGACGGCTCAAATTTGGATAAGAAAGTTTGATTTGCTTAAGAAGTTTGCTCACACTTTGCTGAAAGATCAAACTACACAAGTGTGGATTACTACATATAATAAGTCCCGATCAATGAGATCAAGCTCCCACCCCTAGCACTGCTACGAAGATACATTTAGGGAGAGTTGCTATTGAGGGGGAGCTATTGAGTCTAATTGACAAGAAAGCTACATATTATTATCTTTAGCTTTGTCAGTTATGGACAAAAAGGGGGAGAAAGGTGACAGATCAAGGGGAAGAACAAGAAGTTCAGAGAAAGTAAGAGACAATGCAGATCTACATGTGGTGATTGATATTTTTTTATATATTTTTTTTAAAAATCAATGTATTTTGGGTTCTATTTTGAGTAGATCAAATTGTATTGTCTTAGGGAGTTTTGTCCATAAATTGCCAAAGGGGGAGATTGTTAGGATTTTCAGTGTTGGCTAATTTCATGGGTTGGATAAAACTCTGGGTTTTTTGAGTTGTTATTCTTTATTTAAAAAATGACTCTGAAGATATAAGATTGGAAGAACTCTAAGAAGAAAGTCTGAAAGAATTAGAGGAAGAAAGCTGGAAGAAAAGGTGCTGAAATTTCGGATCAACCAAAATGGGGTCCGCTCGAGCGACCACATCTTCGCTCGAGAGGAAAGAGTCAAAATAGCCAGACGCTGAAACAGAATTTCATCCGCTCAAGCGGACATGTGGCAAAGTCCTACCAAAAATAAGAAACATGTGTTCTTATTGTGCCCAAACTGCTTGTTTTAATCCTAATCAAGTTAGGCAACTTTAAGCACGTCCTAAGGGCTATTTAAAGGACTCAAGGGCTATTTTAAAGCTACAACTCACATCTCAAAGTTCTGAGTTAGAGACTTAATTGAGAGAATTCTTCTCTAGAGATTTATTAAGGAGTTATGCTGACAAATTCTCTAAAGCCAGCTTCTTCTGCATCCCTCGTAGAAGGTCATCTTCTTGCGTAGAAGATTTGAAGAGTCAAGCGCTAGATTGAATCTGTTGCAATCAACGGTGAGAAGTCGTTGAAGCGTAAAGCGACAGAAGGTAACTTCAATCCTTACGTAGGGGATAACTGGGGAGGAAATCTGAGTTTCTTGTAATTGCGAGATTTATAGTGCTTGATTATCAATCTAGTTAGGATTCATGGTTTTTCACCCGGTTAGGATTTTCCACACAAAATCTGGTGTCCTTGTAGTGTGTGCTTATGATTTTAGTTTCGATGCATTATTGTTTATTATTGCACACTTTTTGGCCTGATTGATTGAGTAGACCAATCTAGTGATCGCGAACCCTAAACTTTCAATTTCAATTTGATTTTGACAAGTTTTACATAATTATGACCCTCTCAAATGCCTCTCCAAGTTACTCTTTAAGATCTACCAAATGCCTCTCTACATTCCTCTTTATATTCCATAAACAAAAATCCCACTCCGCACACTCTTCCAGCTCCATCATTTCATAACCGCTGCTCCCATAATGTTTCTTTATAATGATTTAAATTACACCATCTCAAATGCCTCTCCAAGTTACTCTTTAGCTCTCCAAATACCTCACTACATTCCTCTTTATGTTGCACACACAAAACTTCGACACCGCACACTCTTTCAACTCCATCATTTCATAAACGCTCTCCCATAATATTTCTTTGTAACGGTTTAAATTCCATAACAATTAACACTCCTGCTATCATTTAATCGATTAAAAGAATGAAAAGAGTTGTTGACAGAGAAAAATTGCGAATGGATTCAAAAGAGAACACATGTTGGACGCAAGGTATTGATTAGCTTTAGACTATTGAGTAATTGCCTTATATTCGTTTGGTTATTTGGAGAAGCATATAAGATTTTGTGAAACTTTGAAGAAAGAGACCATGTATCAATCCTTGAGTTTTCGCATTTTTTTCTTTTTAATGTTAATTTGTTTGTTTGGTATCTTCCTCCTCTTCCATGAGCATTGCTAGAGCTATATGATATTTATATTTGTATACGTATCTCCATTTTCATCCTCTTTGATTCTCCATCGTTGCACATTTGTTATTTTATTTGAGTACTTTTAGTTTTTGATTATTTTTGTCTGTGCAAGCCCTAGAGTTTTCTATTTAGGATTTTTACATTGTTTTCTTATTTTTTTTTAATAGAGCAAGAGTCAAAGAAAAAGGATGGTAAAGAAGCGTACAATGAAAATGGTGAGACTGGGTATGAAAAAGCCTGTGTGAGAAACGAATATGAGGTAGATTTTTTTTAATAAAGAAATCATTTATTAGTTTACTTTTGCTCTACTTTTTTTTATTTTTTTACTTTTAATCTATTGCTTCTTTCTATAATTTGATCTAATTTTACATAACAGTTACATGTGATGGTGCATTTCTTTTATGAATGACATGCCATATTGTTCTTAAAAAGCTTTCTTCGGTGCAGGTATAATGATGTATTTCAATAGAAGGAGGATTGTCCATACATTGGATGCCAAGGTTTGCATTTGAATTAACTACATTAATATATGTTGGTACAATAATTGTTTTGTATGTTTTCTACCGGATTGGATCTTTTTTTTGATTTGTTGATTTCTCCTAATATGTAGTACATTTGATTAAAGGCCCATTATGCTAAATGGATCTTTTGTATGATATACTTCAATTTAGTTTTTTATTAACTCATATAGCTTTCTAATATCATACTCTAATCTTGAGATGCTTGAAGTACTCCATTAATCTTTTTACTCTAAATATTTTTTTTAAAAATTTTACTAACCTCTCTCTCTCTCTCTCTCTCTCTCTCTCTCTCTCTCTCGTTAGTGGCAGCTCAGGCTTGCTTCAAGTTAGGGTTCAATGAGTGGTATGATGCAATGGAGATAGTATAGAGAATGGTACAATATTCAAGTCAAATCATTTATATATGTTTTTTTTTTTTTTTCCTAATATGCATTTGGATATGGTGGAGATGAGTGGCTTTTTTTTTTTTTCCCCTTTCGTTTCAATACAAGATGAGTGAGCTTCAAGTTTTTCACTTAGGTCCAAAGTTAACAAGGATGCCTCAATATGGAATTTGATGCAAAATCTCCTGTTGAACTTTTCATACTTTTCAGTTTATATGTATTATAACTATTTATTTTTATTGCAATCTTCACCACATCCATATAATTATCCCAAAGAAATCCATATAATCTCCTTAATCTAATTTATCTAAAACTGTCCCAATCTGATTTTTTTTTTTTAATTTCTTAAAAGAGCCTCAAATGATCCGGACACTTGAGCAAAACTTTTGAAAATACTCTTTAGTAAGACTTTTGAATTTCTAAATCTGGGGGTACCTATCTTGTCCACACACGACACTCCCTCTATCTTTCATTTCATCAAGGCACATGACCTTCTCCTTCGTAGAACTCCTAACTCTCTCCCTTTCTCAATTCCCAAATCATAATACGATTAGGTATCTATCTCTAGAAATTATTATTCCCCTTCTTTTTTTCTAGCATCTCTTCCTTTTGTTCTGCTTCTTTCTGAAAGATTATCTCTTGGCTCTATTTCGAAAGTCCCTTTGTCCCAGACGTAACTATTTCTCTGATGGTTCAAACTTTTTAATATTTATAATTTATGTATTGTTGTTATTATTAGCATTATGGTTTATTGTAAATGGAAGAAGTGGAGATGGTAGGATCTCCATCTACTATCAGTAGGTGATAGAATCTGAATACCACATAGACACACCAACATTCTCGTTTAATAAGCCTGTGCGTTACAACTTACAATAGACACGTGGTTCTTTGATTCCTTGTATATGGAGTTTGTAAGTGCCTAAAATAATACGGACTTAGTTAAATGGGGTTTGTTGTAAAGCTTTTGGGAAAGAAAGTAGCTCCTCAAGCCTGAAAAGGAAAGAAAAAGGTTAGAGGCCCTGGCTGCAGCCAGCCGAAGGTACTTCGACGCCTAAGTTAACTCAACAATTCAACAAAGGGTGAATGAGTGGAGATTAAAAGAGAGCTAAGGGTGTGTTATGTTTGCATACCTTTGCTGGTTTTACCTCATACATATATATATAGGCGCTTGTCTCCTCAGATTGTCCCTTAGTGGGGGTAGGTGGAGGTATTGTCTCATCGGGCTATACCATTTCTCCTCAGTGGAAGTAGGTAGAGGTACTGTCCCATCGGACCATACATTGACCTTTTGCATGATTACTAATGTGATCGTTGGATAAGGTTTACCCCTTATCTATATCTGGCGCCCATCTTATCAGTTAACACGTAAGCGCAAATTCATTAATACTGATTGACATCTAATATCCACCTCGGTCGACCAAGCTTATGAAGATACCGAAGTCAAGTATAGCCTTATTGTAGATTCACCTTAGCACTGTTGTCAAACTGCGCAGGCTTGGTACCATTACCGAACTGCATAGGATGAGATGAGGTCAGCTGGTACTCTTACCGAAGCTAGCCCAAGTCTGGTGTGAAGTAGTGATGCTACAGAGCTCAGGATACCGAGATCAAGATAAGTCTAATTGGTACTTATACCGAGATGAGGACTTATCTCTGAATTACGAAAATGCCCCCACACAATTGCCCCCTAGCTCTTGACCTTTTAGAGTTCTCCAACTCTTTAAGGTCTGGAGCTAAGTATTGAAATAGGAGAGCTTCTTCATCTCGGTGTGGGCCGCTGGCAATTACTGGTGCCCGATCCTTATGATGTCGTTTCGTCTGCTTGAGATAATTAATGAGGTGTAGGTGTCTCCTCTCTTTTCAGAGGTGATTAATGCTGCTGCCGTTTCGTCTGTCTGAGGTGATCAATTAGTGCGTCACCGTCATTTTGTCTGCCCTAGACAATTAATGAAGGTAATGAGTGAGGCGTCTTGATCAATGTGGGAAGCGAAGCGACGGTGCCACGTGTCGCGCCTGATGGGGCTTCTAGCATCTTCGAAGAGGCTTGTGGAGTGCTCGAGGTAACGCCTCGCACGTGTGCCCTCGAAATCCCAAAAGACGCCCTTTTATTCTTATAAATAGGGGTGATGCCCCTTCCTTCCTCTACTTTAGCATTCATTAGAGAAAGGGCTTTTGCAGAGGAGAGAGCAGAGAAGAAAAAGAACTCATGTTGCTGTCAAGATCCCGTCCTGTTTTAGCCTTCATGGGTCTCCTTCTTCCCCATTTCTTATTTTCTCCTCATTCTCGTCATCGTTTTAGGGTTTCTATCTTCTGTCTAGGGTTTTTGTCTTCTTGTTTTTTAGAAAAATGGGAGCCTATAGGCATTGGTTGGACACCCTTGAGGTTATGGCCAATTTCAGGGAAATGTATGGCATCCCCGATGATGTCCGAACTAGGTTAGATCAACCTGAAGACCTTTTCGATGGTTTCGTTTTCCGTGATGGCTGGATGCCATTCCCTCTTATTGCTATAGTCGAAGGTGGGGTTAGGTTCCCAATTCACCCCCTTCTTATAGTCTGTTTGTCAGCATGGCATCTTAGCCCCTGCCAGTTGATGCGTAATGGGTATAAAATAATAATGGGCGTTGTAGAACTTAATAGGATATTGGGGATCAACCTCGGTGTCCATGACATCGAGGACGCCTATGATGTGTGCAAGTCGGTCGGGGACAGTCACTGCTTTTACCTCCGGGGGAGGCCAGGGCGGGAACAGTTCGTTACCGACCTGGAGGACTCGAGCTGACATGCTGGGGATGACCGTCTATTCGTCTTCAGCAGCTGGGAGTTTAGGGAGAATGAGATCGCAGCAGAGAGACAGTATAGGATACCCCATCATTTTGGGATCCCTCCAAGTAAATACCGACCTCCTCTATATCTTCATAATTCACTTTTTCCTTGTTCTGCCGACCTGACGCCTTCGCGTTTGTCGTACAGAGATCGAGCAGAGAAAGCACGAGGCCAGTATATCTGGTTGGCAGCCAAACAGTGGCTGGCAGAGGGCAGTGCGCAACTACAAGGGTCACAACACCCGGGCCGCCTGGTCGCTCCTTGGGTACAAACAGAAGTATCGTACCTACATCAAGAGGAAGCCCGACGAACTTACGGACGCCCCTTCCGACCTCAAGCGCCGAAAAGCATCGGGTGCTAAGGCCTCCACTTCTGGTGCCAAGCCGGGAGACGCAAATCTACAACAAGTCCTCGAAGCCTACACCTCCCCAAGTTCAGGAGAAGAAGGGAGGATGCCGTCCCGCCTACCTACCCTGCAAACGAAAAGGCTGGGGGACAAGTTCTTTGGGAAGGAAGGTCCTTCTGCTTCCAACCCTCCTGCTGCTGATCCGAACCCTACCTCTGCGGCCTTGGCTGCCGCCAGTGCCTCTTCCGCCGCTGGCGCTCCAGCTTGGCCAGAAAATAGGCCCAGGTCCGAGAGGCAGCGTCTTGCTGAAGAGGCAAGGGAGAGGGCTCCGGAGAAGAGACCCAGGGCTGACGGGTCTGGCTCGGCAGACCAACAGCATCCCCCCGAGGAGTCTAGGGAGAAGGCTCCGGAAATGAGGTCTGGGGCCGAGGGCTTGGCGAAGCAGGGCTCTGGCTAAGGCCCGAAACTTCAGTTGATGGTGCCGGCATTGTGGAGACCAACTCTCAAACTCGGGCCCAGGAGGCCAGTGACGGTGGAGGACCATCTTCATGGCAATCCTCATGCCGCTATGGTGTTTGTGATTGCCCGCACCCTGCTGCTTGATATACAAAGGCTGCAGGGGGTAGACGACGCGACGCTGTTGGTAAACGCGTTGCAGTCCGCCTTCTCGGTAAGTTCGTTTCATCAAAGACTCTTTCGCATTACTTAAGCTTTGGTTGTATCTTTCTGACACTTGGTCTCCTTTTCTCAGATCGTGCAGAAGGTGAATGTGGCTCTGGACAAGGTCCAACACAGAGACGCTAGGATTGAACAACTGGACGCGGAGAGGAAGAGGCTCGCGGAGGCCTTGGAGGGTAGCAACCAGAAGCTGAAGGCGGAGGAAGAGAAAAACTTCAGGCTCAAGAAGGACCTCGAATTCACCGTGAACGAGATCTGCAAGGTGAAAGTCGAGTTCCACGAGCTGAAAAGGGCGGCTGAGGTTAAAGCCAAAAGGGTGTTCTGATCGGACCCCAAGTATAGGGTGCGATTGTAGTAATAAACTGGTAAGACCAGGTCGATCCACAGGGAGCAATGTAAACTAAGATTCCTTCTCAACTTGTACCTGCCCTAAATAAAATCTAATTTTAGCCTAAAATCTAGAAAAGTACATTCATCATTCCTATTTTAAATTAAAATTAAATACAATCCAATGAAAGAAGAACTTCCTAAATCTAAAAATCCTAAACTAAAGAAAACTAAAATTGCTACAAAAGAACACACAAGTTAGAACATCAATAATAAAAAGTACCAAAAATAAAACTAAGAAACTAAAGTAGAAACAAAAGAAACCTAAGTTAGAAAGTTAGTAATGCAATGCATGCCATGAGATGCTGAAATTTCTAAGTATGGAAAACTAGTATGCAGTGTTGTTTTTATGCATGGTTTTTCCTAATCTAATGCAATCTAAAATTGAGTTTAATGGCTGGAATTTAAACTATAATGATGCATGAATCTAATGCACTTTTCAGCAATTAACAAATCTAAACAAAATTGTGTGACATAGTATTGTAAAAGATGTAGGAATTAAAAGTGAGGTGCTGAAAAATAAAGGTAGTGTGCATAAATCAAAGACGGTAAATAGAACTGAAATATAAAAGTGGTAAGTTGCTTCTTTCAATTCTTCTCAATTGAGGGTCCAAGAAAATTAGAAGTGCATACCTAGGGTCCTATTCTTCAACTAGGGTTGTCAATCCAAGTTGAGAATGATAAATCCTAACTTTTTAATAAATAAATTTCAGACTTGGATTTTTAAACTTTTCTTAATCAACACTCTTCAACTTCACATTGTATTGCCTCCAAAAATACCATGTATCTGTAGAAAGCAAGATATATTGTAAGGATGCTAAGGTGAGTTGTTAGTAATTATTCCAAGCCAATTAAAAATATTTAACCAAAAGTAAGAACTAACCCTACTGCAAAACTAATATCAAGATTCACAAGAAATCAATACAAGAATTAAAAAGAAACAATTTTATTAATACTAGTATGCAATTGAGTACATAAGATTGAGAATTAAAAAACAAAAATACATACTAGGATGTTGAGAATTCCTCTTTCTAGTTGAAACCACAAGGTTGGTGGTATGGCCTTTGGAAAGAAACCCCTTGGTGAATCAAGATGGAAGGACAAGAAAGGGAGAGATGGTATGAAATTCTCTAGAGTGAGAGGTGAGCAATTCTCAAGCATGAGAGGAGATGGATGCTTATGCATTCAATTTATAGATTTTGGCTCTCTTTCTTTCCTTCTTTGCTCCAAGTTTGTAGCATGCAATCTTCTTTGTATGAAGAGTCCCTTCCTTGGCCAACAAGTCTTCAAAGAAATAGCAAGGTGAGTGAGAGATTTTTTTGTGCTTTCCATGTGCAAAATTGCAATCCCGAGTAGAAATTATAGCACCAACTTCCAGAAGCCATATCTTCCTCGTTTTAGCTCCGATTGACACAATCTTGGGTTCTAAAGATATCTACTCGAAAAGAGATTTCCAACGGTGTATAGATTGCACTAATCTGATGGCTGGATTAAGAGTTATAGCCATTTTAATCTTGCTGCCTTTGAAAAATCCGAAAATAAATATGCACATATGGAATGTTAATTGTGCAATGGGGTGTGTGGGACCCATATGGGCATCCAGAGAGATCTTGGGATCTTTCTTTCCTTGTTTCTTGACTCTCTTTCCATCTTTGATTTGCTTCCAAACTTCTTTGATTGGGTAATCAACTCTTTTAGCTTACTTTCTTTTCTTGAATATCTTTCTTGATTTTTGAGTTTTCAAACTTTGTAAGAATTAGATCTTACCAAATCTGAAGTTTCCTTTCTTGATCTTGAAATCACAAATTTAGCTTTTCATTGTTGACTCTTCAAACTCTTCAGAAATACCAAGATATGTGGGTCCACCATGAAAGATGTCATTCCCTTGATTTCTCTCACACTTCACCAATGTGGGTCCTATTCTTGATTTCTCCTACACAAATTAAAACAAATGGATTCAAGAATAATTCTATGTGAGGAATTTAAATGGACGATATATGGGACCCTACTTGATGCACCCATAATTACCGACTTTCCCAAAATAAATCTCCAAAAATGGCAGGTTTCATGAATTTATGCAAAAGTTGTGATTTTTGAGCAAATTATGCATGAATGCACCACAATGGACTCTAAATGCATAAAAACATGATTTGCATTAAATAAAGCTATTTAATATCAATAAGCCATTAAAATGGTCCAAAATGTATATGAAAATGTGCGCTTTTCAGGACTCATCACGTTCCAACTCGAGGTCGAGTTGGAGGAGAAGAAGGCTGAGCTAGCAAGGAAGAATGCCAAGCTCGAGGCTGCGCGGATGGAGAAGGCTGACCTTGAAGCCTTATTTCAGGCTGAAGTGGAAGCTGCCTACTGTGATGTGGTGGAGGAGGCAACGAGAGACTACAAGGCTTAGGTTGATCTATTGGGACCTCAACTGTTTGAGCGTGGATGCAAGGCTAAATTGAAGAAGATGGAGATCCCCAAGGATCACCCCATCTATCAAGATCTGCCCAAGCTTACAGATAGAGTCTCTGAGTCGAGTTATGCCCCTCCCCCGACTCCTTCTACCAATGTTCCTCCTGAAGTTCCTGCCGAGGCTCCTTCTGAAGTTGCCCCGATTCCTCCACCGGAAGCTCCTCCCGGCAATACTGCTGCTAAGGCCGGCACTGCTTGAGTCACTTTTTCTTCTTTTTGATGTATCTTCCATTCTGTATTGTAATAGTTTGTTCTTTATACTTTCTTAATCAATGAATACAAATTTTTTCAATGCTTGTAATTGTGCATTCTCTTTACATGTGTTTATTCTAGGTTCAATAACCGAAATCTGACAAGACTCTTAAGTTCTTTAACTAAAGAAGATGAACTTGTACCAAGTTGCTTTGTTTAGTAGAACTTAAAAGAGGTAATCTGGACCAAGTAAATGAGTTTGGTAACTCAAAATGTTTCGTGTAGTCGGTTCCATAACCAGACTTACCAAAGTGTCGAGTTCCCATTGAGTCCTGTGACTTGGTGCTTCGCATGGATGGTCCCGCAGCCGAGTTATAGTGCATTTTCGACATAGTTGGTTCTGTAACCAAGTTGGTATTATCGTTTTGCTCCGTAGGTCGGTGCTTTTACGCAGCTGGTTCCATAACCGAGTTGAAGTCACCGAGATGGAGTCACCGAATTCTGTAACAAGGTGAATGGCTAGTTCCATAACCTAGCCGAGCTAGTTCCATAACCGAGCTGAGATCACCGAGTTTCATAACAAGGTGTTGGCGTATAGCTGGTTATGTAACCAAAACTTATATCGCCGAGTGTTTTGAATGGCTGGTTCTATAACCGAGCCGAAATTGCATAGCTGATTCCACAACCGAGCTGAGATCACCGAGTACCATAACTTGGCGAGAAATAATAAAGTACAATCCTTCCACAAGAATTCCTTTCATTGATTTCAATAATTGAGTACATTTCAGAAGTAATACTTCTTGAGGTGTGCAACATTCCATGGGCATGGTAACTCTTTACCATCCATGTCCTCCAGCCTGTATGCTGACTGTCCCGCTGTCGAGATCACCTTGAATGGCCCATGCCAGTTTGGTGCCAGCTTGCTTTCATTAAGATTTTTGTCAGCAGGAAGCATCTTTTTCAAGACCAGTTCTCCAACTGAAAACTTCATTTCCTTGACTCTCTGATTGTAGCTTCTGGCCAATGTTGGCTAGTAGGAAGCTAAATGGATGGACGCAGCATCCTTTCGTTCTTCGGCTAGGTCAAGTTCTCGGGCCAGATTCACCTCATTTTTGCCTTGGTAAAAGAATTCGGACCTCAGGGTTGGAAGACCGATCTCGAGAGGGATCACGGCTTCCATTCCATAAGCCAGGGAGAAGGGTGTTGCCGAAGTGGATCGCCTTGGAGTAGTTCTATACACCCAAAGCACACTTAGAAGTTCTTCTACCCATCTTCCCTTAGCTTGATCGAGCCTCTTCTTGAGTCCATCGAGCACCACTTTGTTTGAAATCTCAGCTTGACCGTTGCTTTGAGGATAAGCTGGGGTTGAGTAGTAGTTTCTGATACTGAGCTCCTGGCAAAAGTTATTGAAGTAATTAGAGTCGAACTGAGTCCCGTTATTCGAGACCAAAGCTCGTGGTACCCCAAACCTTGTGATGACATTCTTTTAGACGAAGTTCTTTGTATCGTGCTTGGTAATGGAGGACAATGGTTTTGCTTCTATCCACTTGGTGAAATAATCAGTGGCTATTATTAGCCACCTTTTACTCCCTAGAGTTCGGTGAAGTCGTCCTACGATGTCCAACCCCCATTGGGCAAAAGGCCAAGGGCTAGAAAGTGGGCTCAAGTCATGTGCTTGCTCATGGAGGGAGTGTGAGAACTTCTGACACTTTTCACATTTTTTGGCATAGAGCTGGGCATCTTTCTGCATATAGGGCCACCAGTAGCCCTGGCTGATGGCTCGGTATGCAAGTGACCGACCTCCGATGTGGGTTCCGCAGATTCCTTCATGAATTTCATAGAGGAAGTCTTCGACTTTACTCAGGTGAACGCATTGGAGGTAAGGGCCGGTGAATGACTTCCTGTAGAGCTTGTCATCTCAAGACAACCAAAACCGAACTGCTTTCAGCCTGATCCTGTGAGCCTCGTTCTTATCTTCAGGGAGGTGGTCGTCCTTCAGGTAGGTGATGATCGAGTCCATCCAACTTGGACCGAGGTCAGCACACAAGATTTGCCGAAGTTGCTGGAGTTCTATACTTGGCGTTTTCAATGTCTCCACCTCAATTGTTCTTCTTCCGGCTTCGACGGTAGAGGCCAGGCAAGCAAGATCGTCGGCATAAGAGTTGGAATCTATGCCGATCAGTCTGACTTCAACTCTGATGAATTGAGAAAGTAGCTACTTGGCGTGAGCGAGGTAGGCCGCCATCCTTTCGTCGCGAGCCTGATAATCTCCGTTCAATTGGCTCGTCACCAATTGTGAGTCACTGAAGACCACCAGCTGCTGTGCCCCCAAGATTTTGGCGCTGCCGAGCACCGCGATTAAGGCTTCGTACTCAGCTTCGTTGTTTGAGGCCTTAAAGTCAAGAGTTAAGGCTTGTTCGATGACAAGGCCCTCCGGAGACTGGAGGACTATGCCAGTGCCAGCCCTCTTAGATGTTGAGGATCCGTCAAGGAAGACCTTCCATGCTGTATCAAAGAACTGCTCCCAGGTCTTTTCTTGTTCCGTCTTGGTGACCTCTTCTTCATTGCCCCCAGCTCGGTGTCGAGATGTCTCGGTGCCAAGCTAGGAGAAGCGAACTCCACGATGAAGTCTGTCAAAATTTGGCCCTTGATCGTCGTTCTGGGTTGATATTGGATATCGAATTGCCCCAGTTCGACGACCCATTTTGAGATTCTTCCAAAGAAGTCAGCCTTTCGGAGAAGGGACTTGAGTGGATGTTTCGTAACAACCACTATGGTAAACGTTTGGAAGTAGTGAGATGGTTTGCGAGAGGCACTGACGAGTGCCAATGCGAGTTTCTCCAATGGCAAGCTCCTGATCTCAGCATCAAGGAGGATCTTGCTCATGTAGTATATAGGCTTCTGTTGCCTGTCTTCTTCTCTGATAAGTACCGAGCTCACCATATGATCCGAGACTGCCAGGTATAGATAGAGCACCTCGCCCTATTTTGGTGTAGACAACTGGGGAGGTGAGGACAAGTAGCCTCTGAGTTCCTGTAAGGTTCGGTCGCACTCCGGAGTCCATTAGAATTTTGAGCTTTTCTTCAAGAGCTGGAAGAATGGGCGACACTTATCTGAAGCTCGGCTGATGAATCGGTTGAGTGCAGCAGCCATCCCCGTGAGCCTCTGGACTTGCTTCATTGTGGTTAGACTCTAAATTACCTAGATTGCCGAGATCTGTTCTGGATTGGCTTTGATTGCCCTTCTCATAACCCGGCTTCCCAGGAATTTGCCCGAGCCGACGCCGGACGCACACTTGGAAGCGTTCAATTTGAGTTGGAACTTCTTGAGGACCTCAAACGTTTGACGCTGGTCGGCCAAGTGGTCTTGTGACCTTTTAGACTTGACGACCATGTCGTCAATGTAGACCTCCATTGTTTTCCCAAGCTGAGCCTAAACCTTCTTCGTTACCAGCCTCTGGTAAGTCGCTCATGCATTCTTTAACCCAAAAGGGCGTCACCTTGTAACTATAGATGCCTATGGGTGTTATAAACGCAGTCTTTTCTTCGTCTGACTTACTCATTAGGATTTGATGGTATCCTCGGTAAGCATCGAGGAAACTCAATCTGTCGTGCCCGGCAGTTGCATCGATCAACTGGTCGATTTTTAGGAGTGGAAAACTATCTTTAGGACATGCCTTATTCAAGTCGGTGAAGTTGACACAGACTCTCCACTTCCCGTTCTTCTTCTTGGCAACTACTGTGATAGCCAGCCACTCGGGGTAGTGGACTTCTCTAATTGCTTCAGCCTGCAATAGTTTTTCGAATTCCTCAATCATGGCCTCAGTTGATTGAATCCCCATTCTGTGAGCTTTCTAGATGACAGGTTTGTGCTTGGGGTCCACGTTTAGCTTGTAGCACAATGTCGGGCATCTCGTAGGGAGTCCAAGCGAAAACTTCCTTATTTTGTAACAAGAAGTCCAACAACTCGGACCGTTTTGGCTCGGTCAGCTAGCTACCAAGCAGAAAAAACCTCTATGGATCGTCTAGATCGATCCTGACTTCGGCCAAGTCTTCGATGTTTTTTCATTCTGGAGCTCGGCCAACATTCTCCAATTCTGTTTCTAGTTTGGCCATGTGCACATGGGTCGGCTCTTCTTCGCCAGGCACCAAGGCCATCAAGCATTGTTTGGCCATCTCTAGGTCACCTTCGACTATGACCACTTTGATTCTGTCGTTCTCATTCTCCAATGGGAACTTGAGCTTCTGATGGTGAGTGGAAGGCGCGGCTTCCATGCTATGCAGTCAAGTCCTTCACATTATTGCATTGTATGGTGACGACACATCCACCACCAGGAAGTCAACTTGCATACTAGCTCCTCCAACCTGGACCTTCAAGGAGATCCTTCCTTTTGGAAACACTAGATTTGAGTTGAAGCCTATTAGGGGAGTGCACGATTCTTGCAGGTCCTCCTCCCTGAGCCCCAGCTTCTTGAAGCAGTCATAGTATGGGATCTCCGAGGAACTCTCGGGGTCTACAAGCACCCTTTTCACCACGAAGTTCTTCAACTTCAAGGTCAGAACCAGTGGGTCGTTGTGGGGGAGCTGGACCCCTTCTAGGTCCTTATTTGAGAACCAGATCTTGGGCTTTTCTATCCGAGCTTTCTTTGTAGATGGCTCCAGCTCTGTCGTCATCACCTGTTTATTGTGTGAAGCCCTCCTGGCCTCAGCACGAGCTTGGTTGCTCCCCTTTGGCGGGGGAACCAAGTGGATGACATTTATTATGCCCTCCGGCTCATAGTTGTCTTCATTATTCTGGTGCTGATGAGCTCGGACATTATCATTCCTGCTCTCGTCTTTGACGTAATCCTTCAAGTGTCCGTCTTTGACAAGTCTCTCAAGATGAGACTTGAAGGACATGCAGTCTTCTGTTTTGTGCCCGTTCTGCTTGTGATAGGCACAAAACTTATTCTGATCACGAGTGGAAGGATCACCCCTCATTGGCTATGGCCACTTAAAGAATGGCTCTGTTTTGATTTTGCTGTGAACCTTGTAGATTGGCTCTTTGAAGATCGTATTCACAGCCTTGCAGGAATTGGTAGATGGCTTGGAGAACCTCTTCTTGCCCCCTGAGGTTGGAGCCGAAACCATCAAACTTGAAGAAGCCTTCTCTCAGTTCGTCTCCTCCTGCCGAAATGGCTTCTTGTCCTTCTTAGGGGCTCTGTCTTCATGCCAGAAGCCGAAGTTCTCCCGAGCTCGGACTTCGTCCTCCTCTTGTTCAATAAACTGGTTCACCCGGGTCATTAATGCTTTCATCGTGGCCACGGGGTACCGGACAAGTTCCTTCCGGAGCTCTATGCCTGGCAACTGGGCTTGTTGGAAGCACATGATGGCCACTTCATCATTGGAGTCCTTGATCTGGCTATAAATGGTCCAAAATCTCTTAGCGAATTGAGTGATGTTTTCCGTCTGTTTCATCCTGATCACCATCAGGTCGTTGCCTGTCCTTGGGATGATTCTATGGGCCAGGAACTTTTCCACAAAGGAGTTCCTGAGTTGCTGCCAGCTCGAGATTGATCCCCCTGGGAGTGCACAAAACCATCTGAGGGGTAGGTCTCCCAGACTAGAAGAGAACACCCTGCAGTTTAGGTGTCCGATGTCTCCCCAAATCGACATCCTCTAGGTGAAGTGTCGGAGATGTGCCGCAGGATCTAAGGTTCCGTAGTAAAGGACGAACCTCGGAACGTTAAACTTCTCGGGAAGTGGGAAATCTCTTATCTCTTGAGAGAAAGGAGACGGATTAAGATCCTCCGAGTCGTAAGCATTCAGCCGGCCTCGGGTGAGACCGGCTACCTCAATATTTTGCTGAATGGTCTGTTTGACCTGTTGGTCAAGCCACTCTTTCAAATCTTCAACTTCTTCTGGTCTCATTTCAGCCTCCCTTAGGTGTCGTCTAGGTGGCTGCTACTCGAGCCTTCATCATAGGATCGATGGCGCCTCTTGTTGTCTAGGACTTACCTTAAATCCTGGTCAACTGAAAGAGGTCTGGAGAGTGAGACTGAGTTCGTCGCCTTCTCTTGCAGCTACTACTAAAGCCTTCGGATCAACTCATCCTTCTCTGGGATGATGAGATTTTGAACTCTGATCTCTTCCTCGAAAGGAGTGTCGTCGTCGCCATGGTCATCATCGTCGTCGTCATTAATTTGATAATGTGACTGACGAGATCTGACAGGTGTTGGAGACCTGTTCCGTCGGGAAGCTCCTACCGGGGGAGCATTCCGTTGGGGAGGCACCTGCTAAAAAGCGCCTGGCTAAGGATGCTTGATCAACTGGTTATCTCACTGGGGAGGTGCTGTCACCCCTCTTGAAGTTGACCCTAATTAAGTGACAGGGTCTCTCGCGCCTCCCGACCGAGACCGTTCCCCAGATTTTTTCTGGCCAGAGGCTGTTGGCGGTTATTCTTGCAATACTGGCGGTTGTTCTTGAAATATTGCCGGCAATTGCTTTGGCATTACCGCTTGCTACACCTGTATCTCCTGCAGCACTAGCGACAACCGCGCTGATAGTGTTCGTGGTAGTGACACAGTTTTTGACGATTCGTCGGCCTTCTTAGATTTCGGAGGCATGGTGTTTTTTGAAATTTTTCTTCCCCACAGACGGCGCCAATTGTAAGTGCCTAAAATAATACAGACTTAGTTAAATGGGATTTGTTGTAAAGCTTTTGGGAAAAAAAGTAGCTCCTCAAGCCTGAAAAAGAAAGAAGAAGGTTAGAGGCCCTGGTTGCAGCCAGCCGAAGGCACTCCGACGCCTAAGTTAGTTCAACAACTCAACAAAGGGTGGATGAGTGGAGAAGAAAAGAGAGCTAAGGGTGTGTTATGTTTGCATACATTTGCTGGTTTTACCTCATGCATATATATAGGCGCTGGTCACCTCAGATCCTCCCTTAGCGGGGGTAGGTGAAGGTATTGTCCCATCGGGCCATACCTTTTCTCCTCAGTGGAGGTAGGTAGAGGTATTGTCCCATCGGACCATACCTTAACCTTTTGCATGATTGCTGATGTGATTGTTGGATAAGGTCTACCCCTTATCTATATCCGGCGCCCATCTTATCAGTCTGCACGTAGCCGCAATTTCATTAATGCTGATTAACTTCTAATACCCACCTCGGTCGACCGAGTTGATGGAGATACCGAAGTCAAGTACAGCCTTATTGTAGATTCATCTTGGCACTGTTGCCGAACTATGCAAGTTTGGTACCATTACCGAGCTGCATAGGATGAGACGAGGTCAACTGGTACTTTTACCGAAGCTGGCCCAAGTCTGGTGTGGAATAGTGATGCTACTGAGCTCAGGATACCGAGATCAAGATAAGCCTAATTGGTACCTATACCGAGATCGGGATTTATCTCTGAATTACGGAAATGCCCTCACACAGAATTGATTGATAATTTCTTCATTGGATTCACTAGAAGATGATATTTGGTAGAGTTTTTTCTTTGTTATAATAAGTTGATTTCATTGAATTCTAACATTGCATTGTTTTTCTTTTTATTGAGACTATACATTAATAACATTGCCTTCTAGGGGTGCACAAAAAATCTGTCGATTCGTAAATTCGATCCGATCTGATCTGTAGATTTTTATCCGATCCGAAGGTAAACGGATTGGTGACGGATTGAGAACTTTGTAATCCGTTAGCAACGGATCGGTGGTGAATTCCACCTCAATCCGCGGATTCAATCCGATCCAATCCATTGACATTAAATATAAATAAAAAAATATAAGGAGTCTAAATATAAATTAAGATGTCTAAATATAAAAGAAGAAGAAAAATTTTGGGTCAAAATGTAAGTTTTTTACAACATGTTTGATAATTTTCTTTTAACATTAGATTGAAAGAATTAATTTGATCCGATCCGGTCCTCCACAGATCGGATTGGATTGGATTTTAACAGCCATGGATTGGTGACAGATTCCGTAGGTAACGGATTGGTGACGGATTTTGCCCAATCTACACCAATCCAATCCGTGTACACCACTATTGCCTTCTATGGACAAAAGATTATATAGAGGTGGCTTAAGTTCTCCTAAAAACCTGGTGGCTTGGGTTCTCCTAAAAACTACCTATTTTCCTCTTTTTTTTAAACATTTTTCTCATGAAGATTCTTGTGGAAATACAATCGTGAGGGCTAGCAAAGGACAAAATTTCTCATTACATTTGGGGGTTTTTTGCGCACCTGTAAGAATCCGACCCTTAACCTCTATGATTAGCATTAATTAATTATATGGTAGGATTACTAAGTGGGATTAGAGACCAGTCGCAGTGTTTTATGTGTTATAATAGCTTTTGAATGGCTTTGGGACATTTTGAGATCCTCTAAGTCTAGTTTGACCCTTTGTGGAGCATGTTTGTAATTTTGAGAGAGACTGGGGGTTATTAATAAATTCTATACATATGTTATTTTGATCCCATTAGATAGAGATTATCATTCCCGACAACTTTTGTAATCAACTCGAATCAATTTGAGGCCCTGAAACCACTCAATTGACCAATTTATTCATAAATTGGGAAGCTTTGACTGAATAGTTGACTTTTCCATTGGAGCCTCGATACTTGAGTTCAAAAATTAGATATTGACCTGCCCAACAACTTTCATATTCAGCCCAAACTCATCTGAGGCCCCAAGAGCCTAGTTTGACCCCTTACACACTTTTCGAGGTGTTTGCCAGCAATTCGAAAAATCGTAACTTCTGCCTACAATTTCCAAAAATTATGATCTTGGGCTTGTTGGAAAACTCTCCTCATTACCTACAATTTTTATTTTTTGACCAAGTCCAACCAAGGTCCCCAAGACCTCCATTTATGTGTCACAAGTTCAGCTAAAGTGTAGCAAACTCACAAACTAATCCTATCACAAAAATATCTCACCTACCACACCAACCCCATTTATTCTTCTCTCCTTCATTTCTATTGTCCATCAACAAAGGATTTTATTTCTTCTTCTCTTTCTCATTTCTTCTCAAGGTCAGCTCGAGACAATTTGAGGCCTAAAGCGATAATCCTAAATGAGGCATTTTCTATCTTTTTAATATTATTATAAATTCTTTATTTAAAATCTAGAGGATTTAACCCAAAAGGCACTTAATGCGAACGTGTAACGCGATTAAACACTTTATATGGTGGTATACCAATTAGAGCAATTGGGCCAAATTTTCCTCTTTGTTTTATCTATTTGGCACATCGTCAGCGCCGACCTTATTTACACTAAAAGTTGTAACTTTTCCAGGCGTTCTCAAAAAAAATTTCTAAGTCAGTGTCGATGATGACCCTAACAATGTAAAATAAGGTCATCACCAACGCAGGCTTTCTAGTTTTTTTTTACCAAAAGTTGTAACTTTTCCTGGCATTTTCAGAAGAAAAAAATAAGGTCATCACCGACGTAGGTTTCCCATTTTTTTGACCAAAAGTTCTAACTTTTTTCAGGCATTTTCTGGAAAAAAAAAAAAAAAAAACCTAAGTCAGAGTCGGCGATGACCCTAATAGTCTTAAATGAGTGATACAGCGTCGGTGATGACGCTATATAAATTTGGAAAAAAAATCCGAAAGAAGGGGACCAATACATTTACATCCAAAGCCCCATATGTGTTTCAAATACAACATTTATGAATTTAAATACAAACAAAAACACTTCATGCATTCAATTGACATTCAATCAATCCATCAACATCCCATATACATTTACTTAAATTGTATGCACATCTCCTAAGTTTAAAGTTACAGATTGACAACATCTACAACATAACCACTTCAATTACAACATTATAATCAATATCCAAGAACACATATAGCACAACAAATGTAAGAGGAGGTTCACTGCAAGTCAGGCGGCAAGACCGGGAGTGGAGGGAGGTTCGGATAAAGCACTCATACAAAACCACTCCTGCGAAAAATGACAGTTTGAATAACGTTAGCCATATATCGAAAGAAAGTTAAATTAATTAGTGGTTGTGTGGAAGAGAGTATACCAAACCGCATTCGATAGCGACGAAAATGTGATGCTCTTGCTCGTACAAAAGTTGGGCTGGTTGTGCATTTAAGGTACTAGCTTCGTTGCGAAGCAATTCGTCATTGCTTGTATTATCTTTAGACATCTATATATATCCAAATTAGGCATGATAGCATTGAATGTAATGAAGGCAAGCATACATAAAAAATGTTCACAAGACAGAAATAATGAACACTAAAAATTTTCATGCTTATATGGAATAGTGAACATTAAAAAAAAACATTTCATAACAATCCAATATTAGAGATAGATTACGCCCACTTAAAGTAAGAGATAAATAGCTTTGTCTAACACTACAATAATTAAAGTTCATGAAGCGTAAATTGTTGATTTTTCAAGGAGGTATATGATGTATTATCGGTTATTTGCAACCAACTACATTTGTTAAGATTGTTAATTTTACTTATTAATTGCATTGTATAAAAAAATATGTACTTAAAAATTGGTGCATCTCCAATTTTTACTCTCTTTATAATTTTAGTATTACAAATTTAGTTGGTTGCTTGCCTGTGCTCGGCACGGATTTCTCTTTGCTAGTAAAGTATGAGACCAATATCATTCTAGTTAAATTATCCAAGCATTTTTATTTTATAACCTTCATCTTTGCATATGAACCATTCATTTGATAAATAGTCCGATTAAAAAGAGTTTCATTATTGATCCCATGGTAGTTCCCAGATAACAGTTTCAGACCTAATTCAATTAAAATGTGGTTTCATAAAGAAACTAGTAACCATTTTTGGAATACAGAATGGCCTAGTTTTGGGTCACTTGACTAAGACATGTTTTCCATATGGATCTCATGCATTTGGGCTGCATCAATGATGTAGGTTTTCGTAACAGACAACAATATCAATCAAATAAAAGGAAACTAATCAAACCATAATCTTAATTTAATTACAGATCCAACTAAATAGCCAAAAACAAAATGAATATGGTATCTTAAAGCTTTGCGACCACAATCAACTCAATCCATTTCACAAAACAAAAAAAATGAGCAAGGAAAAAAAATTCATTCTAACTGCCAAAGACGGTAACTACTTCGGAACCATCGTCATTCTCAATTCAAAAACCCCAAATTCAGAATCCTACAAACCCTAGTCCATTCAAACAAACAATCTACAAATCCCACAACGATGTTGAAGCCCATGTACCATGCACTTCGATATCGTATGCGGGATGGTGGGAGAACCAAAAGGAAGGAAAATACAAAAACATAGAGAAAGATTAAAAAATGGATGGAGATAGATACCTATGCAGTCAAGATGGAAAAAACAAATGATGGAAAAACCGATCGGGAGCAAAGAGATGCAGTTGAGGAGAAAATTTGAAGCTTGGTGTAAGTGGAAATGGTAGCTACCACGCAGGAGCACTCATCCAAAGTCGGTCTCGGCAGTATACTAAAAGAGAGAAGAAATGAATGAGAAGAAACAGGGTTTCGAGCCCTAATAGGGTTCACGGGCAGGATCAGCACCGACCTTATGCAGTGTTAATAAGGTCGGCGCTGACAATGTGCCAAATAGGTAAAAAAAAAAAAACTGAAAATTCGGCCCAATTGCTTTGATTGGTGCACCACCATTTAAAGTGTTTAATCATGTCACACGTGCTCATTAAGTGTTTTCTCCGGTTAAATCCTCTAAAATCTATTTTTCTCATTTTTTGTGATGCAAAATCACTAAATCAGGGTCATGTTCAGCACAAGAAACCATAAATCGCAATCCATCCCATTATCATTAAGCTCCATATACAAAGCAACAACATCCATCTTTGTCATCAAATTACAAGATAGTGCTACAAACAAACACCATAGCAGAAATGAGATGTCGAAATAAAAAAAATCGAGAAAGAAATCGAGAGACAGAGAAGCGAAAACGCAGAACTAATCCACGGTAATAATAGAAAAATTTGCATATTAAATTGAGAGATTTGGAGACGTACAAACTACCGAAAAAGTCTTGCACTAAGAACAATAGACCAGAGAGGAGTAACGATAACATGCACACTAGTATATAGTTTTTTTTTTTTTTTTTTTTTTGGGTAAGAGAGGGTGAGTGTTGATGAAGAAGAAAGTTCGTTTCGAAGAGGCATATGAAACATTTGATGGGAGTGTGTCTTTTTCCTTGAAACTGGCTGCTCACAACTAATTACAAGGCCTTATCTTTTGGGAAGAAACAAAATCACGGCAGTTTCTTTTTTTGGAATTTGAAAAGATGCCAACTGCTTTAATTATGGCCTTATTTTTTGGGATTGAAATAAAGATGTCAGTTGCTTTTTTGGGGCCTTATTTTTAGAGGGCCAAAAGCAAGGGCTTTTCTTGCCTTATGCTAAAGCCGGCCCTATAATTCTTCTCCCTTTCCATGGTGGAAATCATCTACTAGTGTGCCCCCCTTGCAAAATCCGACCCTACCAAGCAATTCTATGTCATCTCCTTCACAATAAATATCGTTTTTCGCGAGGATCCATGAAAGGCACCCCCTTGAACCATGTTCTCCTCTTTCTTTGAGCTTAATAAAGGTAAAAGCCCTCTCTCCATTGATTAGTTCATTGATCTAGAGCCCCATTTGCATCATATATGTGTTATGTATAGCCCATTTCCAATTCCAGTTTGGGTTTTGATTTTTATAGGCTTTTGGAGTGGATTTGCAGGAGTCTTTGAAGAGGTATTACAGCTGAGATTCTAGGCCTTTTGAGAGTGTTTGGACTGTTTTGGAGGTGATCTTAGGCCTAGTCAAGTCTCTGATTTAAACGGCATAACATGTTATGGGTTTCTCAGTTGATTCTAGTAATTCTTATTTCAATGGTTTGAATAATGGAATCACATTTTTATAATGATGTTTGGTTGTAACAATTATTGCCTATAAGCCTGATTTATAGCCTTGAATTTCAAAAAATTTAAGGGGTAAAAATCCCCTGTGGGGACCTCCCTATTTCCCCTTGAAAACCAACTGACTGCCCACTGGGCAGCAGAGAACAGCCAGCAGCTGCCAGTAGTTGGCCAGCAGCTGGTGCACCAGCGGCCAGCGGACCCCCCTGCAAGCAATGACTGGCCAGCCGGCGCGGCTATAGCACAATGACAGGCGGGCCCATCTGTGGACCCCGCCGAACTGGATCTTGACCTCTTTTCCAACGCGTTTGGGGCTATTTAAATCTGATCCACCCTAGCAACATTTATGAAATATTTTGGACCAAAGCTAGAACGTAGAGATAAGGAATTAGTTGCTACCCAAATTGTGTAACCCCCATAAAAATACGGATTTTTGTTATGGAAGCCCGGATATCCTTTAATATTAACTTGAACCACTGGTGGACCTAGATTTAGGTCTCTAAGACCCTAGCAACCCCCCTGGAGAAAGACTAATGTGGATTTCCTTTCGTAAAAAGGGAACTTAGAAATTGATGAACCTCGTACCCCAACCCTGACCAAACATGGTTTCCTAATTATCTAAATAATTGAGAGGGCATGTGATGCACGATGATTATAGCTCTATCCGGGGTTAGGATTTGGATATCCCCATCTTAAGAATGCACCAAGTGCATAACCAATCATGATATCCAACCCTTAGTGCGTATAGTCTTGAATATCATCGTCCTTGCATGTCCAAGGACAGTAATGATAAATGATACACTCGTAATGGACTCTTCACTGTCTTGTAGGCTTGATAGAATATTTTAATTAGCTTATTTCCATATTCATATGCAGGGTGCATATTTCTCTTATTATTATGTTTTTATGAGTCCTTCATACCCAGACTTACCCAGCCCTAGTATTGTGACCTATAGGACTCCTTGGGATTTAGCGCTCGGTATTGCACTACTTTGACCTTGGATGTACCCGAATCCTTAGGAAGTTTCTTCGGTTGGTGTGCGAGCATTCAGTTGTCCAACTCCCTTCTGAGCTACCCTGATCACTTTGACATTTTCCTACCCGTCTGGGGTCTCCATTTCTAGCCGAAATATTGTTCGTTTTTTTGTTGGACTTTCCAGACGTAGATGGACTATTTTTCTAACCCAAAACTATACTGTTTGCAGTTCTAAATTATTTATTCTAACAGAGCAATCTGTTTTCTTCTGTATTTGTATTTAGTCATTGAGAGTATCGGAATTACTCATGTACCCCAGACAGAACACTGATCTAAACATTAAACTATGTATTTTCCCCGTATTTGCAACTATACACATTGTGAGAACCAAGATTTCTTCAGTATCCCCAGTCATAACCTGAGTTGGACACTGGACTATCCTACACATGAAATCTCGAGTTTACATTGATTCCCAAGTCGGCACCACCAAGCTGTTTATTATTATTACTATATATATAGATATATTGTTCCCTGCAATTGCAGTCTTTTGTGTGACCGGTATCACCAATGTACCTACCCTGCCCAGGGCAAACCAGGAACTCTCGTGAATGGGACTCTCGGGTGAGTTGAAGGTACTATCAGCTGGATCGTTTGGGGCAAGCAAATGCTCCCCTTCTGAGGATTAAGTGACGCGGTTGCCAATTAGAATGTAGTATACCTTCTGTTATTATTGATTATGTTATTAGAATGCACTGACTTTATCTAGTCATATTGTTACATGACCTCTAGAATAATTAGCATGTCATTTATATTCTACTTTGTACCTACAGACTATAATTTTTATTTTGGATACTTGCCATGCAATTTATCTGATCTACGCTTGGTGTCGTAGGTCTGATTTCCTGACCTATACCCTGGTACGGTTTCTAAGGAGCCGGTTGCTGGGTTGCATGTGACGTGTGAATGAGGTGCAGAGATTATCATGTAGACTTCATTCCTTACACATGAGATGCGAAATACCTGAAAATATTATTTTGGGCTTTATATTCTGTCTTACTGGTTTACGTTGGCCTTTTAGTTTTTGGGAATATAATTAATGCATCTTCAGTAATTTCGAACTTGAGATATGAGAATAGTTTATCATGTTTACTTGTCTAGCTCTGTTACCCCTTGTTCATTTTTATACTAGTCTGATGATATGATGTACAATATGACTCAGCTAGTAAGACATTAGTGGTGCAACACAGAATTCGATAAGCTCTGAACTTTGGGTTACACCACAATGCAGGCTTCCGCTAAATGTTTCATAAGGGTGATGGATTTTGTAATTCTCACCCGTGCGGATCCTGCAAAAAAGTAAGATTATCCTACAGTAATCTCCAGTATCACGGCCCCTTAATCCTGCCCTGATTATGGGGTCGTGACAGCACCCCCACACCTTAACCAAATTAAATTTGGTGTTGGTTTCAAGACATTGCATTGTTTTTGTTTCTATTGAGACTATACATTAATCATGTTGCCTTCTATTGGCAGAAGATTAGATGGAGGTGGCTTGGATTCTCCTAAAAACTTACCTGTTTTCCTCTTTTTTTAACATTTTTATTTCATGAAGGTTCTTTTGGAAATACAATCGTGAGGGCCAACAAAGGACCAAATTTCCCGTAACACTTGGGGTTTTTTGCGCACTCCCACACCTAAATCAAATTAAATTTGTTGTTGGTTTAGCAAATGTGGAAGCCTATTGTATTTCACTTGATTTGGGAAGGATAGAATGACTTTATGGTAGACGAGGTTATGTACTCTGTACTCTGCTGAGACAATCCGGTCACCACATTGGATAACCACTTTCAATGTTTAGATCTCTCTCTCTCTCTCTTTTTTTTTTTTTTTTTTTTGGTTAGGGCATCAATGAACAGTTCTATATGACTTCTATTTGCATAAGAACATAACCTTAATTTGCTTCCACACAATTTTTCATTTAGACCTAAAAATGCACCTCTCATATGCCTACATGACTTTAGTTTTCTTATACTCTAAATGCTTGGTGGCATGATGTATTGTACATTCTATTATCATTAATTAGAGGAGTTCATGTAATGTCTGTTTTTATGATCATTCTATTTGTGCTCTGGAAATACATTACTCTCTTTCCTTGAAATGGCTAAATCTCACCTACCACAATGATACTTTGGATGCCTTATTTCACATTTTTTAGGCAAGTAGCGGGCTAATTGTAGTGATCCTCTCTTTGCATATGTTGTGTATTGTTTTCCCTTTTGATTCCTTCCTGGGATTTCCATGGTATTTTTTTTTCATGGGTATATTATGATGTGCTCTTTTGGGCTTCTTGATCTAGAAGTTTTGTATTTTTCTTTTCTTCTTATATAATGATTTTCCATTTAGCGAAAAAAAAAAAAAAAGGTAATATGATTTTGGGTGATTGACTTTGTTTATTTAGTGAAATCTTTCTTGATTTTTTTTTTTCTGAGTGCTTCCTTTTGTTAGTAAAACAATCTTTTACCTTAAAATAAAGAGATAATTAGTGAAAGATCCCTAGAATTGAATCTATCCCACCTCCAGTCCAAGCAAATTCTTTTTAAGGGCTCTGGTCCAAGCAACTAGACTGTTTGCAGTCAGAGGTCCCTGGATACATTTTACATGACTAATTTTCCCTCTTCCAACTGTTTAGGCATCTAATTTTGAATTTTAAAATTTCAAATCTTCCATTCCCCCATTCATTACTTCAAACCGGACATGGACATTGACGGATTGGATCTCAACGGTTGAGATCAATCTCTGAAGAAGAAGACCCCTACAACGAAGAAGAAAAAGAAAAAGAAAAAGAGTGCAATGAAGAAGAAGACCCCAGCAAAGAAGATGAAAAAGAAGAAGAAAACCCCTGCAAAGAAGAAGAAGAAGGCCCCTGCAAAGAAGAAGAAGAAGAAGAAAACCCTTACAAAGAAGAAGAAGGCCCCTACAACGAAGAAGAAGAAGAAGAAAAAAAAAACCCTGTGAACACGAAACAAAGAAGAAGACGATTTTTTGCGCCATCGCCGGATTTCCTACGCCACCGTCATTCCTATTTGTTGCCGGACAAGGGGAATCGCCACCAGACGCCGCGCCATGCCATTGCCAGAATCGATGAAGAAAGGCGAATGGAAGATGGCTTTCATGTTTCTGATTCCCGATCGAAGAAGAAGAAGAAGAAAGTGGGCTTAGGATCTGCAGCAGTTCCGGGTTCGTTCTAGGTCAGGTTTGACCTGACCCATTCCAGAAGTCCATCTGCATTCTAGTCAAAGTTAAATTTATCTGAGTTTCGTATTTTTTTATCAAATTTATTTGTGTTTTGGACAAAATCTATCTGAGTTTTTGGCTATTTATATAACTTCTGGGATAAATTTATCTGAGTCCTGGATGAATTTATCTGAGTTCTGGACAAATCTGTCTGAGTTATGGATGAATTTATCTGAGTTTTGGACAAATCTGTCGGAGTTTGTGGCTATTTATCTGATTTCTAGAACAAATTTATCCGAAATCTGAACAAATTTATCTGATCTATGAAAAAATCTATCCGAGTTTTAGGCTATTTATCTGAGTTTTGGAACAAATCTATCTGAGTTATAAACAAGTCTATATGAGTTATTGGCAGATTTATTTGTGTTTTTTAATTTTATTTGTGTCTTTTGAAATTCATTTGTATTTTCCGAAATAAATTTAACTGAGTTTTTGACAAAAAAAGACTTGAGTTTTTTGCCACATTATTTGCTAATTTAGAAAATTGGGTTGTCTTAGTTTTGGCAAATGTATTTGCATTTTTTAAGTTTATTTACTTCTTTTGAAATTTATTTGAGCCTTTTGAAATTTATTTATATTTTTTTTATTTATTTGGATCTTTTGAAATGTATTTGGATCTTTTGAAATTGATTTTCATCTTTTGAAATTTATTTATATTTTTTGAAATTTATTTGTGTGTTTTTCAATTTATCTGCGTTCTTTTGAAATTTATTGCTTTTTTTAAATTTATTGTGTTTTTTTTTTAATTTATATCATTTTTTGAAATTTATTTGCTTTCTTTTGAAATTTATTTGGGTTTTTTAAATTCATTTCATTTTTTGTAATTTATTTGTGTTCTTTTGAATTTTATTTGCGTTTTTTAAATTTATTTCATTTTTAGAAATTTATTTGAAATTTGTTTCCTGTTTTTTGAAACTTATTTGTGTTTTTTTGAAATTTATTTGAAAATCTCATTAGTGGAATTTTATTAATCGTGCCTAATTTAATGGTAGTTTACCATTATTAATTGCTTATCTCACTAATCATGGGATATGATTTGAAGAAAGTGTAAATTAGACATTTTAGGTTTCCAAATTTGGAAAAAAGGACCTATTTGTGGACCTTAGGCAATAAAGTTAAATGTTCAGGGACCCGTCGCTGAATCACCCAAAAATAAAAATAAAGGAAAGAAAGTGGAAGGAATGAGTAAAAACGAGAGAGAGAGAGAGAGACAGAGAAAGAGAGCGAGCGAGAGAGAGAGAGAGAGAGAGAGAGAGAGAGAGATGATTAATCTACTCAAAAATCATGATTGTCCTATTGATTAAGGCAACAACCAGAATTTTCTCCAATCTTTCTATGAGAGATGTTCGAATCTCATATCCCATGATCATAGCTGCATGGTGAGATACACTAATCCCATTAACATCCCACCTAAGGTTGATGCAGTGATACAATAATCCCATTATATCATAGCTAAGGGAAGTGTTGATGGGCTACATAGCGAGATACAATAATTATATCATATATTTATATAGTCTTATTTGGTGGATAATGTGCCTAACAAAATTCTTTTTCTTTTACGGTTGTTTATATATATATATATATATAGTTTGAGGATCTCTCCATAACTAATTCGGAATCTTAATTATTCAATTCAAGCCATTTTAGATTTTTCTAATCTTACAATTAAAAATTATATTTGATTCTTTTAGATTTATTCTTTCTAAAAATATTTCATAATTTTTAAATTTTAATATTTAAAATCGATAATGGTATGTTTTTTTTCCTTTAGGTTTATTTTCTTCTCATTAATTAGTAACTCAAAAGGCTCCCAAATAAAATATATTTTATTTTTGGGCATGGCCTTAGTGCGGGCCTGTTTAGCTAGTAAGTAATTATAAAAGAAGAAAGGAATGTGAACATCCAAATATGACCATCAAATAATGTCCCCCTTCGTAAAAAAATGAATTAATTAGAGATGAGAAATGAATACATAGTCATAACCCTAGTCCGTGCTTAACTAAGGGTTAGTTCTGCGTGCTTGAATTGAACTTAAGTATATATAGAACGGCTCATGACGGCGAGTCTATGGTTAGCAGAGAGCCTCCTACAATTAGCCATAAATCCCAACGGCTAGTTTGACTCAATAGTCAAAACTGCATGTTGTTTTACAGCTAGCCGTAAGCTTGTTGTAGAACAAGGTGACTTGAAAAATGGATCTTTGGAAAAGCAACAGTAATATACTTACGGTGGGCTTAAAGGGCACTTACGGCTAGCCATGGCCCTATTACGACTCATCGTAAGGTCATAGAACTAAGCAACTGACTTGCTCGGTTAAGCCATTTTAACCGTATTTATTTAACTAGCTAATTTGAGAGTTTTAGGGATTTTCTTGGTTTGCCTAATTGAGGTCCAATTAACCTAATTAGGTTGGCACAATTAGGAGAATATGACTAGATGATCCATGGCCTTCCAGGATTTGATCTTCTAGACATAAACTTGATTTACTGTTCCGAAACTTACAGAGGCAAATTCTTTGACTTAAACACGGAATTGAAAGCCCCGAGGAAGTGAAGATTTGACTATGGCACTAACAGTTTTTAATTCCATGAAATGGACTTACTCAATGGGTTCTTACATTAATTGACCCGTTATTAGTCCATAAGTAGACTGTTTAAATCCCTATGTGGGCCTAATGGTTAAGTCCCACGTATTCTGAGTGTATTTAAAAGATGGACCTATTATAGACCCTTTTTTACCTCATTTAGAACCACCATTTGTAAGCTGATTTTCAACCCAATTAAGGAGGGTACTTAGGCTGGTTTTCAATCCATTTGTCAAAAAAATAATACATTTGTTCAGCGAGATTTACACATTATGCAGCCTGGGTTCACTCTTTAAGTTTTTTTAAACCCATTTTAGAAACGAGTTCAAGGTTTTGGTTGAATCCGGGTTATGGTTTCAGGATACATGCTTATGGAAGCCCAAGTTTTATGTCTGATGGAACTCCGCCTATTTACAACCCTCTTTTAAACTGGATCTTAGCCCATTGTTAGTCACCATTGATGATGGGTTAGGCCCAAGTGACTCAGTCCACAATGACGGGTAAGGCCCGAGTGACTCAGTCCACAATGACGGGTCAGGCCCAAGTGACCCGAGTCCGTGATAAGTTCAGGTCCAAATCCACCTATTGAAGGCCGGGTCCAGATCCGCGAAGTGACGAAGTCAGAGCAGCCGCGTCAGTCCTTTAACCCGCTTTTACCAGGTCCTGCGGAGGAGATCCTACCTGCCTCGTCTGTTGAGGGCAGTTCGAAGACTCCGCCAGAATGGACCGCCCGTTACTGAAGAGTCGTCCCCATCTGTTAGGGAAAGACTATAAAACACAGAGCCCCACCGGCACTGAGGGGCAAGCAATTTCTATCAGAACTTTGCACATCTTTCTGTATTCCCTAATTTGTAATCTCTACACATTAGAGAAGTAAAATCATCACCTTGAAGTGGACGTAGGTCACACTGACCGAACCACTATAAATCCTCTCTCTCTCTCTCAATTTTCATCTTAATTATTCATTACTCGACCGGTGGTGCCCGAAGACACTTTTTGGCATCATCAGTTTGGCGCCGTCTGTGGGAATCGAAGAAAATTTCATTTTTTATAAACTATGGTGATCACCACAAGATCAACTAGACGACAAGATGGTGACCCCTCGCGGGAGGGTGAGGGTATTCCTACACCGACTAATCCTGCACCGAATACCCCTGCTCCCTCTCCCCAACAAATGCTGGAGACCATGCAGCAGCTGGTGACCCAAAACCAGCAGATACTGCAACTCATGCTCACAGGGCAAGGAAGAGCACAGTTTGGTACTGTACCACCGCAGGAAGTGCCGCGCCCGGAGCATCTGGCTCCACGTAGAGGAGCGCCTAGCCCGGGCGACCATCCCCATGGTGCCCGAGGCCGAGGAGCTGCCCGTCCCCATCCTCACCTGGGCGCCCATTCCCAGGGCGCCCAGGGTCGAGGAGCACACCTGGGCGCCCATCCTCATGGCGAACAGGGCGCCTCTGCTGGAGCTCTCCATGCCACCCCCCACGGGGTACTCCTGGTCGATCCTCAAGGCCGCACCCATCATGAGGCGCCTCCACCCCCGGGTGGAGCCCCATTGGGAGGACCTATGGGAAGGGCAAATCGCGGTGGACTTCCACCTCCTCCCCCCACTCCTAACGATGAGGATCCTCATTTCCAGGAGGGGGGAAGTGAAAACCAAAGCATGGAGGATGAGAGTCATTTCATAGGCCAGTCCAGAGAAGCCCCCAATCATTGGGATGAGAAGATCAGGGAAATGCAAAATCAGCTTGGTGACGTCTTCAATGCCATGAAGGCATAGGCACACCGTTCAATAGACTACCTTGTACAACGAACGGACACACCGTTCAAGCCCGGCGTGGCGAGCTACCCACTTCCTCAAAAGTTCAAAATGCCAACTATGGAGACCTTCGATGGGACGAAGGATCCACTGGATCACCTGGAAACTTACAAAACTTTAATGCAACTACATAACATCTCCGATGAAATTATGTGTAGAGCATTCCCAACTACATTAAAGGGTTCCGCAAGGCAATGGTTCTCCAGTCTAGCCCCAGCCTCCATCTCCACCTTTGCAGAGCTAAGCAAGTCCTTCGTGTCACACTTCATTGGAGGACGCCGCCACCAGAAGCCTGCCACACACTTGCTCAGCATAAAGCAGGATAAACACGAGAGCCTCAGAAGCTACCTCATTCGTTTTAACAAGGAGGTACTTCAGGTTGAAGAGCCCGATGACAAGGTCTCCATGACAGCCTTCCTGGGAGGCCTTCGCTCGTCGAGCTTCCTCTTTTCAGTGGTGAAGCGACCACCAAAAAGCATGCCAGAACTGTTGGCAAAAGCTCAAAAATATATGAATGCTGAGGAAATCAACAGGTCCAGGCGAGGTGAATCATCTCGTGGATCGCCAAAAGCTTGACCTACCTCTCTGCACTGTTCTTAAACAGGCAGCTTGTATATCCAACTTAGTGGCTCTCTCGCGGGTCGCCAAATAGCTCGGCCTACCTCTGCACTGTTCTCAAACAGGCAGTCTATCTCCAGCTTAGCGACTCTCTCGCGGGTCGCCAAAAAAGCTTGGCCTACCTCCGCACTGTTTTCAAACAGGCAGCATATCTCCAGCTTAGCGGCTCTCTCGCAGGTCGCCAAAAAAAAAAAACTAAACAGAGCATGTTTTGGGTTCTTCGTTTCTAGAGAGCAGCATTGCTGCTTCTACTTCGCCCACGGCACTGCTCGGCGGCAACGGTGTGGGACCCACCTCGAAGATCCCCACCGACGCCTGCAGGTACTGCTGCCCCTGCGCTTCCGATGCCCGCAGGCGCTGCTGCCTCTTCCCTGGCGCCCACCTGCACTGCCGCCCCTGCGCAGGCGCCCAGGCCGCGTGCTGCCTCTTCCACGCGGGCGCCCTTGTTGCTGCTCCTTCCGCGCTAGCGCTCAGGCCGATGCCCGCAGCTGCTGCTGCCCCCTCCGCCCAGGTCGCCCGCCGCTACTGCTCCCTCCGCCCGGGCGCCCAAGCCACCATCCGCTGCTGCTGCCTCCGCGTGGGCGCCCAGGCCAGCTCCCACCGCTGCCGCCTCCACACCGGCGCCCGCCTCTGCTGCCTCCTGGCCGTCCATCTCGTGACTAATCACCTGCTGCAACCTGGAGTCTGAGGAGATGTCCAAAGCCACGAGGACTCTTCCGGATGCATATCTAAAATGTCCCCGTTTCAAAGTTTCTTTGAATGCAAGACATTAAGGGGCAAATGATGGGTCAGGCCCAAGTGACTCAGTCCACAATGACGGGTAAGGCCCGAGTGACTCAGTCCACAATGACGGGTCAGGCCCAAGTGACCTGAGTCCGTGATAAGTCCAGGTCCAAATCCACCTATTAAAGGCCGGGTCCAGATCCGCGAAGTGACGAAGTCAGAGCAGCCGCGTCATTCCTTTAACCCGCTTTTACCAGGTCCTGCGGAGGAGATCCTACTTGCCTCGTCTGTTGAGGGCAGTTCGAAGACTCCGCCAGAATGGACCGCCCGTTGCTGAATAGTCGTCCCCATCTGTTAGGGGAAGACTATAAAACACAGAGCCCCACCGGCACTGAAGGGCAAGCAATTTCTATCAGAACTTTGCACATCTTTCTGTAGTCCCTAATTTGTAATCTCTACACATTGGAGAAGTAAAATCATCACCTTGAAGTGGACGTAGGTCACACTGATCGAACCACTATAAATCCTCTCTCTCTCTCTCTCTCAATTTTCATCTTAATTATTCATTACTCGACCGGTGGTGCCCGAAGACACTTTTTGGCATCATCAATTGAGACCAAGTTTTAACCCATGTAGAGCCGCCTTTTTGGGTTATGTATAGGCCATTTACTACCCCCATTTGATCTGCTTTACAGTCATGCTTAGGTCCATTTTTGAAAATGATTCGGGTTTATTTGTAACCCATTTTTTAAAATAATTCAGGCTCATTTGCAGCCATTTAAGACCCTATTTGGACCATTTAAATTATATCATGGACTAAAGTTTTGACTTACTTATAGCCCTCATTCTTTGCCCATTTAAAGCCATTTAAATTATATCGTGGGCTAAGTTTTCAACCCATTTTAGAAATGGGTTTTCAGCCTATTTGGTCATGGGTTCGGGCCCTTTATTCATTTAAAACCAAACCTTTTTATCCTGTCCACTGTAGCCAAAGTCCATTGTAGCCAAATTCTGAACCGAGCGTTAACCCACTTTCAATTATGCTTTAGGTTGGTTTAAAGTCCCTTTTTAGCCAAACTTTGGACTAATTTTCAGCTTATTCATATGTAAGACCCTGTCCCGTTAATCATGTCATTAGTATTAATTAATTATATTGTTAGCTTTCTAAGTGGGTTTAGAGGTTGTTTAACTTAGTTTGTGAGTTAGAATAGATCTTAATTAGCTTTGGAAAGTTTTGAGAGACTTTATACCTAGTTTGAGGCCTATAGAGTTCTATTTGTAATTTCAAGAGAGATTGGAGGGTTACTCGGAAATTCCGTTCTTGAGCTCATTTGATAGAGGACATCATACCCGACAACTTTTGTGTTAATTTCGAAGCCTTGAAACCCCTTATTTGATGATTCTAGTATGAGTGGGGGTAAAATTGTCATTTCTTAAAATTTATGATTTTCCCCTATATTACCAATTGATAAGTCCACAAAATTGCAACATTAAGTCATCATTTATTGTGAATTTAAGGTCTTAATTAGGGTTAATTACATTTAATTTCATGCAATCAGTGTTATGCACCATATATTGATCATACCCATTTTTTTTCAATGAAACAAGCCTGTTATTTTGATTTTGGTTCCATGGTGTAAATCATGGAAATTTGGTCCAATTATTACAAATGAAAGAGACTGACTCCAATTGAAATCGGCCTCATTTGATTTTGACTCAGCCCAATTTACTTTGACATCTCAAATGAAGTGTGCCCCGATAATTAATGTGTTTGGTTCTTTCATCATATTTAGGATTGTTTGTCAGATCGGTCACACTCTAACTATCACAGAACATAATAGTCAACTTCTGTTATAATCTCATATCAACAACCAAGCCTTTCAGCCAAATAACTTTTTTCACTGCCTTTGTAGCTGCCATATATTCTGCTTCAGTGGTAGACAAGGCAGCTGTAGATTGCAATAGTGGCTTCCAATTAGTAGCACAAATAGCAAATGTGAAGCCATAACCTATCAAGGATCTTCTTCGATCTAAATCTCCAGCAAAGTCTGAATCAACATACCCAAGAACACTTGCAAAAGTGTTGTTGTTTCTGTCAAACACTATATCAACATCAATAGCGCCTCTCGGGTAACAAAGTATCCATTTCACTGCCTGCCAATGGGCCTTCCCGAGTTTATCCATGTATTTGCTGACTACACTAACCGCGTGTAATCTGTCTGGCCTTATACAAACTATGGCATACATGATACTCTCAATTGCACTAGCATAAGGAACACGTGACATGCACTCCACCTCTTCCTCAATTTGTGGTGATAAAGCAATGAAAAGTTTAAATTGAGCTGCAAGTTGAGTATTCACAGATTTTGAACTTTACATACCAAAGTGTTTCAGAACCTTCTTAAGATACCCCTTTAGTAAAAAAAGATAATTTGCCTGCTTTTCTGGTCCCTTTGAATCTCCATCCAAAGAGTGTCTTTTTTTTTTTTTTTTTGCAACACCTAAGTCTTTCATCTCAAATTCACCACTAAGCCGAGCCTTTAACTTGTTGGTCTCAAATATGTCCTTAGTAGAAATTAACTTGTCATCAACTTATAACAATAAATAAGCAAATGAGCCATTTGAGAGCTTCTTGTGACAAACACTCATGTAATAGTCATTTCCAACCATAAAGACATCGAAATGCTTGTACCACTGTCTAAGAGACTACTTCAGTCCATGCAGTGACTTCTTTAGCAAACAAACATGGTCATCATTTTCTTGAATGTCAAACCCCTTGGGTTGATGCATATAAATCTATTCCTCTAGCTCACCACGTAGAAATGCATTCTTGACATCAAGTTGCTCCAACTCTAAATCCAATTAAACAGCTATAGCAAGTAGCACTTGGATGAAGCTATGTTTCACCACGGAAGAGAACACTTCATGGAAATTGAAGGTTTAAGGTACGAGATCTCTAAATTAGTCCACTCAATAAATCAACCCAATAGTGTGTAAAAAATAATAATCTACGTAGCGGAAATAAAATCACAAGCACACACCACAAGGACACCAGATTCACCGTGGAAAATCCTAACGGGGTTGAAAAACCACGGATCCGAACTGGATTAACAATCAAATACTATGAATCTCGCAATTACAAGAAACTCAGATTTCCTCCCCATATATCCCTACCTAAGAACTGAAGTTACATTGTGTCGCCTCACGCTTCAATGATTTCACACCATTGATTACAACAGACTCAATCCAGTGCTTGACTCTTCAAATCTTCTAGGCAAGAAGATGATCTTCTACAAAGGATGTAGAAGAACCTAGCTCTCTAGAGTACTTGGCATCATAACTCTTCAATAAATCTCTAGAGAATATTTCTCTCAATTAGATCACTAATTCAGAACTTGAGAGATGATCTGTGTCTATTTGGGTTGTGAAAAACACCCAATATATAGCCCCAAATCCGTGCTTAATGATAAGTCCACAAAATTAGGTCATTAGGTCATCATTTCATTAGCATTTGTGGACCTAATTAGGTTTAATTGCATAAAATTGCACTTCATTTCATGATTTCATGCATTTAGGGTTATTTTTGGAAATATGGTCAAAATAGGTCAAAATTCATTGAATTGCATGACTTTTGTGAAATTAAGTTTTTCTCATCACATTTATCACGCCAAAATTAGGCTTTTGGTTTCATCAATGCATATATTTACTATTATTGGCACCATGTGCTATTTTTGGAAAGTTTGTCATTTAGGTGCATCATTAGGCATGTAGGGTCCCACGCATGATTCATGTTTAATTTCTTGCATGTAATTTATGTGAAATTTATTTCTTTCAATTTGTAGGAGAAATCAACATGGGACCTACATTGATGAAATGTGAGAGAGGTCAAAGGAAAGTCAAATAATCAAGCAAGGAAAGAGTCCAAGCATGCTTGGACGTCCAACATGGGCCCCACACACCCCATTGCATGCCAACATAAAAGTTTCCATTTGTGCACAATTATTTCCGGATTTTTCAGGGGCAGCAACTTAAAATGGCGATAACTCTCAAACCGAGTGTTGGATCAGCGCAATCTAGCCACCGTTGGAAAGCTCTTTTCGAGTAGGTATCCGTCGAATCCAAGATTGCGTACATCAGAGCTATATTGAGGGAGATATGACATCGGGAAGTTGTCTGCTACAGTTTTAGGTGGGAATTGCAAGAAATCTCAATATTTGGAAAGTTTCTTCCTTCTACAACATCATGCAAATTTTAAAGATATTCTTGAAATTATACAAGGAAGGTGTGTGCATCAAGAAACCTAATAAGGCAAGGAGATCTCTCAAATTTAAAAGTCTTTCTAAAGAGAGAAGCTAGCTTGGAGCCCTAAAGATAAGAGATTCTTTACTAAAAAAGGATTTGCAAAAAGCATAAAAGGAAGCCAACAAAGTGGCTGGACATCCAATAACTCTTGTGTAGAACTCTTGTGTAGAATCTTGGAGGCTTTCTCTCTCCATTCCATTCCACTCCCATCCACCCTCTCTCTCTCTAAGTGCCTTTCTTCTTCTTCTCCATTCTAATTCTTTAGACATATGTTGAGAGATCATGTTAAGAGAATGAAAAAGAGAGAAGAATCTTAATTTTTTGTACTTCAAGATCAAGGAATAAAGACACTACTCGGATTGATTCTGCGTGTTCTCTATGTAAGTGAGTTAATTTTTTTTTTCTAGTTCTTTTATGTGTTTTGATTGGAAACAATATTTCACATGATTAGATCTAGGATTTTAAAAATAAAATAAACGTATTAAAAGTCGAGAGACATCAAGTAATCACTTGCATAAATTTTCCTACTTTGAGAAGAGAGGACTGCATCATCATCGCATTGTTAATACTTGCATGATTGTCTAGTTTCTAGATCTTTGGTACTACTTTTTCGCTTTTTATTTTTCCACCCCTTTTGTTTTATTTTAAGTTAATATTCTGATTATTTTTTATTTGCAAATTCTATATTTAAAAAAACCCAATTTGCTTCTTTCTACATTTAGTAGAAACTTACTATTTTTGTTTCTCGCATAATATATGGTTGGAAAGTGTTTTTAGATGCATCATATTTAGAAATTGTATTAGAAAAGGTTTTTGTTGCTGAAATCACAAGATTATCAGCTGATTAGAAAGACTAAATTAGGACTTGGTATGTGAACAGTGAAAAATTCTGCACAGTTTCAGCAGAATTGACGCAATTGTGTTACAAAAGTGCGCAATTTGAAAACCAGTTAAACGTAAATGTTTTGGTCCGAAAAATAGCAAATTTAAAGTATAATAATTGGACTTTAAACCCCAGAATTTCAGTCAAATATCGGGAACCATGTCAACCAGAGGCTTAAACAGGGGTAGTTGCAAAGCCTGCGTTCAGATTTCAGCAGCAGAACAGTTCAAGTAGGCATCTTTTGGAGATCATATCTTTTTTTTTCTAAGTCCTCTTTCTATTCTTCTTTTTTTGTTGTGTTCATGCATCATCAGAGTATTGGTTCCAGCCATTAGATTTAGGTTCATATTATCTTAGACTATTCGTACTGTCCAGCGAAATTGAGCATGTGCAAGAGTTTCCATACTTAGAATCTTTTACAGCATGCATCAGATTTTTAGAAACTTCCATAAAATTGCATTGTTAGCATTTAGGGCATTATAGATCTTTCACATTTGCATAAAAAGTAATTTTGGTAATTAGTATCTAATTTAGGGAATTTTGTTTTGATTTATCTTATATTAAATTGGTTGTTTTGATGAGTTTGTTACTTTTGCAGGTTATAGTTAGAATAGGGTTGAATAAACTAGGTTTCTTTACTTAGTTTAGGTTTATTTTTTTATTTGAAAAGTTGTAATTTTTAATTTTCAATTTCTAGGAATTTTCTTGTAGTTTGATTAGTTTCTTTATTAGGTTAGATTTAGTTTCTAAATTAGGACAGGTTAAAGTTGGAAAGTTTCTTAAAAAGCATTGCTCCCTGTGGATCGACCTGGACTCACCAGAGTATCACTACAATTGCACCCTATACTTGGGGTCCGATCACTTAAGACTTCTAATAATAATCCAACCAGGAATATCAGTTTGTGTCAAACTTTTCATAAGAGTCCGGATCAAATTGGGCTTTTTGTGTCACCCTCGCTATAACGAGATGTGTTTCTACCACTTTGCATTTTTTGCTCTGACAGCCTGACAGCCTTTTGGCCTAACAAAATCCAACACCCTCCCTCTGAGTATAGCCTTTTTCAGCCATCTTTGCTTTGAACCTAGCATCTTCCACCTTTGAAGTTCCTTCCTTATTGTTGAAAACCCATTTGCAACTAACAATATTCTGGCCTTTCGAAGGTTTCACCAACTCCTAAGTCTGATTCTTGTGAAGAGATTCAATCTCCTAACCCATGGCCACAGTCCATTTTGTTGATTCCCTACTAGTAATGGATGGCATCACAATATATATGTAACCGGCTCTAACTCAATACTCTTAGCTATATTAAGAGCATAGGTAATAATATCTTCATACCTATATCTTTCAGGTTGCTTAATTTGCCTCCTCTCTCTTTCCCTAGTAAGCATAAACTCTTAAGGAACTGCATTTGCCTCACTTGAGCTTTGCATCTCCTCTACATCCAGTTGAATTGGGACATTTACTTGCAACTTTTCTTATAAGTTTTCTAGAGCTTCCACCTCAAGCTCCACATGTTTATTGACACCGTCCTTAAGCTCCACCTGTTTGCTGACACCTTCGTTTGTTCTAGCATCTTCTGTTTTGAGTGATTTTCCATATAGGCACCACAACCTATATCCCTTCACCTCATCTGCATACCTTACAAATATGCACTTCATTGCCTTTGGTTCAAGCTTACCATCATTCACATGTGCGTAGGCAGGACAACCAAATATTCACAAATTTGAGTAATCAACAGGAGACCCAGACCATAGCTCTTTATGAGTTTTACAATATATAGTTGTTGATGGAGACCGGTTGATCAGGTAGCAAGTTGTGTTAATAGCTTCAGCTGAGAACTTTCTAGATAACCCTACATTAGAGAGCATACACCGAGTCCTCTCCAGAATAGTCTTGTTCATCCATTCTACAACCCCATTCTATTGCGGACTATACGATGTCTCACAATTCCTTCATTCTTGCAGAATGCATTAAAATCATCTCCACAGAATTCCAAGCCATTTGTCAGTTCTCAACCGCATGATATGTTTATGTGTTTGCTTTTCGATCATAGCCTTCCATTGCTTGAACTGTGCAAAGGCTTCATACTTGTACTTTAAGATACACACCCAAACCTTTCAAGAATAGTCATTAATGAAGGTCAACATATGTCGACCACCACCAAGAGACAAAACACCAAAGGGACCCCAAAGATTAGAGTGGATATAATCCAAAACACCCTTAGTTCAATGAACTATTGTCCTGAACTTGACTCTACATTGCTTTTCAAAGACACAGTGCTCACAGAAGTCCGGCTTTCTAGTTTTCAGACCACACAACAAACCATGTTTAGTCAACTCATCCATACCCCTCACTTATATGCACAAGTCACATATTCCATAACTTGGTAGTTTCTAAATATGAATCTACGAACGATACAGTCGCAGCACCTGTAATTGTACTACCTTAAAGAAAATAGAGGCCATTCTATTTTTGTCCCTTCATCGTCATAAGAGCACCCTTAGAAATTCTCATTACTCCACCTCCAACTTTGTAAGTACAGCCATTGATGTCAAGCATACCAAAGGAAATTATATCTTTCTTTAACTCTAAAACATGCCAGACCTCTAACAAAGTTCTCACAATAACGTTATACATCTTAATTCAAATTGATCCCATGGTTTTGTATATCAGCCGATATCAATACGTATCATCCAATACGTACCGATATCGGTCGATACCGCGACGATATTTGACTAAGATATTGGTCGCGGTCTCGTTGTGGTCAAAATTACACAAATATCGATCGTTACAGCCGATATTTGGCCATAACAGTAAAAAAAAAAAAAAAAAAAAAAAAACTATTTTTCACAAAGAGGAATAAAGAGGGAGAAAGGACAAGTGGACAAGAACAACAAGTAAAGAAAGATTAATTAAGAGTAAATTAGCGAAAGGTCCCTCAAAGCAGTCTTGTAAGGCCTCCAGTCCAACAATTTTTTCTCTAAAGCCTGTAGTCCATACAACTGGACATATTTTGGCGGGAAGTCGACATCAGACACTTTCATGACATCAGACACTTTCATGACTGATTTACCCTTTCAGCTGATTAGGGATAAAATTTTAAATTTTAAAATCTCAAAACTTCCATTCGCCTTCCTCATTCCTAGGTAGAGATTCTCTAAAATCCTTGGAATTTTTGAACCCCTTTCTGGAGTTGCTGTGACCAGAGATACATCTTCGCCGAGAAAGAAAACCGGAAGAGAAGACTCCTGCGACCGTCATCGGAGAAGGAGAAGCGAAGAGGGGAAGAAGACAATAATCGTTTCTTTTCATATGGTTGCTATTGCAAATCAATATGAAGGAGGAGACCCCTGCGCCCGTCGTCGGTGAAGGAGAAGCCAAGAGGGAAGGAAGATCAGGATCATTCCTGGTCTTCCGATTGCTGTTGCAAATTGATCTGAAAAAGGAGACTCATGCGCCTGTTGTTGGAGTTTGCTCCGCCTAGACCGGAGACAGAGATACATCTGTCCTACATTGCTTGCAGCAGGTGCTGCCCGTCATCGGAGAAGAGACGAACTCTCATCTCTGTTTGGAGGAAACGCAGGGAAGAAGACGTTTGATACTAGAGTGGCCTAATCTATCATGGGCCATCGTAGTGCTAGGAGAAATAAGAGTTGTACGGCAAGGGGATGCCCGTTGCTGTGGCCGGAGATATATCTTTGCTGAGAAAAAAAGACCGGAAGAGAGAGCAAAGCTCTAGGCTTTAATGATCGAAGAAGTGTTGCCGGACGTTGCACAGGGCTGAGGTCAACCTCACGCCAGCAGAACAGTCAACCGTTTGAGTTGACCAGATTCAACGATCAGAATTGTGTTGCAATTTTCGGGGCAGCTGGACCCGATTCTATCAGTGTTTTTGACAAATCTATTTGTGTTTTGGTAAATTTATCTAAGTTCTTTTATAAACTTATCTGAGTTTTCAAAAAAAATTTATCAGTCTCAGTCAAAATTATCTGAGATTTTGGTTTTTTGTCAAATTTATATGAGTTTTGCGCAAATTTATCTGAGTTCTGAAACAAATTTATCTGACTTTTGGACAAATCTATCTGAGTTTTTGGCTAATTTATCTGAGTTTTTGAAAAATCTAGCCGAGTTTCTGGCAAATCTATCTGTATTTTTGACAAATTTATTTTTATTTTTTAAAATCTATTTGTATTTTTGAACTTTATTTGTGTCTTTTAAATTTTATTTGCATTTTTTGAAATAAATTTAATGGAGTTATGGAAAAAATACTTGAGTTTTTGGAAAAATTTTCTAAAATTTGGAAAATTAGTTTATCTTAGTTTTGGCAAATGTATTTGCAATTTTTTTTATTAATTTGTATTTTTTAATTTTATTTACGTCTTTTAAAATTTATTTGTGTTTTTTGAAATTAATTTACATTTTTTAAAATTTATTTACGTCTTTTTAAATTTCTCTGCATTCTTTTGAAATTTATTGCCTTTTTTGAAATTTATTTGCGTTATTTTGAATTAATTTTCATTTTTTGAAATTTGTTTGTGTTTTTTAGAATTTATTTGAAAATCTCATTAATGGGATTTCATTAATCGTGGCCAATTAAATGGTAGTTGACCATTATTAATGGCATATCCCACTAATCTTGAGATATGATTTAAAGAAATGGTAAATTAGACATTTTAGGTCTTCAAATTTGGAAAAATGACCTCGCACACTATGAAAAAAGATTGTGGATCTAAGGCCATAAAGTGAAATGTTCAAGGACCCGCCGCCGAATGCCCCATTAATTAAACACTATTACAAGAGGGAAAACCAACAAGAAAAAGAATAAGATCATACATGTGTTATAGAGAAAATAAAAAAAAAATGAAACAAAGAGATAGAGAGCTAGAGAGAGTAGAGGAGAAGAAGAGAGAGTCTTACCTGAGACCTCTGCCACTGCCCCTCAGACTACTCACGCCTCAATGTCTCATCTCAGTATGGACCTCTTCCTCTGTCTCTCTTCTTCTTGTCCTCCTCCTCTCCTTTCTTTTCCTCTTCCTCCTCTCCTTTCTTTCCCTTTTTCTTTTCTTTTTTTCTCTATCCCAATCTTCCCCGATTCTGCATCCTTTCCATTGAAAGGAGAAAAGGCCCTCTTATATATTAAGGTTTTCATGTTGAGTAGATGGGTTGTGGATGGGCTCAGTTTATGGGCTCACCATTTGTAAATAATTCTTAACATATGGGCCCTGCAATGAAGCCTATAAATCCTATTCTATATGGACATTTTTTAATATATCTTATTTATTACTTGTCAATAAAGCCCACTTATAAAAGAATGAAAAGTACTCAAATAAATGCTCATCTTGAATGGACCTTCAACAAAATATTCTCAAATACAATTTGGGCCCACTATAAGATTGATTGCTTAAAAAATATCTTAATAAAATTTAAGAAAATTTAAATACTTTATAGTGGACAAAACAATGGTAACCCAAGTCCTTGGAGTATTTGGATTTAAAAAAAAAAAAAAAAAAAAAAAAAAAAAACTTGTACCATTTTAATAGGACCCGCTCATGAAAAAAACTAAATCACTCAAAATAAATGCCTTGATAATAGGCCATCAATAGAACTTATTCCAATAAGGTTCGGGTCCAATCTCCGATGTCATATTGATCACTCATAAAAAACTATGAAACAAAAAAGTTATGTTTTATAATGGTCATTGTTGGCAACATTCATAGACTTATAAATTATAAAAATGGGCCAAAGATTTAAATACTACAACTTAATATATTTAACTTTTAAAAAAAAGACAGCGATGGAGGATCTTGTGACTTAAGGGGACCGATATTTTGATTTATTGTTGCTACTAAAGGAAAAATACATTATTTTCCAGCATTTTATAAAATTTTGGACTTTTTGAATATTTTTTCAAAATCTCTTGGGGTAAAATCAAGTCACGCCGTGACGATTGTGACTGATCGATAACCACAATTTTGAACCATGATTGATCCCATCCTAAAATCTTACAGTCTACATTACTTTCCGTAAGAACTTTACTACCATCAATAGACTGATAATTGGTGAATCAATCTCTATTATGGCACAAATGGTAGGAACAACTCGAATCAAGGATCCACTCATCTCCTACGCTACCAACAGTAACCAAAAGAACCTCTACACCATCAAAACTGTCCTCTACAACACCGACAACATCTCCAGAATAATGTGCTTTCTCCTTCCCCTTACGCTTTGGACAATTTTTTCTAAAGTGTCATTCCTTGTGACAGTTGAAGCACTTTAAATTTTTAGATTTTGATATTGATCTTAATCTAGATCGACCTATTCTATTCTAACCTTTTTTCTTTGTTCTTCCACGTGCTACCAATCCCTCACCAAAACTGTCATTACTGTTTTCACCTGCAACCTTTTTCTTTAATTCCTTAGAGTTTAAGGTTGCCTCTAGCTCCTCCATTGATAGTCTCTCTACCATACATCATGGTATCAACAAAATGCTCATATGAGCATGGTAACTAACACAAAAGCATAATGGCTTGGTCATCATCGTCAATTTTTTAACATCTATGTTTTTCTGACCCATAATAGCTTTATTAAAATTATCAAGGTGGTTTACAATAGACATATCTTCCTGCATCTACATATGTACAGTGAACAACTGCTTCTTCAAGTACAAGTGATTTGTGAGAAACTTTGTTATAAATAGGTTTTCCAACTTTTGCCATAAGCCAACAACAATTTTCTCCCGAGCAACCTTTCACAGTACTCTATCGCTCAAAAATAGCAAAATTTGACAGTACTCCTTTTTAAGCAACTCTTCCTTATCTCCGTATGACATTGTCTTAGGTAGGACATTCTTTCCCTTTAGAGCTTTATGTAACCCATTTTTAACTGGCAAAGCATGTATCTTCATATAACATAGACTGAAGTTGTTTTTGCTATTGGATTTCTCAATTTCAAGTTTTATAGCCATTGCAAAATTCAAAATCTCTTGCTTCACGGTGGTCTTCTCTTTCTGACTTTTCTAAGACAATCTTTTATTGCACCTATGTAGATCTCGTCACCAGGAGTACGCTAGAAAAAACATATCTGAAATATTACTCCAGATGACTCCGATTTCGTACAAAAGAAGTTTCTACGCCCTAATTAATCAAGCCGCCTCGTTGAGCGTTGAACTGCCAATCTTCTCCCCCAAGTGCGTAGATTTGCTCGCAACGAGTCCGTAGGTTCAAACGGTTCTCTGATCGAACTCCAGATCGTCAAGATATCTTCAAAATAATTCCAACCATCGATTGGGTCAAAACTGCCTTTAACCATACGGATCAACTGAAGTCACCCTTCTGCACATCTTGGCTTCTACAATGCAGGTCAGGTTGACCCGACATGAACCATAACACGACACGGTCTGTCTGGAAGCAAAACATAGTTGTGGCTTCTTCTTCCCAATTTGTTTATGTTTCTGAAACAGATTCTGTAACCAGAAGCTGGATCCTTTTCTACGATTGTCTTCTTAGGTGCAAATCTGGCAACGATCGTCAGCCTTCTCCAGCGAGGATGGCGGTCAGCAACGGCCAATCTCTTCTTTCTGATATCTACAAATCCCTATTTTCACCGACCTCTGCAATGGCTCTTGTTAAACCTTGGTGCTGTAGGTATTGCCCATGCTACCTTTAAGGAGGAGCCAATGCAAGCATTTAGGAGTCGAACGTAGGAGTTTGGTGTGCCTATGATGTCATGTAGACGTCAGGCTCTGCACCAGAGTGGCCAGACATACATTTTGGGGAGCGCAGTGAATTCCTTTAGGGTTTTATCTTGTATTTTCCGTGTTCGCCTTTATTTTAGGAAGTTGTAACCAAAACTTCATCTTTTGTTGTAAATATTTTAAGTTTAATTGATATATGGGAATGCCATTATGTGAGTCTAACTCTGATATTCTTGTCTCATATTATTGTTTATGTCTATTAATGTTATGATTTGCTATAAGCTTCTGCAAAACTTACACTATCTTGTTGTGAGGTAAAGTGCGGTGACTTATTGGATCATCACCGCATGCGGAAACCTGTGGGAAATCATGTGCACGGATAAAATTTTATATATTACCTCATCAGCACCGCCACGATCCCGAACTACGGATCAAGATTAGTGCTAACCCGATTCGGGGTCGCAACATCATAGAATTGATTTTTAGTGTGTTCGCAGAAGTAATTTTCAGCCTGTTTGCATACTTGATTTTCAGCCTATTTGTTTGGGTGGGTTCTGACCTTTTGTTGGAGGATAGATTTCCTTTGTAGAAATTTGAATCTCCATTTTTTTTTTTTTTTAAGATGATAGGTGTAGATTCTTTTATAATTAAGAAAGGAGAGCAAAATTCCCTTGCCATGAGATTCTGAATCTCCGTTTACAATGTTGTGATCTGGGGCCTACAAGAAGAGATCAATCACAGACGAGAACACAAGAGATTTACATGGTTTGACTTTTGGCCTACGTCCACGGGGAAGACGGGAGAATTCACTATGCAATCAGAAGAGATGTACATCCAAGAGACTCTTAGTCTCTATTTATAATATCAGCCCCAAAACCCTATTACACCCAACACTACTTCTTAATCTCAGTAAACCTATAACAAACCTACTTCTAATCACAGTACAAGTTGGGCAATCCAGGGGCCCGGTTAACCAAGATTAATTAACTTCTATTGAGCCATAGAAATTAACAAATCTCCACCTTGGCAGACATTGAAGCTGATCCTCATGCACATAACATGTCTCACCGTCTCCACTTGCCCCTTAGGTTACTCAGGTATGGAGTACACCGATCAAGTCCAAGCAATGCTTAAACTTGAATTTAACTCATTCCTTCATGAATGCACCAAATCGCTTGTACCATTGTCCAGAAGCTTGCTTCGATCCGTACAATGATTTCTTCAAACTACATATATGATCAGGAACCTTATACTGCACTCTACCTCTGTAAGTCCATGGATTCGAACCCTAGAGAGGGGGTGAATAGGGTGAGCTTCTATTAAGTGACCAATTATGCCAAATTCTAACTTCTTTAAAATCAATTAGTCACAAGTGATGATATAGAACTAAAGTGTGGAAGATAACAAAAACAATCATCACAAAGCATTCACCATAACACAAGGATTTATAGTGGTTCGGCCTCAATGCCTACATCCACTACCGGCTTGTGATCCAACACTCCACCGGATTTCCACTACTTATGCTTTTCAATAGGGTAAGCAATAGCCTTTAAATATGCTTTCCAAGACTAAGCAATAACCTCTTACACTATGCTTTTCTTAGGCTAAGCAATAACCTCTACAACCAAAAGGTTGGTTATCTCTCTAAGTAGTGTCTAGAACACACTTGATGGAGATAAAATTAAAGCTCAATACAATGCCTCTTAATTAGGCGGATATAAAAGTGAAAATCTAATTCACACACACACACACTATGAATGCAAAGATGAATGCACAATGTATATATATGATGTCCTCAATCAATTTGAAAATTAAAGCTCATAAATGTATGCCAAAGGCTTTTAAAAGTTTTAGCTCATAAAAACATTTATGATTGAGGTAAGAATGCTAATCACATGTTTAAAAAACAACTTGTAAAAGATTTGCCAATCTAGTTTAAGCAAGTTGTGAAAGATTAAGAACAAAACATGTGATGCATAAGGATTTCAATCAAATTAACAATATAGCTTAATATATGTATGCTTAAAACATTTGAAAGTATAAAGCACAAAAATAGATTTGATTGAAATCAAGGGACAAATTATATGTACTTAAAATACAACTTGAAAATGATACACCTATCAAAGCTAAGCAAGTTGTGAAACTTTAAAACAAAAGTACATATTTGTAAAGTTGTTGAATCCAAAACATAAGATAGATTTGAAAGTGATTTTCTTATGATGAAAAACAACAACCAAAGATTCAACCAAGTATAGGAATCATGTTTACATATAATTTCAAAGATGTTTACAAAAGCATGATTTACTTAGATATACCAATTTAAGTACTACTTGGTTTGAATCAAGGTGTTGCATCCAAAACAATAAATCAATTCAAAACATATACATGTTAAGGATACAACAAATCATAGTTTATCATGCTAGAAAAGATTTACCAATATTTAAAACAAAGCATGAAAACATATAATTTGTGAAGTTGTTGAATCCAAAACATAAGATAGATTTGAAAGTGATTTTCTTATGATGAAAAACAACAACCAAAGATTCAACCAAGTATAGGAATCATGTTTACATATAATTTCAAAGATGTTTACAAAAACATGATTTACTTAGATATATCAATTAAAAGTACTACTTGGTTTGAATCTCAAACTGTTGCATCCAAAACAATAAATCAATTCAAAATATATACATGTTAAGGATACAACAAATTATAGTTTATCATGCTAGAAAAGATATACCAATATTTAAAACAAAGCATGAAAACATATGATTAAGAAAAATAAAGCTTACTTAGAGATTTAACTTCGTTAATCTAAGCTTTAGCTTTCCAAATGTCTCTTATTCTTCCTTAGCTCATTCCCCTTTTATTGGCCTCAAAACATCTCAAGGAGGGCCTCTTTTTTCCTCTTGATTTCTTTAAGAATGAGCTTCTTTTTATACACAAAAATGCCCAACGGCTAGTCCCCGGTCGACCTGGCCTTCTGTCGCGACCCCGGACCGAGTCCCCCGAGACGAGGCGGGCCCTGATCCGGGATCGGGACGCTAATAATGTGTATGTATGTACATGCATGAATTGATTTAAATCTAAAACAAAACGTATACGAGTCCATCAAGAAGGATGCCGCTCGTACACGCGATTTCCCACAGGTGTCCGCGGTGAGGATATCACATCAACATGAATATTTCTTTTATGTGCGGAAGCGTGTAGCAAATCTATTTCATACATTCATGTCTACGATACAAGATTAACGCATGTTTTATACTAGTATCAAAATGAGCAATGATCATTAAAGCTATAACCCCAAAATAAAGTTAAGGTTTACAACAAAGTAGTTTAATTACATTGTTCCCAAAAATAGAGGCCAACAAAGGCCAATGAATAGAATATCAAGTTCCCCAAAAGAATGGTTAGTTCTATTCCCCAAAGTATGTTACGTCACTCGGCAACTGAATGTCTAGACAACATCATCGGCATGCCACTCAACTAGACGCTGCGGTTCGCCGACCGCCTCCTCAAGCTCCTCCTCGGGCAGACCAACAACGGGAACTGAGTACCAAAGCAAAGGGTCAAACATGACGGTTTGGCAAACGGGTGAAAAGACATAACAATAAGGAAAATACCTTGTAAAACATTTGAACCTGTCAAAGCAATAGTTTCGTAAAACAAGAGAAACATTTATTCAAATACATATGCAATATAAAACATGTAAGGTATCCAAGGAACGGGAAACAGACAAGATGGCAACCACACATAGCTAAGTCCTCTATCACCGAAGTGACATGAGCATATCGGGATGTTGTCTCAGTCACCGAAGTAAGGAGATGCAACATAAGTAACATATACATATATAATACAATACGGGACGGGACCACGGTAGCGAACCGGGTATCGGGACAAGACCACGGCAATAACCGGGTAGCGGGATCCAAAACTGCAGCTGGCGGGACGGGAAAGGGTCTCCAAGTCGGTAGATCAAACCGCAAGGAAAGCCAAGCTTAGTGGTGCCAACTCATAGGTCAAATCATGTAAAACAAAACACGTACAAATCATATGTAATGCACTTTAATAAACGGGCGGGACGGGGTGCTCAAAAGCACTAATTTCATTTTCAAACGGGAAGTGCATGTCGGGGCTAGCAAAAGCTCTAGTTTCAAATTCAATGTTTTCGGGAATGATAAATCACATTTCTTGAAATTCGGGACAAGTATCGGGATTCGATATAAATCAAGTGAATAAGGACCCCGTATGTCGATTGTGATGATCACTTGGTACTCCTTGAGTTTAGAGACATTCCGGGCTCTTTATACACCTTAGGGATTCAAACCCTAATCGAATTTTAATTAAACAAAACATAATAGGGATGGGATCCTAGGCACCATGTTAATCTAGTAGTACCTTACAACCTACTCAGTCATCAAAAGGAAAACGGATTCGCGATATCCAAACAAACCAATTTCGCGTTTAGATAAAAGAAAGGATATCCCGTCGTTCCGTACCGTTCAAGATTGAATTAGGTTAAGTACCGATACAACCGGATTAACCATGAGGAAATGTCGGTTCAACATGTTAGGGATTTTGTATTTGCAATTTGATGGATGCATTATCATTCAAGCATCATTTGATTTGCACACATATGCATTGATTTGAGAAATCTTGAAATCCTATTTTATACATGCATTGTTTTTAAGTGTTGTAAAAGTATTGATTTATGCATGTTTGGGTTTTAATCTTGGATGCATTTGTTTTTTAAAAGAGTTTTTAGAAATCAAGCAAGCCTTTGGTTTTAAAGTTTTGAATCATTTTAGGCTTTTTGTGTTTCATGTTTTTAAACCACTTAGTTTGATTTAAAACATGTTTCCAACCTTGATTTAATGCCCCAAAAAGTTCCCTCAAGAAAAACTTTGAAATATGCAAAAAATATGCATTTTTGGGAATTTTGGTCCCGGGCCAAAAACTGCAGTGTACCAGGTCGACTCGAGGGTCATGCGATCGACCGGGTACACTACCGTTGGCCATTTTTCAAACAGTAACTTTTTTGACCGTTATGTGTACCCGGTCAACCAGGTGAGGGTCCAGGTCGACCGGGGACTACCCGTTGGGCATTTTTTTGCTATAAAAAGTGGTTCATTCCTTCGAAAAAATTGATGAACAAAGAGGCCCTCCTTGAGATGTTTTGAGGCCAATCAAAGGGGAATGAGCTAAGGAAGGTTGAGGGACATTTGGAAAGCTAAAGCTTGGATTAATGAAGTTAAATCTCTAAGTAAGCTTTACTTTTCTTAATCATATGTTTTCATGTTTTGTTTTATTTATTGGTAAATCTTGTCTAGCATGATAAACTATGATTTGTTGTATCCTTAACATATATATGTTTTGAATTGATTTATTGTTTTGGATGCAACACTTTGAGATTCAATCCAAGTAGTACTTGAATTGGTAAATCTAAGTAGATCATGTTAATGGAAAAATCTTTGAAATTATATGTAACATGATCCATATACTTGGTTGAATCTTTGGTTGTTGTTTTCCATCTTAAGAAAATCACTTTCAAATCTATCTTATGTTTTGGATTCAACAACTACACAAATCATATGTTTTCATGTTTTGCTTTATTTATTGGTAAATCTTCTCTATCATGTTAAACTATGATTTGTTGTGTCCTTAACATGTTTTATGTTTTGAATTGGTCTATTGTTTTGGATGCATCACCATTTGATTCAATCCAAGTAGTATTTTATTTGGTAAATCTAAGTAGATCATGTTAATGAAAGAATCTTTGAAATTATATGTAACATGATTCATATACTTGGTTGAATCTTTGGTTGTTGTTTTTCATCATAAGAAAATCACTTTCAAATATATCTTATGTTTTGGATTCAACAACTTCACATGTACTTTTGTTTTAAAGTTTCACAACTTGCTTAGCTTTGATAGGTATATCATTTTCAAGTTGTATTTTAAGTACATGTAATTTGTCCCTTGATTTTAATCAATTCTATTTTTGTGCTTTACACTTTCAGATGCTTATAAGCATACATATATTAAGCTACATTGTTAAATTGATTGAAATCTTTATGCATCACATGTTTAGAGCTAATTAATTTCATACAACTTGTGAATCTTTGATATCATTAACAAGTTGTTACTTTTAACATGTGACTTGCATTCTTTCCTCAATCATAAATGTTTTTATGAGATAAAACTTTCAAAAGCCTTAGGCTTACATTTATGAACTTTCATTTTCAAAATGATTGAGGACATCACACACACACACATCATGTGCTTTCATCTTTGCATTCATAGTGTGTGTGTGTATTAGATTTTCATTTTCATATCCGCCTATTTTAGAGGCAATTAAATTGAGCTTAAATTGTATTCTCTTAGAGTGTTTTGTGAAGACATTACCTTGAGAAAAAATATCTTTATTGTAAAGGTTATTGCTTAGCCTAAGAAAAGCATTGTGTAGAGGTTATTGCTTAACCTATAAAAGCATAATGCATAGGTTGATGTTAAGCCTTGAAAAACATCATTGTAAAGGTTATTGCTTAGCCTTGAAAAGCATATTGTAAAGGTTGTTGCTTAGCCTATTGAAAAGCATAAATAGTGGAAATCCGATGGGGTGTTTGATCACAAGCCGGTAGTGGATGTAGGCATTAAGGCCGAACCACTATAAATCCTTGTGTTATGGTGAATGCTTTGTGATGATTGTTTTGTTATCTTCCGCACTTTAGTTCTATATCATCACTTGTGACTAATTGATTTTAAAGAAGTTAGAATTTGGCATAATTGGTCACTAAATAGAAGCTCACCCTATTCACCCCCCCCCTCTAGGGTTCGGATCCCCGGACTTACACAACCATCCTCAAAAGAAGTCAAACAGGTCCACAAGAGGGTCACTAAGTTCCATTTAAAGTCCATCTAATCATAGGGTGAAAAGTCAGTTTTTCAGTAGGTTTCCAGTTGGGCCGGTCGACCTGGCCCTTGGCCGGTCGACCGCGTACACAGGGGGCTCGATCGACCAGCCAAGGGCCAGGTCGACCGGGAGTTGTAAATTAAATAGGGTGAACAGTGTTTTGGTCAGGCTCTCTGGAGCCTGACCTCAGTGTGGCCGGTCGACCGCGTGAACTGCGGAACAGAGGATCCCGCAGTGCAGCAGGTCTTCTAACTGGGGGACCTGTTCCAGTGTCCCCGGTCGACCGCGCCCCTTGGCCGGTCGACCGCGTGAACTGCGTAACAGAACCCAGGTTCTGTTACAGCAGTTCAGTGGTCTTTCCCATTTTTCCTATCTTTTCTACATTCTTTCCAAACCTGATTAGCAATCTCATATATGAATAAAACAAGCTTTTAAGAGCCAATATAAGCATTTATTTCAAATCTAAACAAGTCATTAATGTCCCAAAATATTAGGTGAAAACATAAATGCATTTCATCAAAACTCATTCAAATGTAAAAGTATCAAATCATCCACTTGCCTCAAGTCTTTAATCAATGGAAAAAAAGCTCTTATGCACCCTTGCAAGTCAAGAACACAAGCTCTACAAAAACCCCCAAAACAAACCCTAAAATGGGTCAAAACAATGAAGGAGAAGAGAAAGCTTTCAATAATAAAAATGTAGCTTCTCTAAGACTAGAAGAACACTAATCTAGATGATTAGGGAGAGAGCTTACCAACAGATGCTCCAAATGAGCAAGACAAGCTAAAAGAAGATCTTGGAGAGATGGGATTTCTTCAAAAATGGTACCAATAGGAAGCTCTTGAAGTTGTGAAGAAGATGGTGAAACCCTATTAGATGATGGTGCAAGCTTGGTGATGTCTCTTGATGATGGAAGAACAAGAAGAAGAAAGGGAAACCCTAGGCTCAAGGAAATTGCTGGAAAAAGAGAAAATGAGGGAGATGAGCTCTCTTTTATAAGCTACACAAGTGGGCTCCACCAACTAGAACTTAGAAAGGCTGAAATAGTGGTTTTCGGGACTTCGGATGAAATCGACGAAGAAGGAAGAAATGATCGTCGAAATATCTAGTTTCCAAAAAGTATATGTTTCGCGGGTTTCGGGAATAACACTAATTTGGTACAGATTTGGTGTAAAAGTACTGTTTTGCCCTTGAAGCTAGAAAAGTCAAGTTTCGGGGTTCCGAACGGAAACGGGATCAACATGAAAGTTGAAGGCAATAACGAGATAAACAAAACGGGATAAAATGCAAATCAAGAAAACCAAGATAAAACCTCAAGTACACGTAAAGTCACAAACAAGGAACCCCCAAAGGGCCCCACTAATACCAAATGCACTCAAAATCCCCAAAGCTGTTCCAAAGCTACTCTAAACCAACTAAACCAAAATCCACAAAACAAAACAAGCACTAATCGAGGTCACTCGGGTCGGGGTCTTACACATTCAACGGTAAAAAATCTAACCGTTTGAAGGAGAGCCCAACGGCTCTTTCCCGGTCGACCGAGCAGTGTGGCCGGTCGACCGGGTCCATGGGCTCGGTTGACCGGCCACACTACGGGTCGACCGGGTCCTAGGACCTTTTTCCCCACAAATTGCATATTTCAAAGATTTTCTTGTCGGAAGTTTTGGGCCATTAAATCAAGCTTGGAATCATGATTTTAATTCAATCTAAGTTCTTTTAAAATCATGAAACATACAAAGCCAAAAATGATTTGAAACATTTAAAACCATTGGCTAGCTTGATTTATAAAACTTCTTTTCAAAATAAAATGCATTCAAGATTAAAAACAAAACATGCATAAATCATATGATTTACAAGATTTAAAAACAATGCATGAGAAAATCAAGATTTCAAGTTTTTCTAAATCAATGCAAGTGTGAAAATTGAAATGATGCTAAGATGATAATGCATCCATCAAATTGCAATACACAAAATTCCTAACGACCTCCACTGGAAACTCTTTCCTCTTCCTCATAGAACTGCTTGCATCCGATGGCCTGATTTTCCTCATCAAGAGACTCCATCTCTTCAATCATAGTTGCTGCACAATGACTATTTTCCAACCCTTTCGTTAATTTAAGAGACTCAGTCGTCAATGCGTATGCAACCATATCATCACGGCCACCGTCTAATGTTGACGCGTACGTCGTCATATCCTCAAAACCGTATCTAACCTGTGGTTTTCTTTCTCTTTGCGGTCTACCTATCTGCGGCATCTGCGGCTCTGTACGCTACATCTACTATACAATTCGACTATCCCCTGTATCCCGGGAGGAGCCGGATGCACTTTCCTTCCTCACTAGGATATCGAACTCCACCTGAACGGTGTCACTGCTGCTACCTACTTTTGTCTCCTCCACCTGCTTTCTCGCTTCAAGTAAAGCATCCTCATGAAATGTAACATCCCTACTGATGATAAATCTGGGTGAATCCTGATCGATGCACTACAACCTGTATCCTTTTAACCCAGAAGCATATCCCACCAAGATGCACTTCACGGCCCTTTATTCTAACTTATCAATTTTCATGCAAGCATAAACCGGACAACCGAAGATCCTCAAGTTAGAATAATCAACTGGATTACCTAACCACATTTTTTCTAGTGTTTTGCAATCAATCATTGTGTGTGGATACCTATTTATCAAGTAGCCTGCAGCATTTACTGACTCAGCCCAAAAGTCCTTGGACAATGCTCCAGTGAACAACATACAACGAGCTTTTTCTAAGATCGTTCTGTTCATCCTCTTTGCAACTCCATTTTGCTGTGGAGTCTCTGTAGTGGTGTGATGCCGAACTATGTCATGATCTGTGCAGTAGTTCCCAAACTCTGTCATTCTATACTCCTTGCCATTGTCTGTCTCAACTTCTTCACCTTCCTGCCAGTCTGTTTCCCAACCATTTCCTTCCATCGCTTGAATGTAACAAAGGTCTTATCTTTCGCCTTCAGAGAATAAACCCAGACTTTCCTTGAATAATCATCAATAAAAGTCAGCATAAACCAGGTCCCGCCCTTGGAGTAAACTTTAGAAGGCCCCCATACATCTAAATGAACATAATCAATTATACCTTTCGTGAGATGAAAACCTATCTTGAAATTGACATTTCAATGCTTTCCGAAGATGCATATCTCACAGAAATCCAACTTGCCTGTCTTTGTGCCACATAGCAAACTCCGATTGCTCAGTATTGTCATTCCCTTCTCACTCATATGACCTACGCACAAGTGTCATAAGCGCGTTGAGACTGATTCACAGTCATCTGAGGAAGACTCTGCAACTCCACCTATAACTGTATTTCTGGACAAAACATATAAGTTTCCAACTCTATTGCCACTCATAAGAACCAAATCACTCATAACTCCACCTTAAGCTGAGAGCTTACAATTGTCGGAGTCCAATGCACCAAGAGAAACAAGATTTTTTTTCAGATCAGAAACATGCCAAACCTTTGCCAACATTCTGACGATTCCATCATGCATCTTGATTTTCACTGTTCCAATTCCAACCGTCTTGTAAGACCCCTACCCGAGTGACCTCGATTAGTGTTGACTAAGTCGTGTATTAGTGCTAAGTGTGTTTAGTGTGTTTTGGTTAGTTTGGGTTTAGAATAGCTTTGTTATAGTTTTGGGGGAATTTTGAGTGCCTTTGTAATTACTGGGGCCCTTTAGGGGTTCCTTTTATGACTTTGCGTGTACTTGGAGGATTAATTGAGACTCTTTGGATTTGTGGTTTTATCCTGTTTTGCTAATCTCGTTGATCTCTACAACTTTCTTGTTGATCCCGTTCCCGTCCCGAATCCCGAAACCTGACTTCTATTGTATTTAGGGCAAAATAGTCTTTTTACACTAAATCTGGACCCAATATTTGATATTCCCGAAACCCGCAAAACATATACTTTTTGGAAACTAGAAATTTCGACGATCATTTCTTCCTTCTTCTTTGATGGAGGGTGATGATGATTGATGGGGGCCAATGGGCCATGGGACTGCTGCCTGAGACGATGGGTGGGAGATGTTGGAAAAAGGTTTTGGAAAATGGGGAAAAGGGTTCTTCTCTCCTCTTCTAGAAAAGGGTTTTGGAAAAGAGAGACCGGAATAGATAGAGGGACAAAGGGGGAAATGGGTTTTGGAAAAGGGCGTTGGATGGGGGGGGGAGGCACCAGGCAGGATGGACGTTAGGGCCTGGGAGGGCCCGTTTAAGTTATTTTAAAGGCTCTTCCAAAACAATACTTGTGAGAGAGGAATAGGCTCAAGTGCGAATGAAATTGGCACCTTATTTTATTGGACGAAATATTTTCGTCTTCCATAACTTATCCTTATTAGTGACGAATTACATTCGTCGCAAAAACAAATTATATTTTGTGACAAAAATGTTCGTCTTCAATGAGCTAAAGTAATTCGCGCCAACAAATGAAATTGGTGCCTTATTTTGGTGACCAAATATTTTCGTCTTCCATAACTTATCCTTATTAGTGACGAATTACGTTTGTCACAAAAAGAATTTATATTTTGTGACAAAAATGTTCATCTCCAACGAGCTAAAATAATTTGCGCCAAAGCAAAGGAAATTGGCGCCTCATTTTGGTGACGAAATATGTTCGTCTTCCATAACTTATTCTTATTGGTGACAAATTACGTTCGTCGCAAAAAAAATTATATTTTGTGACAACAATGTTCGTCTCCAATGAGCTAAAATAATTGGCGCCAACGCAAATGAAGTTGGCACCTTATTTTTGCAGACAAAGTTTTTTTTCGTCTCTTATACTTTTGAAAAAAATGAAAACAAATGAAAAAATTTCTATATTTTGTCCTCTTTGGGTGTTCTTTTAAGACAAAAAAAAATTTCGTCATCAAATTTCATCACAACAGCCTAGATTTCTTGTAGTGCAAAAACTACTATTTCAGCCTTTCAAGATTCCAAAGTGGCGGAGCCCACTTGCAATTGCTATAAAAGAACCATTTCCCCTCCCTTTCCCCTTTTCCAGCAACTTTCTTCTTGCCTAGGGTTTTCTCCTTCCTTGTTCTTCTTCTTCTTGCTTTTCCATCATCACAACACCACCAACCTTGCACCTCTTGAGAAATGTACTTCACCATCTCCCTCACCATCTTGAGAGTTTCCCATTAATACCATTGTTGAAGAAAATCTCCATTTCTAATGCTTGTTTTGAGCTAACTCTCTCCATTTGGAGACTCTACAAGTAAGCTTCCTTCCAAATCTCTTAGTTATGTATTCTTCTTGCCCTTGAGGAGCTTCATTTTCAATATTGGAAGCTCACTCCTTCTATTTCATTGTTTGACCATTTTAAGGTTTGTTTTGGGGGTTTTTGTAGAGATTGTTGGTTTTGAGCTTGGAGAAGTGATTAGGAGCTTGATTGCTTGTTAGAGACCTTGAGGAAAGTGGATGAATTGATATTTTGAGTTTTTAATGATTTTGATAAAATGCATTGATGATTTCATACTACTGGTGATTTGCATTGATTTGAATTAAATATGCATTAATGACTCCTATTAGTTCATTAAATGGTTTTGGAAATGTGGTTGGTAGTTTGCATTTATTACTTGATTGTAGTTTAAATGAACCCTTATAATATGGTTTTTCTCTTATCCTTTGTGGTTGAATGTGATGGGGGAGATGATTATTTGATTTGATGATTATGGGAGTGTGGATGTGGACTTTGAGTGTTGTTAGAAGGGAGTTTTGGAGCTCCCTATGTTGGAGTGGAAATGTAGCTTATAAGGGATTGTAAGAATGAGAGGGATAGAAGGGAGCAAAACTGTCCCGGAACCCATTTATGGGCAGTTCGCTAGAGCGAACCTGGTGGTCGCTCAAGCGAAGTGCCCAGAACAGGCTCCGAACCATTCCAGTAGACAGTTCGCTCGAGCGAACCCCATATTTGCTCGAGCGAACATGCCCAGGATCACATCAGGTTCCTCACAGAACCTTGTTAGTTCGAGCGAACTAATTGTTCGCTTGAGCCAACAGGTTCGCTCGAGCAAACTCGTTATCTGCTCGAGCGAACTCTCCCAGAAATTTTATCAGAGCGTCACAGAACATTGTTAGTTCGAGCGAACCATTTATTCGCTCGAGCCAACATGTTCGCTCAAGCAAACCTGTTATCCACTTGAGCGAACCTCCCAGAAAACCATTCCAAAGAGCTCATCGCTCGAGCGAACTTCCTGTCCGCTTAAGCGACCAGCACTGTTCACCTAGACTATTCTGTGAGCAAAAATGAAATGTTTATTTGATTGAGAGGCGTTGTTGGGAACCCTATTGTGATGGAAAATCTAGTAACCATTGTTTAGCACCCATTTGAAAAGAGAAATCAAATCACAAGTTTTCATTTGAGTTTTTGAAAATCCTAAGGTGTATAAAGAGCCCGGAATGTCTCCAAACTCAAGGAGTGCCAATTCTTATTGTATATGACATACGGGACCTTTATTCACTTGGTTGAATTTCGAATCCCAATAATTGTCCCGAACCTCTTGAATTATGATTTACCATTCCCGAAAACATTGAATTTGCAAATGTAGCATTTTGCTGATTTTGATGTGCACTTCCTGTTTAAAATGATGTTTGAGCCTTTGAGCACCCCGTCCCGCCCGTTTATATAAGTGCATCACATGAATTTTATACATGTCTCAAATTATGATATTTGACCTATGAGTCGGCACCACTAAGCTTGGATAACCTTGCCGGTCTGATCCACCGACTTAGAAATCCCCCTCCCGTCCCGCCAACTGTAGTTTGGATCCCGCTACCCAGTTATTACCGTGGTATTGTCCCGATGCCGCAGATTGCTACTGTGGTTCCCGATGCCCGGTTTGCTACCGTGGTCATGTCCCGTATTTATTATATATATGTATATGTTACTTATGTTGCATCTCCTCACTTCGGTGACAGAGGTCAACATCCCGATATGCTCATATCACTTCGGTGATAAAGGACTTAGCTCCGTGTGGTTGCCATCTTGTGTTTCCCATATTCCTTGGATACCTTACATGTTTTTATATTGCATTTATGTTTCAAATAAATGATCATCATGTTTTATGAGATTTATTGTTTTAACAGGTTTAAATGTTTTTCTAATGTAATTTCAATTGTTATTTTTATCTTTTCACCTATTAGTCAAACCATCGTGTTTGACCCTTGTTTTGGTACTCAGGTCCCGTCGTCAATTTTCCCAAGGAGGAGCACGAGGAGGCAGTCGGAAAACCGCAACATCTAGTTGAGTGGCACGCCGATGATGTCATTTAGACATTTTGATGTTTGAGCTGCGTAACATTTTGGAATAGAATTAACTATTCTTTGGAGAACATGATACTTTGTTTATATTGGCCTTTGTTGGCCTCTATTTTTTTTTTTGGAGTTGTAATTAAATGATTTTGTATAAACCTTAACTTACTTTGAGAATTAGCCAATGATCATTGCTCATTTTGATACTGATATGGAATATGTTTAATCTCGTTATCTTGGACATGAATGTATGAATTAGATTTGCTACACGCTTTCACACTTTAAAAGAAATATTCATGTTGATGTGATATCCTCGCCGCGGACACCTGTGGAAAATCGCGTGTACGAGTGGTATCCTCGATAGACTCATATACGTTTTGATTTAAATTAATTCATAATATTGACACGGATTTATCCTTTCATATTATCTGTCCTCTTTTAGTCCCGATCCCGGATTAGGCCCGTGGGGACCCGGTCCGGGGTCACGACACGTCTTACATGCAACATTATTGTCCATCAAGACACTACCACAGTCGATTTCTCTATAAGTGGTAAACCAGTCCCTATTGGGACATATGTGGTAGGAACAACCCGAATCAAGAATCCATTCATCATTATGATGAATACCATTTTCAATCACATAAAGTGCATTGTCGGAAGCTTAATCTGATCTTTCATCTGCAACACTGACTGAATCATCAGATGACGAATCTTCTATTACTTCTTTCCCTTTCATATGCCTTTCGAGACAGTTTTTTCTGATGTGCTATTTCTTATGGCAATAATAACATTCAATGTTTTTCCTGTTGGACTATGTTTTCCCTTACTACTGGAGTCTTTTGTTCTTCCTCATACTACCAAACCCTCACCCGAGCCATCATTGTCAACAGCAACATTTTTCTTCAACTCCTTGGAGTTCAAGGCTACCTCTATATCATCTTTGGATAGAGTATCTCTACCATACATCATGGTATCAACAAAATGCTCATATGAGGGTGGTAACGAGCACAACAACATAATAGCCTGGTCCTCATCATCAATTTCAACAGTGATATTTTTCAGATCCATGATAGCTTTTGTGAAAGAATCAAGGTGTGTTGAAATAGACGTACCTTCCTACATTTGTAACATGAACAACCGCTTTTTTAGATACAAGCGATTCATGAGAGACTTCGTGATGTACAAGTTCTCAAACTTCTACTATATGTCAGCAATAGTTTTTTCCTGAGCACCCTTTCGCAGTACACCATCACTCAGAAACAGCAAAATCTGACCGTATGCCTTTTCCAACAACTTATCATTCTCTTCATCTGACAATTTTCCAGGCAATGCAATATTTCCTTTCAAAGCCTTATGCAACCTATTATGAACTAGCAAAGCCTGCATCTTCAAACGCCAAAAACCGAAGTGGTCATTTCCATTGAATTTCTTCAATTTCAAATTTCGCAACCATTCCACGAATCTTTCGTAGTACCTGTGTAGATTTGGTCACCACGAGCACGCCAAAAGAAACGGATCTGAAATCCGACTCTAGATTGCTAAGATAACGCAGAAATAAGTTTCTGCACTCCAATCAATCAATCTCCTTTGTTAACTGTTGAACAACCAATCTTCTTTCACAATCGCATAGATCTGCTCGTAACAAGTTCGTAGGTTCAATTGGATCTCCGCTCAGACTCTGGATCGTCAAGATATCGCGAAAACAATCTTCAGCCTTTGATCTGGTCAAACTGCCTTTGACTGTATGGATGCTGATGTCAGCACTGTACCAGTGCCTTTTCTGCTGGCTTTGCTTCTGGGCTTCTGCCGCACGAGTCAGGTCAATCGGGACTGGACCCAACCTGGACTAGAGAAGGGGCTTCTCAAGCGGGTTGGCCGAACCTGAACCTTGGCCTGGCCTGGAACCGACCCTTCTTCCTCTTCTCCCTCACCTAGTTCTACAATCAGAAGCGATTGATCTTCCTTTCTAGGCAGGGCGCTGCGGAACCAGTGGGGCCCTTCTTCTCAGGTGACAAGCAGTGGTGACTTGGTGAAAAGAATCTCCGGTGGCTGTTCACAGTAATGGGGGGCCTAGCCAACCCAAATTGATCTGCCTCTTCTCCGGTTTCGGCGCAAGCGCATGTGCTTCTTCTCACTGCTACTTCTTTTCCAAATGGTTCCTACTAGTAATCGAAACAGAATCCTCAGAGATTGAATCCTTCGAGTCTCGCTCCTGTAGCGATAACAAAACCAGACCCTCTGTGGCTTTTCTTCTGCAATTGACGCGCAGAACCATGATGCTTCCCTGATCTCCGGCGACGACACAGACCAACAGACGAATCTAGCAAGTTCTCTGCCTCGTCTTCTTCCTTAGGACCGTCTAATCTGTAACCTGATCTTGGGATCCCAGCGGCAGAGACCCGATTGTCTTCTCTTAAACTTGTGTGGCCCACAAAGATCAAATGATCTCTCTCCGCACGATCTAGAAAACACTATCTCAATCTTGAGATCTTATCCGTCGATCACACAGACACAACTCCAACCCTTTGAGATCCAATCCGTCGAATCTCCTCCGATCACATGCAACCTATCTCTGATACTAGTTTGTTGTGATCTGGGGCCTATGAGAAGATATCAATCACGTTTGAGAACACAAGAGATTTACATAGTTCGGCTTTTGGCCTACGGGAGAATTCACATCTTAGAGACTCTTAGTCTTTATTTATAATATCAGCCCCAAAACCCTGTTACACCCAACACTACTTCTTAATCTCAGTAGACCTATAACAACAGACCTACTTCTAATCACAGTACAAGTTGGGCAATCCAGGGGCCCCGTTAACTAAGATTAATTAACTTTTATTGAGCCATACAAATTAACAAATAAGATAGAAGGTTGTAAGGAAGATGGAGTAGAGGGATGAGGTAAGTGGTTGGAGGGCAGAATCCATCTATAATATGGCTCTGAATCTCCAAATAACATTGAAGTGGAGAAGATGAAACGATGAAGATGAGTGAGGCAAATAGGGAGAGAATGGGATGGAGAAGGTGAATTGGATAAAAAAATGGGGATAGGAGGAGGGCAAGTCTTTCTTGAATAAGGATCTGGATCTCCTTTGTAGTTGTGGTCTAAGAGATGAAATAGAGTTGGGTTCAAGAAGATGGAGTGGAGAAAAGGGTGTGTGTGTGAAAAAAATAGAGCGCAGAAAATGAAAAAGAAGATAATTGAATCATTTTTCTTTTCCTTCTGCACTTTTCTCTGTCTTCTCCTTTTAATTCTTCTCTCTTTCCTACCTCTGCTTCCCCTCACAATCAAGATTGCCGCCCCCCACCCCCCCCCCCCCCCCTGTATTTCAAAATTTTGAAACTAGCTGCTAAATATCTTGAGTTTGAAAGTGGGTAGTTTCTAAACCTTCGAGATCTTCCTTTGAATTGGTCTTCTATCCTTTTTCATTGGATCATCTTTGTGGAACCCACATTTGAATTTTAGGGAGCAAAATAAATTGGGAAAGAATCAGACCTTAGACCATTAACATAAATGTAGTGACCACAACCACTTTACGAACACTTGCTTGCTTACTTGGACCCAATTCCAGAATTCAGTTTAGAATGTCATCGTTTTTTTGTTTTACAATTTTTTATGTCAACACAAGTACCATATACACTACTCATTTAAACATACACTCCTAATGAATGCAAATGATTGCTATGCAAAAATCAATTGAGCTTAAAAAGTTTCATAAACAATCCTTCACACATTTAAGCTGTACAAAGCACAGAGTCTTATCACAACTGGACTTTTTTGAGTGGTGAGATGACAATATAATGTGTTCTTCCAAAAAATCCATTATATTAGGTACTTAGACAAGATGATATATTACAAAGCATACATACACTGCATTCTGACATTAACAATTTAATCTAAAAACACTCTGTATACTACAGTCCAACCGTATAAAAACAAAAATTATGAAAGGCTTTTGACATATACTCTTGATAACAAGATAACATGCATATGGAAAACTTGAAAGCTTACAACTTTTAAACCAACGAGTTCAACAGAATGAAGAAAGGAGAAAATGACAATAGTGCATATAAACTGAGTACGTGCACAAAACTAGTAAAACACATGCTTACCAAGTGCTTTACTATGAGATATCAGAAAAAGGCAGGTGGAATAGCATGAAAATCACAAAACCTACGTAAATCACCATGCGGGCATGATGAGAAGAAGACGACAAGAATGATACCTTGAAGTGCTTCAATACTACACAATGTAATGATCAAATGCAAAGAATGTTATTACCATACTCATATACGCACTACCCTAGTTTTGTCAATTCCGTGGAAGAAGTGTCAGAATGGAAGATCAAGTTCAAGGCAAAAGTTCAAGTCTTGGAAGGCCAGTGGTTCATCAAGTCAAATTCTACAATTTTTGCTAACCTATTTAGGTAAATTGGACCCTAGACAAACCAAGAAAAAGCCCCTTGTTGAACACTCCCATTTAAGTGTAAGAGTGCACGTCAGTATATCTCGGTGAGAATGGGGTCGAATCTACAAGGAGCAGTTAATTAGCCAATTGACTTGTCCTATTGAATACTAATCCTAACCTAATTAAAAGCTAACAAATTACAAAAGACCACCACTAAATAATTGAAATAAAATTTTAATTACAAATTTTCCAATCAATAAAAGAATCCTAAGCTAATAGGGAACCTAATCTAGAAAACCCTAATTAGACTAGAACCTGCAGAAACATAAAACTAATCAAAACAACCAATTGATAATGAGATAAAAATTCAGAATTAACGACTGAAAAAATAACTGAAAATAAGATTCGTATAAAAGGGTGGAAAAGATATGTATTTCAAGACCTTGGAACTCCATTAATGCCTAAGCATTGAAAATACAGGCGACTTGGGTTCTCCTCTCTTTTCAGAGATAGGAAAAATATGAATGTTTGAATTGAAGTCGCCAAGACCATCGTTTTGCAATGATTAGCACCCTAAACATAAGATATATCTATTATCAAAAATAACATATCAAAGGGCTAAATCAAAAGAAAGCAAACCAACAATCAAATTATCCAATATTTAGAGAAGTTGTTCGCACACAGAATCAATCAAAAGCTTGTTTCATTCCTTGAATTTTGAATTACATAAAAAAAATAATACTCCCACTTCATCATTTTCCTAAACAAGTCTTTCAACTAATTGCCTATATGAACTAGAAAGGAGTAGTGAAGAGGGGGATAAGAGAAAGAAAGGTGGAAAGGAAGGGAATATCGGATGTCCTATGCATTGTTGAGGCCTGGAGTTGGATGTCCAACATGCTCCTCTTTTATAGATGATGTGCTCTCTTGGTTTACAAAGAATCCCTTCACATGTGGACTTGGTTTCCTACTTGGTTTGGCATCTTAGCTTTAGGCTTCAAGCAATGCTCCAAGTTAAGCAACAATTTAAATTGAATTAGATCCCTTGCCAAAGTAGGTGCTTTGATGAGCAAGCCTTTCCATGTGAGACTCCACAAAAATCTCCAAAGACAGCACATGAGAAGGTTTCATAAAATATTCAGATTTTCAGATTTTGTAGCAAAAAGGGGTCTTCATGTGTTGACGTCCATTAGGAAGCGGGACCCATCTTGGACGTCCAAGAGGTCTTGGCTTCTTTCTTACTTAGGGGCCCGTTTGGATATTTACAGAATAAAACATTTACATATTTAAATGTTACAATAATAGAATAGTCACTACAAGAAAAAACATGTTTGGTGACATGAAAAAAGGTCACCGAAGGCCCAATTTTTGTCACCTATTATCATTGGTGACATGGGATGGGGGTGTCATTGTATCCATGACACTAAAAGTCAAGGGTGACAAACTTTATGCACTTGTCACAGAATAATGTCAACAGTGACAAAAATATGGTGTCGTGGAAGAAAGATTTTCCATGACATAGTAGGGTCTCACTGAAAGCAATGGTGACAACAATGCGGGTGCCATAGAAAAGAGATCTTCTATGACAAGAATTGTCACTGAAAATATTTACCCTGACAACCAAATGCGTGTCACCGATAATATTACCAGGTTGGCACACAAGGGTGACATACTCTTTTTGTCACAAAAAAAAACACAATCAAAATATTTGTGCCACTCAAATTATCATTTCACACCTACTTACAAAGTTTCAAATATTTGTATCTAGATACACCCATTAGCAAAACTTATACCACAAAGACGCAACATATCATTCAAATCAAATATCCAATAAGCCAACATTCTATCATCCAAGTTCACAACCCTTCAAAATATTCATCCTTCAACAATAAACACTTCAAAGTCAATAGTTTTAGCATAACTATAAAACATCCATATACGGTGTGTCATGTCAAATGACAAAAATAATTCAAAACAAGTGTTCCAGTTAACTACAAAAGTCTTCAACTCCATCTTGGTCATCTTGGTTAACTGCCAAAAAATAACTCAATCTCGATCGATAGTTACCTACCTGTATAAAATCACAACAAAAAAAAAATTGTAATTATTTAACATGTTATGAAGCACACAACTCAAAATAAATGTATGAGAAAATAAAATGTTTCTGACCATTCTTGTGGTTATACGTAGTAGGATGCTTCTCTCTTTTTGCTAAACGTAGATATGTTTATGTAACGTATCCTATCTGTACCCATATCCTATTTTCTAAATTTTTTCATAACATTGCATCGGCATCGTACTCTATCTTGTCCCTAGGGAATCAGTTGATACTTCTGCTAATACACTCTTTTGAAGTTTGGAATGCTAATGCACTCCAATGGTCAATGATAAATTAGTTTAAAGACAAAGATCATATTAGTTATATGCCTTAAATTTTCTGTAACTGTTGGTTCCATTAGCATTGATTAATCCTAACCCATACAGAAGATCTATTGGTAGAACCATAAATGAAAATCAGACCTTAAATATTTCCATATCAGTCCAAGCTTCAACACGATCAAATAAGAGAAAACACAATGCAAATGAAATTAAAGAAAACTAGTGAGGTCTCACTAGTTTCCTCTTCCAAGTAACACATCTCACTAATTTTCAAAACTAGTGAGATTTCACTAATTTCCTATTCCTTTAAGTGACATCTCACTAATGTGACATTTCACAATGCATGGCAAGCATGTTAATATTCTATATGCCCACAACTTAATTTATCAGAAGATAGTTTGGTGACCATATGGAAAGGATAAAATACCAATGAAAATCATAATTACCTCCAGCCCATCTTCATCATCAAGGGAAGAGTCATCAGAGACATCACTGGCTTCTTCATGTTTCCTTTTGCCAGGCAATTCATCCAATAGTTTTGTTTATCAATACAAAAATTAGAAACGAACTACTCCAACAGTATAGAACAAAACCTGAAAGCTTTTGGGCTGCATTTGGCTATCACCATTTTAGAATCCAAGAAAAATTTATTCCTGTCTACAGAATTCTACTTCATGAAGAATCAATAAAGTTTCAAGTTCATGATGCTAAACTCTCAAAAAGGCATGGAGATAAACATACGGTTAAAGTACATATAAGAATCTACAGGCAGATGAGTAAATGTTAAGAAGGGATTATACCCCTCTAAAACGTTGAGAACATTTACCTTTGTTCCCTTTCACAGCCCTTGGGTCTTTCTTCTCCTTTGCAGTCCCAAAAACATCAAAGCATAAGTCCTTCATAGTAGTTGAAACCTGAAGTAATAATTGAAAACAAACTTCTATCGATAAGGGGAAAGAAATGAAACAAACTATATAACAATTTAGCTCAGATAAGAATACTGTTTGAAGGGGAAAGAGTCTCACGCTAGTAAATTCAGATTCTGAAGTTCCACAGAGCTCAATCAACTTAAACTTGTCTACTTTAAGCTGCGGAAAAAAAAATAATGCTATTAGGAATAGACAAAAAAAAAAAAGAAACATGACAATTCTAATCTTTCTAAAAGGAACCTTGTACCATATTACCTTTTTTTCGCACATATTTGATCAAAACTAAGCCCAATTAATAATCTTGCCTCTATGTGTGTGTGCGTGTGTGTGTGAGAGAGAGAGACATAGAGAGAGAGAGAGAGAGAGAGAGAGAGAGAGTGAGAGGAGCAAGGGGGTGGAACTGATGACAAATGGGAAGGGATTTCAATGCATATCTAAGAGAAAAATGGATTCAACTTCCCACCATTAAACCAACATAGAAAATCCCAAATACAATTCCAATCCTCCACAATCACCACCTTAACAAATACCAACATCAACATTATCCATTCTAAGTTGCAATTCAAAACCCCCACAAGAGAAGAAACCCAGTTGCAAAATCCACCATAATCACCCAAATAACTTGCACATGAATCAAACCAACAAATAAAAGATATCAACTTTCCCAAATCCCACATAAATCAAAGGCCAAAAAGAGCCCCATGCTCAAATTCACATGTCTTGCATCAACCAATTCAAAATAAAAACCAACCCCACAAAACAAATCTAGGAATCTCGAACAACAAACTCATAAACGTGACATGTAATGATATGAGAACATAGAATCGGATTCATATTACCTGTAGAAATCGGATTCATAAACATGACAGTGAGTGGAGTGAGAAAGAAAGAAATGAAAGAAAGATAGTAAGAGAGAGAGAGAGAGAGAGAGAGAAAAGGAAATGGTGGATGGGTGGGGGTAATTTTCGCTGGCAAAGAGGAGTGAGAGAGAGAGAGAAACAAAAAAAGAAAGAGAAACAGAGAGAATGAAAGAGAGAAACAGGGAAGGAGGGAAAGAAAGAGAGAAATGGAAAATGGGGGAAATAAAGAGAGATGGAGTGGGTTGGGTTCGCCGGTGGCTGGTGGTGCCGAAGGTGAGTTCGGCGGTGATGATGATGGCGCCGGGACGGTGGGGAAGCAACGGTTTGGGAGAGGGAGAGATGAGTGAAGGAAATGAGAGATGGGAGATGAGATGAGAGAGTGGAGAAGAGGGGAAGGAGAGCTTGGTGGTGGTGGTGACGGCGTGGTCCAACGGAGTGAGGCAGCAAGTCGTGAGGGAGGGAGGAAGAATGGGAGAAGAAGAAAAAAGGGGAGAAGGGGCTGATGTGCTATGTTGTGGAGTGGAATGAAGAATGGAGGGGAAGATGGGTTTTGACCTAAATGAGAAAAGGGGAGGGGGGGGTGGAAATGGGTACTGGGTGGGGGCTTGCACGTGGGATAAAGACGGGTGGGGTATGATGTGAGTGAGGTGGGATCCACATGGGTTTATGTTAGGTGGGGTTGGGGTTTGACTTTTAGGAAATTAATAAAATAACTTAGGTGGGTCTGGGTCAGGTCAGGTTTTGAGTCGGGTTCGAGGGTCCGGATCGAGATGCAACAGAAGGACAAAATCCGGGAAATTAGGTAATCTACCCGATGGTGCCAAAATCTTGAAAAGCAGAAAATACTAAAAAGCCCTCGGAACTTTCCGGAAATGGCGACACACACCCCTACTTACCTAAACGGGCTCGGATCTCAACCCAACTTCACACGCGCGATCCTAATAATTAATCAAGCTTTTTTGGCTTATAAACAAGCTTAATTATTTAAAAGCACAATTAACTAAGCTAATTACAACCTTGGAATTTCGGGATGTTACAGAGAAGCGCAGATCGAGAGAGAGAAAGAGAGAGAGAGAGAGAAAAGAGGGAGAGGGAGAGAGATAAAAGAGGGCTTTTGGTGGGAGGCGGAAGAGGGGAAAAAAAGTGGATTTACCAACGTTTATTTTTTGTCCCAAAAAAGGAATTTTCATCGGTAAAAATTATATTATTTTTATTATTTAAAAATAAGTAAAAAGTCAACAACCTTTACCGACGTTTTATATTAAACGTCGGTAATAAATTTTCCGACGCTAATTTGCGTCGGTAAAAATAAAATTTATCTGTAAAGTCCTCTAATTTTTAATTTTCCTAAAAATAAAATTAAACTTTACTGTCGTGGGAAATGGAAAAACTTAATTTTAGGGCGCGCAGAAAGATCCACTTACATTTTATTCCACCGAAAAATAAATCAAGGAACAAAAATAACTTCCCAGCGAAATTAAAGCGCCGGCAAAAGCTTAATAACCTCATGAGGCTAGGCGGGTGAACTTTGCCAGCGATCTAGGCATTTCGCTAGCAAGAAATGTAGCCTTTCCCAGTGACACTAAACTTATCGTCGGTAAAACATACCCTTTGCCGGCGAAAATAATAATTCACCGCTAATATTTTAACTTGTGCCGGCTAAAAAGGATTTTTCTCCGGGGAAAGCCGGTGCCAGTAAAAGTGCAGATTGTTGTAGTGATTTTTCACCGCAAAAGATTTCCATAAGCAACGATTTATTTTCCGACGCTGATAAAATCGCCGGAAAAGCCCTCTTTTCTTGTAGTGATACGGGCGAAGTGGGAAGTCGGAGATGACACTGATGAGGTAGAGAGAGAGACCGTCACAGCTTTAGGCGTGAATTGTGAGAGAGATGAGACAGAAGTTTGATTAGGGCTTAAGTTTTGGTAACAACCAAAACCGTGAAACTACGTCGTTTCATTCACATAACTTAGCTTATTTTTATTGCCTCCATGAAACGACGTCGCTCCTAAATGAGGAGGAGCCCGCCAACGCAAAATTTAGATCTTTCAGTGAAAAGTTTGTACTTGTCACCCAAAATTGTCTTTCATTGACAATTTTTTTTGTCACCGAATCTTCTCTTTATTTGGCACCTTGGTTAAAGCTTTTCCGTGACAAGAAAAAAAAAATTTTGTCACCTTCATGTGCGTTCCGTGTCAACATTGATTTTTTTTCACCAAAGGGTGTCACCAATGGTGCTTTTTGTTGTAGTGAGTATAGAATACAATAATGCAATATTATAATAGTATAATATTTTTACTGTTTGGCAATTTTTGAAGAATATTACATATTTTAAATTGAGCTGTTTGGAAGGTGCTATGATTAAAGTAAATTACATTGTAAGAATATTTTCTTATTAAATATTTTAATTTATATGTAATTTACCACGTCTAGATAAAAAATAATGTGGAAAAGTAAAGTTTAACCTTCATATTTTTACCATAAGTTACTTGTCTTTTATCACATAAAACCATGGTAAAGTATAGTAAAGTCAATAAAGAAAACAACTATTTTATAACTCTCTATCTAACTTTGCTTTACCACATACTTCATCTGACCTTAATTTACCTTACCTTTTACCTTGATATGACATCAATCTTTATTTTACTTTACCACACCTGTAAATAAGTCACTTTTTATTTACCAAATAAAACAACGATAAAATGTGATGAAGTAAAGTAAAAAAAAAAAGATACTACTTTTCCATTTCTTCCCACTTTACTCTATCATGTACTTTATCCCACCTTTACTTTACGTCACCTTTACAGTCTTGTGAAATTTACTTTTACTTTCCTTTACATATGTAAACATACACATCATGATGGATTTGGTGAACTAAAGTCTTTACTTTACTCTACCACTTTCTAATCGTTATTTTGAAAGATTTTTATCTTGTAGAAAGTTTTCTTAATGGGAGAGCTGTTGGAGAGAATATTGAGCTTTTTAAAAAAAATTAATCTTTTCTTCAAATTTTTCTTGAGTTACCAAACGCTCAAGATTTTTTTCTTTGAAAAATGAAAGATTATATTCTATAAAATATTATTTTCTTGTATTTTCTTATGCATCCAAACAAGCCCTTGGTTTCTTAATTTTTTTTCAAAGTTTGCTTGCCTCTCTAACTTGCTTGTTTGACTCGTCAACATCTGAAGGAAACTTTTCTATTTTAAACTTATTTGCATAAACTTGAACTCCAAAATGTGGTAAGCCAAGAACTCTTTCTGACTCTGGATTTTAGATCTTCCACTTGAGTTTCCAACCTTGAACTTCATGTATTGACTTTTCAAACCTCCCAAAAGATGCCAAGATTACTTGCCAAAAGAGGAGAAGGGTGCACCAAGCCCGTACCACCTTGGGAATCACGCCCAAGGTGAACCCCACTCATGTGTGTGATGTGTCTTGAAACTTATTTTTTCTTCTTTTCTTGCTTGACTCTTCTTCGACTTCTCTCTAATTTCATTAATGTAGGCCCCAAATTATTGATGTTTCCTACACAAACTGAAAGAAAAAAACTCAACTATAATTTTATGTAGAAAATTCACATGGAGCATGCATGGGACCCAAACATGCATCTTAATGAAGTACCAATTTAACCAAATTTCCATGAGTTACACCATAGTACCAAAATAGCAAGCATGTATGATTAAAATTCAAAAGGCCAATTGGTGTGATGATGGGATGATGCAAAACCCTAATTTCATAAAATTCACGCAATACGATATTGTTTTACTGATTTTGACCTAAATTCTAAATTGATGATAAAATTCACGAAATCATGAAATTCTATGAAATTGAATGTAACTAACCCTAATTAAGTCTGCAAATCTATAAAAAATGATGAGATGGTGATCTAATTTTATGGACTTTTCACCCCTAAAACCTTTAAATCTAATAGTTAAATTGATATGGTGAAATTGGTTGAACTGGGCAATGGAATTGCTCAATTATGAAGAAGGGGTATGACTAACTCGAAGCCTTCACGGTCAGCTTCCAATAACTGAGTTTTTTCAGTTTTAGTGCTCTATGGTTGGCTCTCGGTTAGCCTCACGGCTAACCTTAGGTGCCTTACGACTCGCGTGAAGCTAGTCGTAGACCAAATGTCCTGTTTTTTTATTGAAAGTAAAACTAGTCGTTGGGTCTTGACGGTTAGTTGTAAAATGTTGTAGGCTAACCGTGGACTAGTCGTTGGAAGCTCTTCTATATATGTTTGAGCTCATTCCAATGGGGATTTTGAGAGGCTTCTTCCATCTCTTTCTAAGCACTAAGTAAGATCATTTAGAGCCCTCAAAATCCATTTCAATCACTTAGATCCTCCATAGGCAAATCCTAGAGCTTTCTTAGCCCAAGACAAGTTTGATTTGTGGAAGAGAGCTTCTATTGGCACAGCGGTTTTGTCTCTCCACACTGCACAAAAAAAGATATTTGTCCTAAACTACCCAGCCTCCCTTTCCCCCAGCCGGCCTCCCTCCCCCCTCTCCCTCTCCCTCGAGTTCTTCCTCCCTCCCCCTCTATTTTCTCCCCCTTCCCCTTCTTCTCTCTCCTTCCCTCCCCACCTCTTCCTCTCTTCCTCCCCCTCCCAGTCACTCATTTCTGCCAGCTGCAGCTTAATCTCCCTCCCTGCCGGCAACTGGGAGGGGGAGGAAGAGAGGAAGAGGTGGGGAGGGAAGGAGAGAGAAGAAGGGGAAGGGGGATAAAGTAGAGGGGGAGGGAGGCTGGCGGCCCTTCCCCGCTGGAGACTGGGTTGGTGGGGGTGAGAGGGGGGGATAGAGGATGGGGGAAGAGGGTGGAGGGAGAGAGGGAAGAGGGGGAGGGTAGTTTAGGAAAAAAAAAAAATTTTTTTGTGCGGTGGGGAGAGACAAAACCGCAGTGCCAATAGAAGCTCTCTTTGTGGGAACCTCGTATAGGAAAAACCTTAAGCCTTCAAGACTAAATCACTACATCCTTAGATCTAGACCTCACCCTCACTTGATTGTGCACACATTGGAAGATCTACAGCACCAAGAAGCATTGTAAGAGGTCAAAGCTTGGAGCTTCAGGTTCGAGCATAAAAAACACTCTTAAGACATTGATTTTCGTCTAGAGGTAAGTGTTCTAAGGTTAATTTCATTTTCATATCATTGTTAAGTGGATTAAACCTTCATGATCGAACCACTATAAAAAATAGGTGTTAGTGGATTAGATCTTAGTGATTGAACTATCGTATAAAAAATTTGTACGTGTATGTAATTGGGGTGAACCTGTATGGTGACCTCAAGTAGTGGAACCAAGAGCGTTGAGTAATTTGAGTGAATTTATGTTTGATTTTAAATTGGACTAATTTGATCAATTAAGTTAAAACTTAATAATTAGTCATATTCAACATTGGTTTAGCTTGCACTTTCAAAGAATAGGTGGAAAATGACTTCTAGGACCACCGTCTGTGAAGGCTGTGGATGAGAGGAGCGTCGAAATCACCATATGATAGAAAGAAGGAGGAGGAAGAAAAAGGAAAGAAAAGGTTTCAAGAATTTTGTATAGAACAAGGGAGTGACCATATCATTGCTCCACTAAAATATTAAAAAAAATTAAAGTGGCCCCTCGGACCACTTTAGTTTGAAGAGAACTATTGGGCCTTTTTTGGTGTAAGGTGCATCTAAGGTGTTTTTTTTAATGTTGAATCCTTTATAATATATAAAAGACGATTTTACCTGAAAAAAAAATACTTAATGTGCACGTGTGACCCAATCAAGCACTTTAGAAGTTGTTGCACCAATTAGAGCAATTGGACTAAAAAATCTCTTCTTTTTTTTTACCAATTTAGCACATGGTCAGTACCGACCTTAATTACACTACCTAAGGTCGACACCGACCCTCTCTAAAAACCCAAAAACCCCTTCGTTAATAGAAACATAAAATGTTCCCTCTATTCATATCACATTCCCTCTATTCTCGTTTCGCTCCACTAGCGCCTCCGAGACCTCTCTTAGGAAACCGACCGAATCATTTATTTTTATCATCTTCTCCGGCGACAAAAGGATCTGGCAATCCCTGACATCTCCGCTTAAGATCTACTCTCGCGAGCAGCAATGCTTTGTTCATCTACAAAAAATCGACAAAGTCAAAACCGTAACCCTAGAAATCCCTTTAATACCCAAACCAGTCGGCCAGTTGGCTTCCTTGGTCTGCCGTCTACCATTGCCGAAGCTGGAGATGGAGCTAGGTGGGTCTGTCGTGTGTTATCTCTCATCTCTCTCAGATGCTTTAGATCTTCTCAACAAAAAGTCCATTGTTCGGTTAGAAGATCTCAGATCTCATTGTTGGAAAGGTATTTTCCCCTTTTTTTGCTCTCTTACTGGAGGAACTTTACATATTTGGAGGTAGATTTTTATTTTGTGTTTGCTTGGAAGAACTTGCAATTGACTTCCTTAAGCAAGGAAGGTGATTATCGCCTACTTAGATTTTGTTTTGTTGTTTTTTAGAATTGCAGTTAACAAATTATCAGCCCCCCACCCCGCGCGCTCAGCCTGCTACTGCCTGGAACAATGGTTTCCAGATTTCTGTTGGCTGTCTTAATTTTCCAACGGCCATTAGCATTGGCCATCTAAAATGTGAAATGAAAATAAGAAAAACCCTGCCCAACAATTCATTCCCGACACCCCCAACACTAGCTAATGGAACTTGCCTCTCTCTCCCTCCGTCTCTCTTCCTCTCTCCCCCCAATCGACCAACATTGGCAACAAAGATCAGCTGCAGCAACAAAGATTGACACCATCAGCAGCTCTTCCTCTCCTCTCCTCCGCACCTGCATTTTTTTCTCACAACCGGTACCAATCCCTAACTTCACTTGTTTCTAGATTCTCCTTTATATGTTATGATTTTGATTTTTTTAGTTGTTGAATTGGATTATCAGATTGGTTTTTGGTGTGCCCTTTGATGTTTCTCTGCCTCATAGCCTTTCTCTTTAAACGCTATTTAACTTGCTAGATGTAGTATTGTTGAAGGCTGACTAATAATAGTGTAGGGGATACGAACCCACGGGCCCCCAGGTGCGTGGAACAGCAGGACCCTGGGGCGGGGCCGCCCCTCCAGGTCGTGACCCCGTACCCCGCTGAGTGTGGGGCCTACTAGGGCCTATTGTTTATTTGTTCCCCCTCACGGGGGGAGGCCTCCCCAGGAATCGAACTCGCGACCTCTCGCTTTAAGAGAAAATCGGGGAGAGTCCTGGTACCACTGGGCCACCGATTTTCTCTTAAAGCGAGAGGTCGCGGGTTCGATTCCTGGGGAGGCCTCCCCCCGTGAGGGGGAACAAATAAACAATAGGCCCTAGTAGGCCCCACACTCAGCGGGGTACGGGGTCACGACCTGGAGGGGCAGCCCCGCCCCAGGGTCCTGCTCCCAGTGGTACCAGGACTCTCCCCGATTTTCTCTTAAAGCGAGAGGTCGCGGGTTCGACTCCTGGGGAGGCCTCCCCCCGTGAGGGGGAACAAATAAACAATAGGCCCTAGTAGGCCCCACACTCAGCGGGGTACGGGGGCACGACCTGGAGGGGCGGCCCCGCCCCAGGGTCCTGCTGTTCCACGCGCCTGGGGGCCCGTGGGTTCGTATCCCCTACAAATAGTTTTCTTGAATTAGGAACTCAATTCGATCAGAATTGTGGTGGGCCGCTTCACAGATCTCAACATGAAGAAATTCTCATACATTGCATTTTATATTTCCTCCATTGGTTGAAATTTGTTGAGTAGATTTGTATATTTATAGTGCATGTGAGGTGATGGTGATAAAAGTCCTTAGAAGTTCAAAGATCAAAGTCATGTGTATATTTATGGATGTCTCTCTCTATCTGTTGGCTGTTTTTATTTGGGGCGTGTAGTGGCATGAATTTAGTTGAGTTTAGGGGCTATCTTTTACTACTTCTATAATTTTATTGATGGATTTTATTCGTTCTTTTCATGTTGTGCTTTGTGAGCAAAGATGGTTGGCTTACCAATTTCATAGGGGGAAGAAGCTTACGACTGCAAGTTGTTTGATTGCGCGTTTACAGAACACTGCATATATCGTGTTAACAAAAAAACAAAAAAAACAAAAAAAAAATAATAAAAAAACTGCATATAGCATCATCCAATCGAGTTCACTCAGGCCAACACCCCATACTACCGTCGAAGAATAGTTATTGACATATTCGAGCACAATTGCATCCGGAATGCACCAAGGCTTAACCTACCGAAGCTCCCAGTTCTACCACCCTAGTTGCAATGGATCTTCAACTTCATTTGTTGTGCTCTATGTGTTTATAGATGTGAATGTGAAAATGAATGTAATATTCAATATATTTATGTGGATGTGAATGCATGTTAAAGTATTTGGACAAGCATAGGTATAGTGTGGATAAATCAAATTGTGTTTGTTGTAGATTTAAAAGTGAATTTTATATTTGTTGTAAATTTAAGAGAAGTTGCAGCCCCTTATTTGTTGTCATGAAGTGCATTATAGATGTGAATGTGAAAGTTGCATTGTGCAGGGCTTTTGTTGTAAAATCTCTCATTGAGACCTTCCTCCAAAGTAATCTATATTTTTTTTGTCCTCTACAGCGTCCACACCGACGCTGTAACAAAATTTGTCACTAGTAAGGTTGTTACCGACTGGGACTTAGGAATTTTTCAACATTTGTCATGAAAAAGCTACAACTTTGTACCTAAAAAATAGAATACCTGCGTCGGCACTGACCTTATTTTTAACTTGTAAGGTCGGTACCGACTCAGACTTAGAAATTTCAACATTTGTCAAGAAGAAGTTACAACTCCGTGGCTAAAAAATAGAATACCTGCGTCGGCACCGACCTTATTTTTAACTAGTAAGGTCGGTACCGAGCCAAACTTAGAAACTTTTTCAACATTTGTCATGAAAATGTTTAACTAGTAAGGTCAGCACCAACCTTGGGTAGTGTAATTAAGGTCTGCACCGACCATGTACCAAATTGGTAAGAAAAAAAAGGATATTTTTCAGCCCAATTACTCTAATTGGTGCACCAACATTTAAAGTATTTGATCTGGTTACATGTGCGCATTAAGTGTTTTCTCCGATTAAATCCTCTATATAAAAACATGGAAAAATATGTCATATCAATTATCATGCAAATTTGTTGTTGCAAACATCACATTGTTCTCACGTGAAAATGCCACCCTTTGCTCATGGTTAGTACATCACTTTCACTAGGGCACATTTGTATCGTGGGTTTTCTGCAGAAAAACTGAGGACTACGAAAACCGTATCGGAGCTACAGTAAGATCATGTTTGTTGTTGCAGGTTTTTGGAGCACCCAAACAAACAATCTGACTGGCAAAAATGAAAAAAAAACATAAATTCTTATTGGAGGCCTCTTCTCTTGTCAACTGCTCTTCCATGTATTTGGGTTAGTGTTTCTATTTTCACATTCCCTTCTAAACCCTAGATGCCATATTCTGCTTGCCCTCTCAAATGGCTTTCACATGAATATTGAAATATTAGACACTAGGTCATGAAGTCAATGAAAGATTAAAAACAAATCCATATGGGTTTTGTTCAGTATAAATGAAAATATGCTAGTTTTTGCTGATCTCCATACATTGTTGATTCATGTTTCGAGCGAGACCCATTTGGGTATGTTCATTTGTTATTGATTTTCATGACCCAGTTTCTCATTTCAAGGTTAGGGTCTAAGACTTGTGGATTTATTGGATTTTTTTATTTTTCCATTTTATGCTTTCCTCTTTCTTTTTCCCCTTTGTGAAAGGTAATCATATTTTATTGACCATGCAAAAGGTATACAAGGGCATGCAATTTTCTTTTGTTTGGATGTTTTATGATATGCTTGATATCTGAAAACCCTTTTGGTCTTTTGAATCTCAGAGATGCGGTTTGTGAGTATTTTCTTATTTTTTGTGGAGTGTCTTGAATTTTCTAATGAAGAAAAGTGGATTTCTGTTTTTTTATTTTATTTTGGTGTTGATTTGAGGTAAAACATTCTCAGAACACATTGAGATGTGTGGTTTGCGCTTAGTCTCTTATTTTGTGCACTATATTGAATTTTATAATGATGAAAGGTGGATATTTTTTTCCTTAATCCTTAATCGAGGTAAAACATGCTCGAGAAATATTGACATGTAGGATGTTTGTTGTGTATTGATGGTTGTCAAGATAAGGTAGGAAAACGAAGTTTATGGGTCTGTGAGATTGTTAAGACAAGGTAGCAACATGAGGTTCATCGAGTGAGTGCTTTTTGAGTAGTAAGCTTGCCCGAATGTTTGAGGAATTGGAAGAGAATGCAAATGACAAATGAGCACAAAAATAGGGGCATCAGATCGAGGCTTAGACCTGGCAAGGTTAGTTGGTGTCCTTCATAATGAAAGAGGACCGACTATTATTGATTTTCAAGGTATGGGTTATAGATAGCATATGAAGTGGAAGTAATATTAATGGGGAGGCACTGAATAAAGTTAAGGATGAGATTTTCGGGTACTTCGATTGTGAATGAAGAATTGGAGAACCGAATAAAGTTACGTAGTAGGTCAGAGAAGGAACCTTGGTGTCAATTTTCACTATTAAGCAAGATTAAAGTACTGGTGGTATTAATCCCTCATGTTAGAAGATAGGCCAGTGGTGCAGTGGATTATCTGATCAAACAGAGTTTTGAAAGGAGTGATGTACTTTGCCAATTAAGTATAGCATTTGGAACACACCCCCATGTGCACACATTAGGTATAGCATTCTTGTGATAGGATGAAATTTTAGCGTTTAGAAGTAAAATTTAAGCAATGTAGAGGGACATTTAGTTCTAAGTGTGTTATCATTCATTTTATTTTCAATCAAAGTAGCTATTCTTTGCTCTTTTGCAATTCCTTCTTTTTGGTTTGATATTACTCCCGTAGGCTTGAAAGGCTATTTGGTGGTTTTGAATCCTATTAAGTAAAACTGTTGTCTCTCTTTGTAAATGTGTGTGATTGAGGATTTAGCTATTTGCGTACTTGGTTCACAAATGCCAGATGTTGGATAGAGGTTATTACGTATTAAGGACAATTCTGGGAGAAATTAAATCTCCTCTTCTTAGTAACACCCTCCTTTGGAAATGTTTAAGCTAAATTTTTATGGAAGTTCTAGTGGTAATTTAAGCCCCGCATCAGAGGCCTTGAGTTTGGCTTCTTAACTTCTCTTAACAGATTCTTACAGTTTTAGCTCCTCTTGTGTGGGGCAAATGATTTTGAAATTCGTGCTTTTCAAGTGGTCTCGAGGAAGAATTTAAAAATTGATTTCTTATTATTGAGGGGGATTCTTCGTGTGTGACTTGGCCGACTTAAAGAAATATGCCTTTCTGCAGGAATTGGCTAGTATTATAGATCATGTTGCTAACACAGTCAAGGTTTCCTTCTGTCACATGTCATGTGCTCCTTGATGCTAATGTTTTGGCAGATAGATTGGTCAAGTTGGTTATTCATGTGAGGTGTTTATAATTTAGTGCCATGGACTTGGTGATGTGGGACTTTACTAGTGTTTACTACCGGTCGAAAGCCCGGATAAAGGAGGATGGCTGCATTAGGTTGAGAGCCAATGTAGAGTCTTCGTCACAACCCAAGGAATAATGGGAGTGTCTGTTCAAATATTTCTTTTTGAATTAACTATGGAAAAATGGCAGCCAATAACAATTAGGGCCTTTTTTTGTGGCATGGAGGAACCCTCATAGTTACAAAAGTGTGCCCTAGACACTATCATTTCAATTCTCTCACACACGCACGCACACACGTGCCCACCAATTTTTCACGCACTTAGTACATTGTGATGTGTATTGATGAAACTTAAATTGTCTTACTCGCAGACATGCCCTTTATTGCTTTGTGTTTTTACCAAGGTATGCATATGCTGTACTCTTCTCATCTACCTGAGTCTCTCCTTCCATACATTTTAGCGCTGATGTTTGTTTAAGTTTGTGTACTTTGTAATACATTTTAGCACTGTTAATAACAACATCAAGTTATTATGTTTAATGCTAACAACACTAGTACCATCTAACTGCCACCATTCTTATTGTTCATGAACTCACTACGTGTATTGAGTGAGGTTGATTTTGGCAATCTCTTAGAGATTGTTGCTCTCTGACTTGTTCCATCAAATTTGCAATATATGATTTCTTTGCGGAAGGCATGACCAAGGCCTGACGTCGGTTCCTTGTTTACAACTTGATGTTGTTAAATCGTCCTAGAGCAAATGGCATTAAGCATTGAACCATTGTAGCCATTACACCAAAACAAAATGGTCTTGTAGAGAAAAGCAATAGAACCCATTTAAGTAAATAGGGAGAAATTTATCAGATCTGTTTCTAATTTAGAACTAAGTAGTATTAAACAGAATGACATAACAATATTGCATGCATCTCTATTAGAATGGGTAAGACCAAGTAGAAAAGAAAATTACTAGGAGCAATTTATGGTGGTTTGAGTACATGTGCAGAAAATAAAAATGCCCCCATCTCATTCATTTCGAAACATCAACCAACCATAATCAATTAAGATGACTTAGCTCCAGCCAAACTACAAAAATTATTCAATATTAAGGGTTTGTTTCATTCTGTTAATAGAATGGAAATTCTCTTCTACTGATAATCTATTTTGTCCTTTTATCTTACATTTTTTTATCAAAGAGTATATTGTTCTATTTTGCAGATGGCAGACCACAATCCCGATCCATTAGATGGTTCTATTTTATACAATCAAGAAAATCATATCTCTGAACAAATTTGGAAAGGGAAGGTATGATTGGAAGGGTTCTTTCAGATTTTGGGTTATTTCTTATTTATGTCAAATAATGTGAAGTGCTGAAATTCAATTTGCACATTCTAGGAACAGGACCCATTACTATGGGATCTTCAATACATGGACTCTCCACGACAAATGAACTGGTGACATTCTGTCCCCCTAACTTTTCCACTTCTTCTTATAAGAATTTCTATATATTTAACTTGCTAAAATTTGTAGCGATGATTATGGAATCTTTGTTTTGGTATATGTTGATCGCATTCTACACAAGAAGCCTATGCGATTCACGCAAGAGGACATGTCGTACTATCATGTGAAGATTGTCTATGATTGCTAGGTGCGACAGTGTGCTCTTCAACTAAGGAGAGGAGCAAAAGTAACTGAAGGAGACCAATCATGAGACATGATTCATGATTTTTTTTGTAAAGCTTTTTCGCATACATATGCCGAAAGGGACATTGATCATATTTTGTGTACATACACCAAAGGGGATCAGCATGGATTGAGGGTTTTTTTTTTTTTTTTTTTTTTTTTGTTATTGTACATTGCAAGCTATTGAAGTGGGCATGAATGCTGAATATATATATATATATATATATATATTTGAATGAAAGCTAAATGTATGTGATTGAATCATATGAGACATAGTATCTATGAAGAAATTTCTAAAATGATCCAATTTTATGGAAGTGTGTATGATGAATATTTGTCTATTTCATGCAGTAAGTTTTTCTTCTAGGATATTGTATGGAAGTTGTCTATCAATGCAATGTCACTAATGAAGTTTGTAGTGTATGAGATTATGGCCACATTATGGAATGTTTTCTTCTACTGAAGTTTGTACAGGTATCACGTAAGGTTGGATATGTGAAACAAATGAGTCTTAAAGGCCAAAGATGATGATATCGTCAACTAGTTGATGATATCATCAACTTATAATCAATATTTAAGGCTTTTACTTACTACTTGAGGCTCCTATTTCAACAAGCTATGATCCTAATTATATGATTCAATTTCAGCTATCCTTGCACTCAAAATTAGTCATCAAACCAATGGAAAGAAATTAGCAGAAACATTTTGGTAGTTAGCAGGATGGAAAGAGAAAGCCAGAGTTGACGATATCGTCAACTTTTACTTACTACTTGAGGCTCATATTTACTCCAGCTATGATCCTAATTGTATGATGCAATTTCAGCTATCCTTGCACTAAAAAATAGTCATCAAACCAATGGAAAGAAATTGGCAGAAACATTTTGGTAGTTACCAAGATGGGTAGAGGAAGACAATTGACGGCTAGTTGGCGATATCGTCAAGTTTTACTTAATACTTGAGGCTCGTATTTACACCAACTATGATGCTATTTGAAAGATACAATGTAAGCTATCATTGCACTCTGTGTAGTCATCAAACCAATGGAAGAAATGGTAGAAACGTCATGCTATTTACCAATTGGTTGAAAATTGGTTGAATGATGCAATCTTAGCTATGATTGCATTGAAAAGAAGTCATTATTCCAAAGGAAAAAAGAAGGAAACATTATGTTTTTACCATCCTAGTGGGCAGAGAAGGTCAAGGATGATGCTAACATTAACTCGATGATGATATCGATAATTCCTTTTCACCAATTGATGTTCGTATCTCAACTATTGATAAGCATAAGCTGTAAATTACATCTTTATTCAAATATGACATCACAACTTCTTCACATAGTACCTAAAAAACATATACATATATTATCATCTTCATGCCTATAAATACAAATTTACAAAATGTCATCAAAACATCGTCATTAGAAACCATGATTCAACAATTTGTAACATGGCCAAAAAATGTATGACTTTGAAAATACGTGTCAACTTTGTCGCGGAGGATTCCTGCAAGTTTGCCTATTATGACATCGTTTTTTGAAATGTGAGCGAGTAACCTGTCGTCGCAACCGATCTTCTGTCCTTATCCGATTCTTCTTTGGCCTCCTAGGTTGCCTGCTTGCATGTGGTAGTAAGATCCATTGCCCACTCAATTGATCCCATTGGAGTCTATCACGAGTGCCGTGAATTATGTCATTATAAGCATGCCAGTACATCTCAGTTGAGAACCAATGTTCACAAAAATCATAAGGATTGTAGCGCTTAAGTTTAATTGCTGAAACCACATGTGAGTAAGGAATTCCAATCAAATCACAGTAATGGCATATCCGTGCACTCTCCTGATAATACTTGGAATTCGTATTGACCGGCCTGACGAGCTTCCTTAAATATTACTTGCCATATGTTTGCAATGATAGCAATGTTTTGCACTCGGCAATGCATCCTTTACGGCCAGTGTGGTGCCCTTCATCCGATCAGATAAAATGGTCAAATTATGCACCCAGAGCAAGGTCCAAATTTGCTAGGAACCATGACCAAGTCTCACAACACTCTGACTCTACTACTACAAAGGCAATGGGGAATAGACTATGACCCCCATCTTGAGACACCGCTATAAGTAATAAGCTGGAATATTTATCACTCGGCAATGCATCCTTTATAGCCAGTGCGGTGCCTTTCATCCGATCAGATAAAATGGTCAAATTCTGCACCCTTTCAGAGCAAGGTCCAAATTTGCTAGGAACCATGGCCAAGTCTCACAACACTCTGACTCTACTACTACAAAGGCAATGGGGAATAGACTGTGGTCCCCATCTTGAGACACCGCTATAAGTAATGAGTTGGGATATCTATCACGAAGGTGTGATCCATCGAGCGCTATAAGAGGCCTAAATACATATTTGAAGGAACGGATACATGCACCAAAAGCAACAAAACACCGTTGGAATGAGTCATCATCTTCCCACCAAAGTTTGGTATAGGTTTCGGGATTAGTCCTTTTTAGCTCCAATATATAACCAGGAAGGATGGCATATGATTCTTCATAAGAACCCCATATGTCATACATGGCTATCTCTTTTGCAATATGGGCCTTCCTATAAGTTATTTGACTGTCGAATTCCCTTTGCCAATGAGACATTATCTCCTTTGGTCTATAATGTGGGTGTTGTTTGAGCCTTTCCTTAATGAGTTTTGCTATCAAATTGGATGTTTCCTGGCGATGAGCAACTTCACTCAATGGTCTTGAACATGCGTGCATCGTATTATAAGTCCTCACTTGGAACTAGGGTCCAGACTCTACAACTGAAGCATGAATGCGCCACGGACAACCTAAGATCACTGCACTTTGTTGTAACCTCCCATCTAGCTATCCTTATTGGCTTGAAAGCGAAATTACTATATAAAGCGAACTTGGACAAAGTGCTCCTAAATGCATCACGACTTTGAAATACCCTCCCTTTCCACATTTCACGTGATGAACCCTCGGGTGGTGATATTCCAATTAGATCTTTCGCTGCTACTAATGTGTCTAATATATTGATATCTTTCACCAAATTTGATGGAATTGTAGCTTTCACCACATGAGATGCCAATGTACCTCTTGCCACATTGGATGGCTCTTTGTCTTTCGGCACATTGAATGGTTCTTCATCGCTCACCACATTGGATGACTTTTTATCCCTCACAATTTTGATTGGCTCTTTCTCTCTAATGATATGAGGGTGGAACATCTTGCATAGCTTCTTGTCTAGGGGGAGACGGCCTTCCATCTGACAAAAGAGCATAATCACGGGGTTTACTACTAACTTCAATGGCCCCCTCATCGGCTTCAAAAGAAAAATGCACGTCTTCATCATCTCCGAGGTCAATAGATGGATACAATATATGAGACAATCTAGAATCCTTGTGAGGTAGAGTCCTTGCAAAACACTTTGTTCTTGACATGGGCAAAACATTGTGCCTGCGCATTGTTTAAGATAAAAATGGTATAAATCACATTAGATGGTATTATTTTCAAAAATAATACTTGAAAATAAAACAACTTATCTACCGATGCAAACGTTTGGATTGCTGCTATTAGTGGGTTACTTCATTCGCTTTTATACAATTTGATGATCTGTCAATTCAACTGTTGTCGAAAATCACTTTGCTGAAATTCCTACAACATAAATGATGAAAAATTGAGAATTTATTCACAATAACAATCCATATTAATGGTTTGTAGAATCCTATTATTAATTACCTTTTTCGTTGAAGAGGTAGTGTGATAGAGACTTCAATGTCCACACGTTCCCGCTTTTTGCTTCTACTGCCAGATATAAATATAAAATATTAAAAAATATGTTTATGTGATTTTTTATGACATTAAAAATAGCGAAGGTATGAAAAATTATATTTTGCGAACCTAGAAGTTGGTTGGCAAGGCTCCGATTTATTATTAGAGAATCTGGGTATAAATACACTGAGCCTGTCACACATCCAGATTCTTTGAACATTACATGGGCATCATCATCATTTCTTACTCGAACAAAAGTCCTCACATGCCCATTTTGATGCAGGTATTTTATGGTTATGTTTTCTTCTTGTGGCACCCATTTCGTCACTTCTAATAGTTTTTTTTTTTTTTTAAGTTCATGAAATGTTAAATTGCTCCTCAAATATAACATCTTCTTATCGCCACCGCTGTAAACTGGATTTCCATTGTCCTAATCGAACTCCCCTCCAAAGTGGAATACAGTTAATATCTCAGATTCACACATCCTGTTGGGGTGGTAAAAGGATAAACAGTTAATTATAGAATCGGGCATTGGTTTACAATATTTTCTCATGTAAGTTACATTATTGTTCACCTAAGCTTGTAGGGTAAAAGAACTCAAGGACAAATGGCTCAATTTGGTAGGTTAAAAAGATTACAATCAAGGGTAAAATAATGAAAATTCAATACAATGATTAAATTCATAGTAAATGAATACATATAGATTAAAGGGTATAAGAAATTGTCTACTTTGGTAGCTTAAAGGAATTTAAGTAATTCTAATGTACATCCATGAACATAGAATTCCAATACTTAGGAAAATGAAAGACCATTCTACATCCTAATCTTATTTCCTTCCATCTACTACTACCACCATTGAAACCCTAATAAACATAAGAAGAGAAATCCATAAAAAAACCCATAAAGTTTAGAACTATAATATGCAAATGACAAGAAACTTTAGGAAACTAAAAGTTTAAGCAAGTCAAAATACGAAAATGAACTAAAACATGCATCCAATTATATATGAAGCGAAGTGGATTTGATTGAGAAATCAAACTCAATTCGTTCAATCGATTTTGACTGTTTGAATTTCATTTGACTCCTCTTAAAACCCTCTCCCCCACGTCCTCCTTTCTCCCTCTTAAATTCATAACGTAAATATGAGATGAACAATTAGAGCTTAAATAAAGTTAGACTCAATTTTTAGAAGTCTTCAATGTAACCCTTCCTGCTTCATCCGACTCTTCCTCTCTTCTTCTTTGACTCTTCAATCAACTGCCTTTTCCTCTCCTCTTCGTCTCTCTCTCCTCTTCATCTCCTTAATCACTTTTTCTTCAAATGAACTAAAAACATGGATCCAATTTATATACACGAAGCGAACCGAATCCAATTGAGAAATCCAAAAATTGGATCCAATTGTTGAAAATGAACCCCTTTTTTGAATGGTTATGATCCTTAATAATGCAACTCATTAGTTGGTTGCTTATGTGATACATATGCAAACAATAACACTTGTATGTTTTGTTTATATGGTCCTATGGATTAGTTGTCCATATAGGGATATATTGGCTCTTTGCTATGGACTTAAAAATGCATTTTCTTGTCTCAATAAATAGGTTATAGACTGCTATAGTTTAGGATTCCTTTTTGAAAAATAGTTCAAGATTTATGGGTTGTATAATTGGAATTTTGAACTATATGGAGTATTGATTCTTGATTGGACTTGTATTTCTCTAAAGCTTCCAACATTCAACTTCTGTATCATCAACTTAACTAAACTCATTGATAATTAGTATCAATTTTCTCAATGTTTTAACCGTCTGTCAAGTAAAAATCTAGGCCCTTAACAAAACAGATGCTTGACTTGGGTTTAGCTTGCCTTCAAGCAATAGACATGTCAATTGAAAAACAACTTCTATTGAAAATTACGTGACAATTGAACAAACAACCCTGAGCACTAACAAGTGAATAAAAAGTCTAAAATTAATCCCATCTATAGCATATGACACGTGGATGCCTATTGTAGCATGGAACAGGTGGTGGTTTATGGCAACACAAAACTTAGGAAATTCAAGGAAACAAGGTATGACAACTATTCAAACTTCCAAAATATGGTGCATTCCAAATTCACAATAAGCCCATTAGTATGAGCAATGATACCATCCAAACTATTGACTAAAGATACTTTGTCAGGCTAAATTAGCAACAAAAGAGAATTATAGCCATTCTTTCCTACATGCACAACCATTTTAGAGGCCTGAAAAGTGCACAAACACTTCGAAAAAACCTTGGCAAAGCTAGAGATAGAGATGAAAAGAGCCTATATGTGGCAATTAACATTTGTTTTATAAGGAAATGGAGAACTGGTAATTAACTACAATGAAGAAGGTACATTTACAAAATATAAAAATAAAAAAAAACACGCATAGTAGCACCATTTCATAAACTCTTAACTCCAAGTCTCCTCAAGCCTTCTCCGTCTAAGAACACTTACTAAATGGATAGATCATGATAAGTGCACCAATGTATAAGAATCCCAAGTGCTTGACAATTGGACTCATCAACAAAGGCTGCCCTCTACATTGAATTAACATGGCACTATGCCAACGTTCTAGTGGGCGTTCGTAACAATGCACTAGTAATATTTTAGAAGAATAAATGAAGTAGAACAAATTCATCTTGTTGCCTAAGAACCAATCCTTTGTCTAATAAGAGTGAGAGGAAAGCACAAAAAATAAGAAAAATCAAAAAATGAACATACCTATTAAAAAAGATCTATGAGAAATGGTAGCATGAAACCCATGAAACAGAGATATGAGTTGATGTGAATTTAAATTCAATATTTTAATACTGCAAGTGCACAGCTATCTTTTTGAAACAGTGGCAAGTACAGGTCGAATCCCACAGGGAGCACTACTAAAATACTTTTAATTAAAATCTGAGTTTTTTTTATAATTAAAATAAAAAAAATAAATCAAGATTTGAATGAGAGATAAAGCTACTATGCAAGATGAACGGATAATAATAACGATAAAGGTAGATCAGAGCAACAAAGAATTCATTATTTAATTTCAATTCTCAAAACCATACACTTCAATTTAGTCTTTTGTCTTACAAATAACTCAGATCAGAAACAACTCAATATTTATGATCCGGACGATATATATATATTTTTAAATTCAATTCTTAAGCAGAAGAACCCAAGATCTCCATCACCTCATAAAAATATAAATTACTTTAAGCGTCAGCTAACAAATTAAGTATAAGATATCAGAGGTATAAAACCTAAGTATATTTTATCAAAAGAAGATTAACTGATTAAAAAGAAATTTATTAAAGATATAAAGCAGAGGTTTGTTTGTGGTGCGAAGGCAGATCTATTATTCTATTAAACAATGCATCATAAGGATAAAATAATTAAATTAAAGACATAGAACAAGAATAAAATTACTTAACTTCACTTTGTGCTCCGATCCAGAAAAATCTACTCCTCCATTACAAAAGATATGATTTTCATTGAAAACTTCCTGGCAATTACAATTTTATCTCACACTCTTCTAATCTAGTTCTAGAACAGGGCTCCAGAATACCCACAGATTTTTCTTTTCTTTTCTTTTTTCTAGAGAGAGAAAAGGTAAAGAGAGAAAAGAAGTAGGGAAGAAGAGAAAGAAGAGAGAATACTTAGGGACGTCCAAGGGAGGGAGTGACTCCCGTATGCTACTTTTTGGTTCCTTTTATTTTTCCGCTTATCTATCAGATACATTGAAACTGGATACCTTCTCTGTAGATTTAATTTTTCTTCATTGATAAGGTATATCTCTTATCTTTTTTGAATTTGAATGAGATGGAAGCTTCTAGAAGCCTATGGGCGGCTTGGCTAATCTTCAAATGGGGTCCCACAAGGGATGTGTAGCAATTGATTATCAACGGTGTGGATTTAATTGCAATCTCGTCTAAAAATGAATATGAGAATATCTAGGCCCATAACTTTGCCAATATAGCTTTGATTTGCAAGTTCTTAGGCTCCACGAATATTTACTCTGAATAAGCTTTTCAACGGTAGGTAAATTTCATCGATCCGACGGTCAGATTGAAAGTTATGGCCATTTGAAGATGAGTTATCCTGAGAAAAACGGGATTAACTTTTAAATTTTGATTTGCAATGGATTCTATCTCTGTACAACTTTCATTTTTGAAAGGATATCAGACGTGGATGATTTAAACTCTTTTCTTTTGTTTCAATCAGAATTTGTACTCTTTGAGTTATCCATTAATAATTTTAAATTTGCAACTACTGTGGACCCTGCCATGTGGGACATTTCATCTGCTTGAACAGTGGGCCCTATGAGAAGTCTTATACTGTATTTAGGATTCTTCAACTGACATGATGAGTGGACCCCTCCTTTGATTAATTTGCATATGGCTTGTGTGTGGGGTCCACATGGTGAATTTTTCAATTTACTTCAATTCAGCAATGCAGGGCTCAGGATGACATGTGTGCTTGAAAGTGGGTTCCGTGACAGAGGCCTGCAATTCTCATTTTCTGCACATTCTAATTCAACACATCAAATGCTGAAGAGCCTATATTGAGGTGGGACCCACCCGGGCAGAGTTCTACCCCAACTGGGACTCTTCGAAGAAAATTTACAAAACATTATAAGTTAATGCAGAAAATGTATGAAAAGTATGAAAATTCAGGTTCTTAGGTGAAAATGCATGAAATGATGAAATTATTTGAATAATGATGCAATTCACCTAATTCATCCTAAAATGATATGTAAATGTGCAAATTCATGAACTCAACACACCCCCCAACCAGCATTTTGCTAGTCTCTTAGCAAAAGTTGCGAGAAAAAAAGGTTTGAAGTTATTTAACCTAATCTAAGAAAAGAAAGTAAATATGAAAACAAAACCACTTTCGCTGGTATTCTCGATTGCACTTAGAGTATGCAAGAAGCTCTTAAACCCCTAGGTTCCCCCTAGTGGACGAGTTATGCCTCGTGAGGGTTTACAGTGAATATACCCACAAAATTCCATTTTTTACTTTTTTTATTTTTTATTTACAAAATATGTTTAAAACCTATCAAAATCCAAGGAAACTTCTTCCAAGAGAAAATCTATAGACACTGACTATTCTTGGTTCTCGGAATTTTCAAAAAAAAAATCTTAAATTTGGTTCACTAATCCTTTCTTTTGGTCAGAAATTCTTGAAATCATGCTGATTGATCGTGCACGGTGAAAGTATGTATATGAAATAAGCATCAAATGATCCACTAATAATTTTCGTGAAAATAATTTAATTTTTTTTAAATTCTGGGCCGCCTAAACTTAGCAAAGAAAAACAGTCTTCCTCTCAAGGTAATAATGACGGCTTTCACACTACTGTTTTTTCAAAGGCCGCAATTTTTTTTCTTTTTCTTCTTTTTTTTTTTTTTTTTTTTTTTTTTTTTTTGTTTTACACACACATGTGACTGTGCAATGCCTAGGTCCTTTAAGCTTTCTAATTAATCCATGTAATGAGCATTAGGTCAATGACTCCCAAACCAGATGGCTTTAAGGCACTAGGTATGTAAATACCCTTAAGGGCTTACTGACTCGGGTTAAAAAGGCTATGAACCCAAACTAGTCACAAAACTTTTTATTCTTTTCAAGACTTCTAAACATTTTTTTTTGTTTTTTTTTTTTTTTTAGCAGTCTCAAACAATAGGCAGCCATTTCCATTGATCCACCTGTCGAACCAGGAAGCTCTGTATACTAAGGGTCGATTTTTTTTTTCAATTATCAAATAAAAACGGAAATCATAGCTTCACATTCAAAACCTCGGAAACGTATACAATCTGTGTAAAAGAGAGGGATCAAAATTCAGCACTTCTCCAAAAACCCTTTCCATAAATAAAATAGTGAACCATTGTTTTCTTTTGCACAAAATAAATATCTTTAGCCAATAAAAAAAATTCTCTTGAAAGTTTCCCTCTAACCTAACAATAAATTTTTTTTTGTTTTTTTTTAAAATAAAAAAAAAACCAAAGCAAAGCGCAAAAAGAAAATGTATAATGAAAATTGAAGAAATTATCACATGTCAAGTTCTAATTCACACCCCCAAACCTAAATTCAACATTGTCCTCAATGTTATGAATACATGTGTAATTTGAAAATGAACATCTTACCATGTAGGGGGATTGCAAAAGAATGTGATCAACCAGCTCAATTACCTTCAAAAATTGGGTTGCCTCCCAAACAGCGCTAAGTTTAATGTCGTCAGCCCGACATGACCAAAATGATTATTCCTGGTAAATTGGGTCTTCCAGAAGGATATCCTCAATGTTTTTATCCTTCAGTTCCATAAACGGTTTTAATCGTTGACCATTCACTTTGAAAACATCCCCATTCTTGGGATTTTCAATTTCCACAGCACCATGAAAATAAACAGTCTTGACAATGAATGGGCCAGTCCACCGGGTTCGTAACTTCCCTGGAAACAGGTGTAATCGAGAGTTATACAAAATGACTTTCATACCCGGTTCAAAGGATTTTCTTAAAATTAACTTATCATGGGTCAACTTCATTCTTTCCTTGTAGATCTTGGCATTCTCATAGGCATCATTTCGATGTTCTTCCAATTCATTAAGTTGCAATTTGCACAGAGTACCCACAGTGGGTAAGTCAAAATTAAATTTCTTAATGGCCCAATAAGCCCTATGCTCCAATTCAACAAGCAAGTGGCATGCCTTCCCATAGACCAACCTACATGGGGACATCCTAATAGGTATCTTGTACGCGGTTCGATAGGCCCACAGTGCGTCGATCAATCGCAAAGACCAGTCTTTCGAGTGGGATTGACCGTCTTTTCCAGAATTTGTTTAATTTGCCTATTTGAAATTTCCGCTTGGCCACTTGTTTGTTGGTGATAAGGTGTAGCAACCTTATAGGTGACAGAATATTTTTTTTTCAACAAATGCTCAAAGGGACGGTTGCAAAAGTGAGTGCCTCTGTCACTAATGATCGCTCTAGGGGTACCAAAGCGAGAAAAGATATGATCTCTCACGAACTTAATCACCACATGGTGGTCATTCTTCTTTGTCGGTATGGCTTATACCCACTTGGAAACGTAGTTTACTGCCAGCAAAATGTAAAGATATCCAAAGGAATTTGAAAATGGCCCCATGAAGTCAATTCCCCACACATCAAGGGCATCATGTTCCTTTGATTGAGCTTGCCAAGCTTTTGACACCTCTCAGAGTTCAAACAGAAAGTGTGACAATCTTTAAAGATAGTGGGCCAGTAAAATCCACACTACAAAACTTTTGCAGCTGTCTTTTTTGAACTAAAGTGGCCCCCACAAGCATGATCATGGCAGAAGGAAATGACCGAGTAATGGTCATGATCATGAATGCATCTCTTGACGATCTTATCAGGGCAGTACTTAAAAAGATATGGGTCATCCCAGAAAAAGTACTTGACCTCAGTTAGAAATTTTGATCCATCCTATTTTGACCAATGAGTGGGCATCTCCCCTGTAACAAGGTAATTGATTATATCTGCAAACCAGGGGATTTGAGAAATACTGAGCAATTGTTCATCAGGAAAATTTTCATTTAGTGGGACTTCATCTGATGGCTCTAAAGGTATCCTCGAAAGATGGTCTGCCACAATATTCTCACATCCTTTTTTATCTCTTATTTCCAAATCAAACTCTTGTAGCAAAAGGATTCACCTGATCAATCAGGCTTTTGCATCCTTTTTTAATAGAAGGTATCTCAGAGCTGCATGATCGATGTAGATGATGACTTTGAACCGTATCAAGTAAGATCGAAATTTCCATAAGGCAAAAATCATAGCTAGCAATTCTTTTTCAGTGGTTATGTAATTAAGTTATGCGTCATTGAGGGTCCTACTAGCATAGTAAATCACATGAGGTAGCTTCCCAACTTGTTGACCCAGAACATCTCCAATAGCAGTATCGGATGCATCACACATTAGTTTAAATGCAATGGTCCAGTCAGGTGGCTGAATTATATGAGCTGAAGTTAGTTCTATTTTCAGTCTTTCAAAAGCCTTTAGACACTTATCATCAAATTCAAACAGGGCGTCTTTTGTCAGCAATTGGCATAAAGGTTTAGCAATTTTACTAAAATCCTTAATGAATCTATGATAAAAACCAGCATGGCCCAGGAATGATCGAATCTACTTAATTGATTTTGGTGGTGGCAATTTGGAGATCAAATCAATTTTTGCTTTGTCCACCTCAATTCCATTATAAAAAATGACGTCCCAGAACTATGCCCCTTTTTACCATAAAATGACAGTTCTCCCAATTTAATAATAGATTCTTTTCTTTGCATCTTTCAAGTACTAGGGACAAATGATGTAAGCACTCCTCAAAAGAATTGCCAAAGACCAAAAAATCATCCATGAAAACCTCAATGAATCTTTCCACCATGTCAGAAAATATGCTCAACATGCAGCTTTGAAAGGTGGTCGGTGCATTGTATAGCCTAAAGGGCATGCGTCTGTAAGCGAAAGTGCCAAACGGACAGGTAAAGGTGGTCTTTTCCTGGTCCTCGGGTGTAATTGGGATTTGATTGTAACCAGAATAACTATCAAGAAAACAATAATATGCATGACCGGCTAGCCTTTCGAGCATCTGATCCATGAATGGGAGGAGAAAATGATCTTTCCGAGTAACTGAGTTCAACTTCCTATAATCAATGCATACCCTCCATCCAGTCTGTATCCGACTAGTACCAGTTCATTACCCTCATTTTGAACCACTGTTATTCTAGATTTATTTGGTACTACTTGAACTGGGCTCACCCATGCACTATCAGATATGGGGTAAAGCACCCCTGCACTATCGGTCGCGTTTGTGGTTCAGGAGAAGGTTTGACATTTTCTTCCAAATGGATTCTATGTTGGACCACAGATGGGCTAATTCCTTTGATGTCTACAATGGACTACTCTATAGCTTCCTTGTGCTCATCCAATATTTTCACGAGTTTTTCCTCTTGGATAGGATCCAAGTCTGAAGCTATAATCACTAGAAGGGTTTCTAGTGGGCCTAACAATATATATTTCAATGTATCCGGCAACTACTTGAGTTCTAACTTAGGGGGCTCTACAATTGATGGGACAGGTGGGGAAGCAGATGGAGTCAGAATCTCATGCTTTGGTTGCCACCTGGAGCAATCCATTGATGGGGTTGAGTCTAATAGTGCATTGACTTCCTCAATATGTCCATCTACATCAAAATCACTTCCAAAGTGGGCCAGACAAGCCTCTAGTGGATCTTCAAATTTCAAATGGGGTAAGTGATTTTCCACCAATTCATGAATGTAACTAACTTCAAAAACCCCATCATACTCATCGGGAGGTTGCTTAGTGACATTAGAAATGTTCACTTGGACTGTCATTTTTCCCCAAAGAAATTTGCATCACTCCATTCCTACAATTGATCAAGGCATTTGAGGTGGCAAGGAACGGTCTCCTCAAGATTATTGGAATTTTGGGTTCAGCCCCATATATGTGTTTGATATCCAAGACAACAAAATCGACAGGAAACACAAAGTCTCTGACTTTGATAAGAATGTCTTCAACTACTCCTTTGGGGTATCGAATCGATGCATCAGCCAATTGTAAGGTTACATGGGTCTTTTTCAATTCCCCCAAACCTAATTCTTCATAAACAGAGTACGGAAGAAGGTTCACACTTGCACCCAAGTTTAGCAAAGCTTTCTCTATGTGATGGTCCCCTATCTGACAAGAAATGGTAGGACACCCTGAGTCTTAGTATTTGATCTGTGTTGGACAGGAAATGATTGAGCTAGCTTAATGGGCTAGAAAAGCCTTGTTGGGCACATTGGTAGTCCTTTTCAACGTCCAAAGGTCCTTCAAAGATTTTGCAAAGGCCGGAATTTGTTGAATAGCATCAAGTAGTGGGATATTAATCCGCACTTGTTTGAATACTTCTAGCATTTTATCCAATTGAACAATTGATTTTGCTGGGCCTAGTCTCTGTGGGTATGGTGCCTTGGGAACATAGGTCCTAAGAGTGGGCTCACTAGGTGATGGTCCAGCTTTGACTGGGTTCTCTGGTTCTAATATGGGTTCAGCATTCACATTTGGTTCCTCAGTTTTTACTTTCTCACTTGATTCTTCCTCAGGTTCCTTGGGTAGTTTGACCTTGGTATCAACCTGTGTACCAGACCTAAGGGTGATTATGAATTTGACTTGTTCCGGCCCTTTTCCTTTAGGGTCGTGAACAACTTCGCTCTTGAGATTAGTTTCGGATTGACTAGGGAAGGTTCCCTTGTCTCTGGCACTGATGGACTTGGCTAATTAGCCCATCTGATATTCTAATTTTGCAAGGGTTTGAGTGTGGCCATTCAAAAGTTGAGTAGTGGTCTGCTGGAATTGAGCAGTACTCTGAGACAATTGGGCTGTAGTTTGAGACATGAGTTTCATGGCCTATTCTAACGAATCTACCATCTGGGTCATTTGATTGGGGTTGAAGTTGGGTTTTTGAAAACCGGGTGGGGCACTAACTTGAGATTGATTGGGCTGAAATTGAGTGGGCTGAGATGGGCCACCTTGAGTTGGGCCTTTGGTCCAAGAGAAGTTCGGGTTGTCCCTCCAACCTGGATTATAAGTGTTTGAGTATGGGTCATACCTCTTACGATTATCAAAACGAGTGTTTTGATATAATGCATTCACCTCCTCAACAAACTCAGTCTGACCCAAAATTATTGGGTCAATCCCTCCATTCATGGCCTGATTATATCTTAATGACTCCAAAGTATATGGTGTGGGCTTTTGGTTAGACTCTGAGGCCTCTATTCTCCTCACCAATGTGGCAAATTTGGCCTCAGCCTCAATTTTGGGTTCAATCTTGAACATCCCCCCTTTTTCAGGAATGTTGGGTTTGATGGGCTCCCTCTTGATAGGGGCCCACTGCAATGTGGTTTCAGCAGTTTCTTCCAAAAATGTTCAAACTTCTTTTGTTGTTTTTTGTATAAAATTCTCACTATAGAAAGATTCCACCATTTGTTTGGTTGGGTAATCCATGCCTTCATATACAATTTGGACTAATCGGATTTTTTCAAATCCATGGTGGGGACACTGGATTAAGAGGTCCTTGAACCGTTCTAAATAACTATAAAGTGTCTCCCCTTCCATTTGATGGAATCCATTGATGGCCTGCCTAATCGAAACAGTTTTTTGCTTGGAGTAGAATATTTTGTAAAATTCTTCGACTAGCTTGGCCCATGTAGTGAGGACCCGGCCTGTAAGGCATAAAGCCAAGCTTTAGCCTTTTCTTTTAGGGAGAAAGGAAATAATCTAAGCTTAAGGGCCTCCTCAATCAGGTGATTGATTCTCATAGTCCCACTATCCTCAAATTCCCTAACATGTTGATATGAGTTTTCTTGGTCTAGCCCTTGGAATACAGGGAGCATCTGAATCATGCCAGATTTCAGCTCAAATGTGGCATTCGTCTGAGGTAGGGTGATGCAGGACGATTGAGTTGTCCTGGTGGGGTACATATAGTCCTTCAAAGTAATGGGTGAGTCTACTTGATCAGCCATTCTAATAATTTCTCCAAAGATAAAAGACTTTCCAACAACAGTTAAGGCTAATTCGGACTCTATCTTGACTAACATTTTACTCTTGCATACCCACAGTTTCTCTCTCTTAGGTCTAGAGCACATGCATCGGGCTCAAACATAAAGAAATGCAAGCCTAATCTATACGCAGGGCCCTAATGGTCTTATTAGATGATGCACAAGCAGTCAAGCACAAAGATTAAGCACAAGAAATTATCCTAGAGTTAACCTAACACACTAGACAACTCCTAACTGGTTTGAAAAGTGCACTAAGGCTTCCAATCCGGTCTTATGAAGCCAAATCAATCAGGTAAGTCCCCAGGATGAGTGGTGGGGTCACAATGCACTTGGCAAGGGTCCCACTTACGAACCAAACTCCTAGAACAGAGAATGCTACCCTTTGGAGGGACAAGACTTACCTAGACATCGACTTGACCAAATAGCGCAATTGCTACAATCTTTTGTGGTCTTCGTCCTAATGAGCTCGAGTCCTATGGTCTCGTTTCTACTTTATTTTAATTAATGTTTAGGTTACTATGTGAGAGGTGGTTAAACTTAATTGGGCAAGGATCTGGTGATGAAATCCAGTCCTTATCTTATTGGGGTTAATTGCCCTTAACTAAGTGTGTGGGGTCCATTTTGGTGTGTCACTCACACAATTATACTTGTTGAAATTTAAATCACCCAAGCCCCACTTGCAAGTAAAAGATTCGTGGCGTAAAGTTTAGAAAGTCTTACAGCGGGCCCATGCCTTTTCTTTTTTTTTTGGCAAATTTTGCAATTCTGAGAGCAATTTGTTTTTAACAAATCTGAGAGCAACTTGTTTGCTTAGAGCAAATCCACGGAGTTTCCTGTTTTTGTGTAACTCTCCTCTTACCAAGGTAACATATTCAAAAGAAACTCATATTAGTAAATCCCAAGTTAACAAATCAACTCAAAATTCTATCTTATCCTAATTTTTAAAAGAAAAAGATAAGAAATTTCAAAAGACACCGAGTTAATAGAAACTCTATCCAAAGTGGATTTTAAGTTATTGAAACAAATCAAAAACTCTATCTACAAAATAATAAAAAAAATCAGAAATTTTAAATTATCGAAACAAGTATCCAGATATGGTTAGAGTTCTCAAAAAGTTTTCAATTATAAGAAATCTAATCTTATTCAATTCAAATTTCAGATTTTAAAACTCTAACTAATCTAAACAACTTAAGAGATGGAATTTTAAAATTTCCAACGACTTAATTTAAGAATTCAAAGGTTAGCATCTTAATCAAAACAACTAGTCCTAAAGGTTTTAAACTATCTTATTAATCCTAATCTAATCAAGACATTAGTTAAACCAATATAATTTTTTTTTTTGTTTTTATTTACTGAAATTCGGAATTAAAAGAAATCCCTCAAAAAAAAAATTGGTCTTTTTTAATTATTTATTTATTCCAAAAATTCAATTAATAAAAAAAATATCAGAAAAATCCAAAAAGTAAGGAGGGTCTGAAAAATTAGCAAAGTGAAATACTAACTAATACTAATTTCAAAGAACACTACTAATACAAATTAGATGACTAAACAACTAATGCAACCTAAATATGAGCATGCATATGAATCTAACAAAGATAAAAAAAATCAGATTTTTAACAAAAACTCAGATTTGGCTCCCCGGCAACGGCGCCAAAAACTTGATGTAAATTTAAATTCAATCTTTTAATACTGCAAGTGCACAGCTGTCTTTTTGAGACAGTGGCAAGTACATGTCGAATCCCACAGGGAGCACTACTGAAATATTTTTTATTAAAATCTAAATTTTTTTATAATTAAAATAAAAAAATAAATCAAGATTTGAATGAGAGATAAAGCTATTATGCAAGATGAACGGATAATACTAATGATAAAGGTAGATCAGAGCAACAAAGAATCCATTAATTAATTTCAATTCTCAATCTATATACTTTAATTTAGTCTTTTGTCTTGCAAATAACTCAGATCAGAAACTACTCAATGTTTATGATCCGGACGATATATATATTTTTAAATTCAATTCTTAAGCAGAAGAACTCAATATCTCCATCACCTCATAAAAATATAAATTACTTTAAGCGTCGGTTAACAAATTAAGCATAAGATATCAAAGGTATAAAAACCTAAGTATATTTTATCAAAAGAAGATTAACGGATCAAAAAGAAATTTATTAAAGATATAAAGCGGAGGTTTGCCTGTGGCGTGAAGGTAAATCTATTATTTCATTAAACAATGCATCATAAGGACAAAATAATTAAATTAAAGACATAGAACAAAAATAAAATTACTTAACTTCACTTTGTGCTCCGATCCAGAAAAATCTACTCCTCCATTGCAAAAGATATGATTTTCATTGAAAACTTCATGGCAATTACAATTTTCTCTCACACTTTTCTAATCCAGTTCTAGAACAGGGTTCCAGAATACCCACATATTTTTCTTTTCTTTTCTTTTTTCTAGAGAGAGAAAAGGTAAAGAGAGAAAAGAAGTAGGGAAGAAGAGAAAGAAGAGAGGATACTTAGGGACGTCCAAGGGAGGGAGTGACTCCCCTATGCTACTTTTTGGTTCCTTTTATTTCTCCGGTTATCTATTAGATACATTGAATCTGAACACCTTCTCTGTAGATTTGATTTTTTTTTTCATTATAAGGTATATCTCTTAATCTTTTTGACTTTGAATGAGATGGAAGCTTTTAGAAGCCTCTGGGTGGCTTGACTAATCTTCAAATAGGGTTCCACAAGGGATGTGTAGCAATTGATTATCAACGGTGTTGATTTAATTGCAATCTCGTCTAAAAATGAACATGAAAATATCTAGGCCCATAACTTCGCCAAATATAGCGTTGCTTTGCAAGTTCTTGGGCTCCACGAATATTTACTCTGAATAAGCTTTCCAACGGTAGGTAAATTTAATCGATCCGACGGTCGGATTGAAAGTTATGGCCATTTGAAGATGAGTTATCATAAGAAAAACGAGATTAACTTTTAAATTTTGATTTGCAATGGATTCTATCTCTGTGCAACTTTCATTTTTGAAAGGATATCAGATGTAGATGATTTAAACTTTTCTTGTTTTGTTCCAATCAGAATTTGTACTCTTTGAATTATCAATTAATAATTTCAAATTTGCAACTCCTGTGGACCTTCCCATGTGGGACATTTCATCTGCTTGAACAGTGAGCCCTATGAAATGTCTTCTACTGTATTTAGGATTCTTCAACTGACATGATGAGTGGACTTCTCCTTTGATTAATTTGCATATGGCTTGTGTGCGAGGTCCACATGGTGAATTTTTCAATTTACTTCAATTCAATAATGCAAGGCCCAAGATGACGCTGTGTGCTTGAAAGTGGGTTCCGTGACAGAGGCCTGCAATTTTCATTTTCTACACATTTTAATTTAACACATCAAATATTGAAGAGCCCATATTAAGGTGGAACCCACCCGGACAGAGTTCTACTTCAATTGAGACTCTTCGGAGCAAATTTACAAAACATTATAAGTTAATGCAGAAAATGTATGAAAAGTATGAAAATTCAGGTTCCTAGGTGAAAATGCATGAAATGATGAAATTATGATGCAATTCACTTAATTAAATCCTTAATTCATTTTAAAATGATATGTAAATGTGCAAATTCATGAACTCAACAAGAGAGAAGAGTGTTTTACGAAGAAGAAGAAAAAAATTCGTAGGTTTAAATACATGTACAAGCAGTTGACGATAGTTGGCGTTATCATCTACTTGGTTAATTTCGTCACAAAAAGTACGAACAACTAAATCATGGTTTTATTATTATTCTTTTTCAAATCAATTAATTATACTATAGGTTTAATTATTTGATAAATATCCCATTTAATTTTGGATTTCGGTAATTTTTTCGTGCGGAAAAGGAAAATTACCGTGAAGCCGAAATTTCCCCGGGCATGTACACAAATGCCCCTTTGGGCTTTGGCTGTCCTTATTACCCTCGTATTTACAAAATAAAAATAAGAGATAATTAGTGAAAGGTCCCTCATATAGAACTTGTAAGGCCTCTAATCCACCAACTTTTCTCATAAGGCCTGTAGTCCATGCAGCTTGGATATATTTGGATGAGAGGTCCCTAGACACGTCACTTCATAGAGAGAGGTCCCTGGACACGCCACCTCATACATTTTAATGACTGATTTGCCCTTTTAACTGATTAGGCATAAATTTTCAAAAATTTAAATTTTAAATCTTCCATTCTCCCTCTTCTTCTTCTTGTATCCAGACTTATGCACGTGAATCTTGTTGCAGGAACAGAAGACTCATATCAGAGGGTTGATCGGAGAAGAAGAAGGGAGGTGAAGATCAATAGATCTATTGGAGGGCCACGGTTCTCTCGTTAAGAGAAAGAAGATCCTCGTGTTGCAGAGAAATGGTGAAGAAGAAGAGGAAGCAACTTCGCTGCTGCCGTCGATCGAAGAAGAAGAAACAACTCCGCTGCCGTGACTGAGGAAGAAGAAGACCGGAGGGGATCTTAGAGGGCGTGACAGATCACAGATCTGGAAAGGAAGAAGCAGGAAATCGGAGTTAGAGAGAGACGATCACCAGGTGGTCCACACGAGTTGCTGATCGCTGCTGCGTATCGCCGGAGTTGATCGGAAGATCTGGTGTCGCCTGTTGCCACCGGAACCACGCGTCGCCGTCATTGACCAGAGGGAGAAGCGTTTGGAGAGGAAAAATCGCAGCCAAGCTTCGATTTGGGTTCTGTTTTCGGCTGGGCCCCACCTCGCCATGAACAGACGCCGGAGATTCTCTTCGCCGGAGTCGCCCCTGCGTGTGACCGTAGAAGAGCCGCAGCCCCTGCCGTGGCCAAAGTGATGAAGGAAGAAGAAGCCAGTTTTGGTTTCTGAACCAGAACAGAAGAATGAAGAAGAAGGGAGTTTTGGGTTGGGTCTAGTTTAGGTCAGCCCGACCCGTTTGCAGAAGAAGCCCAGTAGCCAGCTAGTCGAATTAGATAGAGAGCAAGGAAAGGTGAGGGAGAGGAGAGAGAAGAGCTTAGATGCAGGCTTTACAGAGAAGGGAATTTATCTGATATTTTGTCAAATTGAACTCAATTTCTGTTAAATTTATCTGAGTTTCTATCAAATTTATCTGAGTTTTTATCAAATTTATCTGAGTTTCTGTAAAATTTATCTGAGTTTTTATCAAATTTATCTGAGTTTCTGTCAAATTTATTTGAGGTTTTATCAAATTTATCTGAGTTTCTATCAAATTTATCTGAGTTCTGAACAAATCTATCTGAGGTTTTGACTATTTATTTCAGTTTTGGAACAAATTTATCTTAGTTCTGAACAAATCCATCTGAGTTTTTGGAAAATTTATTTGATTTTTTTAAAAATATAGCAACTTTCTGACAAATTTATCTCCATTTTGAAAATTTTAACTGAGTTTTTGAATTAATATTTCTTTGTTTTTTGGCAAATTTATTTGTATTTTCTTATATCTATTTGTGTTTTTCAATTTTATTTGTGTCTTTTAAAATTTATTTGTACTTTTTGAAATAATTTTAACTGAGTTTTGACAAAAATACTTGAGTTTTTGAATTTTTTTTCTGAAATTTGGAAAATTGGTTTATCTTAGTTTTGAAAAATGTATTTTCATTTTTTTAAATTTATTTGCATTTTTTAATTTTATTTACGTATTTTGGATTTTATTTGTGTCTTTTGAAATTCATTTGCGCCTTTTGAAATTTATTTACATTTTTTAATTTTATTTACTTATTTTGGATTTTATTTGCGACCTTTGAAATTCATTTGCGTCTTTTGAAATTTATTTGCATTTTCTGAATTTTCTTTGGATCTTTTGAGATTTATTTGAGTCTTTTGAAATTTATTTATAGTTTCTGAAATTTATTTTGATCTTTTTAAACTTATTTTCATTTTTTTTAAAATTTATTTCCTTTTTTTTTATAATTTATTGTGTTTTTTGAAATTATTGCATTTTTTTAAATTTATTTGAGTTATTTTGAAATTTATTTGTGTGTTTTTAGAAGTTATTTGAAAATCTCATGATTCCATTAATCGTGGCCCATTAAATGATAGTTGACTATTATTAAGGGATATCCCATTAATTATGGGATATGATTTAAAGAAATGATAAATTCGACATATCATGTATGAGAATCTATTAGAGGACTTTTGGCTGCATGACTTTTTTTTGTGAATTGCTTGCAATAAAGTCATATTTTGAGGGACCTCTCACCGAATCCTCTTTAAAATAATATAATACTAAACTCCGAGTTGGGCTGATAGTGATACCCGGGTCATCCGAGTCCGGCCGATTGCCACCCCAATTACAGGACCTCTCTTGCCACATCTCCCTCTCATTTAGAAGACTCCTGTCCTCACTCCAAAACCTCATAATCAACGGTCCAAACACCACATATCCTTCCTCCTCAAAATCCAACGGCCCACATTTCCCCGCTTAAATCTCAGCACTGTCCACATACCCATACCCCTCACCCAGGCACTACAGACTACTAGAAATTAGGGTTTCGTTTCATTTTCCGCCCACTCTCTTCCGTTTTCTCTTTTTTTCCTTCCTTGTTTTCTTCCATTGTTCCAAGTCGTCCTCCTTACAAACATGGGAAAGGGTCCAGGCCTCTACTCCGATATCGGCAAAAAGGCCAGAGGTCTTTGATTTCTCTTCCTTCTTTCTTCATTTGATTTTCTTGTTATGATTTTTCCTCAACTTTGTTTGGTTCTTTAATAGATCTTCTCTACAAGGATTACCAGAGCGATCACAAGTTCACTCTCACCACCTACACATCCACTGGAGTAGTGAGTTCTTTGCTTGATTTCTTCTTTTCTATTCTTCTCCTTGTTATTATTCCTTTGTTTTAGATTTTACACAAACAAACTTTTTGGTTCTCCTTTCATGGTTTCTGGGGTGGTTGTTTTCAGAGGAGAAAGTACTTTCCTGGGGTTCAGGAGTTAGAGAATCATTTCTTTTCATAGAAGAGATGGAAATGAATCCCACCCACCAAACAGGTGAACTGAAACAGCAGGAATGGAAGTCTTCTGTTTCCTAATGAAATAACTATGAGAAGAAAATGATGGGAATCGCAGGGTTGCAACTTGCCCTTTGGGTGACAGTTTTATGTGGCATTTTATTTCTGGGGTTGATGTCATTTTCTGCTGAAAATGAATACCGAAGACTTTTTTTCCCCCTCCCTGTTGCTTCAGTTCTTATTGTTTTATGTGGTGAAATAATTTATAGGATGCAATGAGTTTTTACCGCTTGTCTAACATTGCAAAAATGATTCTCTACAAGTTGGGTCTAAATGTGACTTCTGAAATTAGTTTAGAGAATGCTTCCACTTGTGAACTGTGAGAATGTTAGCAGGGGAAAATGGAAAATCATTCTCCGTTAGAAAGCTTTTATATGTGAAAATGGTCCACTTAACTGTACCCTTGTGGTTTTTCATTTTTGAATGGTTGGAATATTTTTTTGAATGGTTATTGGGTTATATTTTCAATTTCATATTGCAATGTGAAGAATCCTTTAATTTTATGTACTGAAAATTGTTTTCCTTTTGCCTTTATGAATGCATTAATTGGTGTTTTGTGTTTGTACTAAAAGCTTAGCCTGCTTAGGGCCTATTTGGAGACTCTTGTCTGTTTGAAATGGAGCTGATTCAATTAGATTTGTTTGAAGTAGAGCTCTTCTAACTGGATGCTTTTACAAATATACTGTTTGGTATGCCTAATTCAATTAAGAAATGCAAACTTATTATATATATATATATATATAGAAGTTATTTGCAAACTTGTCATATAGTAAAAGTAGTACAAGCAAATTTGTCATATAATAAAAGTAGTACAAGCAAACTTGTCATGCAGTAGAAGTTACAAAGGTAAACTTGTCAAATGAAACAACAAAGTCTTTTTCTGTTGATTGATTTAGATGTTGATTGCCTGTTTAAAATTTATCATGTTATTACTATTTGAGACATAGGCAATATGATGTAGGCACTAGGGTTAGGGCTTGCATAGAAAAGTGCCAAAACACGATGGTGTCCGCTAGACACCATAACATGTCTCTGCAGTGACTAGTAACAAGCACTAAGACGCACCGCACCTCAAAGGGATAGAAAACCCACCAATATTATTCCAGTAATAAAAAAAAGAGTTATAAGTCTCTTATAATGCATATAAATCGGAAAAGAAATCTTAGGGGCTAAGTGGCCCAATCATACTAGGAAAGAGGTGCAAAATTAAAAACTATAGAATAAAATTAGAAATCTAACAACAAATAATTATGGAAATAAAAAAAAACTCCTAAACTATTTTGGGTGGTCCCACACGTGGGCCACAGCCTTCTTGCAATGACCCATCAGATTGCATCATAAAATGTTCTAAAGCAATTTTAGTTGGAGATTCATTGCAGCCTTCCAAATAGTCTAAAGCTCAAACATTTGTTTCACTCACTTTTAGGCAATGTTTGTTTTTAAAGAGGTATAGTAAATTATGTGGGAAACTCTTAGCCACCAAAAATTTTAATTTACCATATTCGGTTGGTCACGACAAGTGAGAAAGTCTATTTTCAGCCACCAAAAGTTTTACTTTTACTTTTCTAGTCCCCAAAAAACTTAACCCCATAAAAGATAAGTACAATGGTTATGTTATGTCGTTACCACTTGTTTACTTCCTTTGTTTTTTGGGTACTTACTCACACACCCACACACTCATTCTACTCAAAGTCCCTATCCAACAGACTTAGGGATCGATCTCTAGTTGCATTTGTGGATTGCAAGATGCCTCACCACTTGGGCTACAACTGGATTGGCGGGTACTTACACACCCACACACTCATGCTACTCAAAGTCCCTCCAACAGACCTAGGGATCGATCTCTAGTTGTATTTGTGGATTTTAAGATGCCTCACCACTTAGGCTACAACTGGATTGATGCTTGTTTACTTCTCATCTCACTTCAGATTATTTACCTTATCAAAACAAGTGCACTTTTACTTTACTGAAAAGTATCTTTTTTATCTAACCATTATTTTTTCCACTGATTTGACATTTACTTTATCTTATTTTACCATTGCATAAAACAAAAATGCAATAATAGATCGGTACTTGGATAAGTTGATAGTCTACTGAAGAAAATGTTTTATTAGAGAATCAAGTTCTCACACATATGGCTTCGCGTTATTGAGGAGAAATTTGTACTGCAAAAAGTTACATCTATGGCAAAGTGATTTCCAAAAAGAGGAAAGAAAAAAAAAAAAAAAAAAACCAAAGCATAATTTTTCTCTAGTGAACCCACTCCTCTCATTTCTAAGTGATGCTATTCTTTTTACTATTTTGTCTTTTGCTACCTCCTGTTAGGATGTGATTATACTCAATTTTTTGTAATAAATGCTGAACACTAGAAAACCTTGAAGAATCATGTCATCAGCGAAAGAAAAGGGAAAGGGGAGGAGCGAATATCATTATTTGCTGTGATGTTCTTTTTCTATGTTTGATATCTCACCGGAAAAGCAAGCCCACTTTCTTCTAATTTCTCTCCATTTTTGAGAGAGAGAGAGAGAGAGAGAGAGAGAGAGAGAGCGAGAGTTGGGGGCTACAAGTGGATTGGTGCTTGTTAACTTCTCATCTTACTTCAGATTACTTTACCAAATGAAAACAAATGCATTTTTTCTTTACCAAAAGGTATATTTCACCTTTATCTAACCATTACCTTTTCTGGTGATGACATTTACTTACCTTATTTTATCGGTGAATAAAACAAACATTGCAAGGTGCTTAGTGTTGCAACCACAAGGTTAAAGGTTTGAGTCACACCACAATTCAACAAAAAGAAGTGTATAATCGCACACTATATTAGTATATATGATGCTTTCAATGTTGTCATCTTAGATTTATATGGTTGTGGGCTCTTTTCTGGCTATTTTGTAACTTTTCTGGCTATTTTGTAAGCCTTTCTTTCCTTTTCATGGGTTGTTAGCCTTCCCAGCTTTAGGGTCTTTTGGGCTTTGTTCCTGAGGCTGCTCCTCAATTATTCCCCATTTGAGAGGGCCAAGTGATTGGTAGCTTCCTCTGCATTCTTTGTACTTGTTCATTCTCTTTTGGAGTATTTATCTCTTATCTTCCAAAAAAAGGGGTAAATTCTTAGGACGAGATGAGCTAGCGAATAACATAAGTGAGGAATAGCATGAACTACATACTACTTCCATGGTTTAATTTACATCCCTATAAAAACAGAGAAAAGAAATGTGTGTGTAGAATTTGTTTATTTTATATAGTGTTTTGTTTGATAACAATGCTTGTACAACACCAGTGACGTCTCTGGTTATGTAAGAGTAGAAGATGATTATTGTATGAATAGATTGATCGTTACATATGATTAAAAAAAAAAAAAAAAAAAAAAAAAGATTTTTGTTACTCATTTAATTCTCACCAAATTATTTATTAACATTATTGGTTACTTAGGTTCAATAGAGAATCAACAACAGAGGGAAAAAAGGAATAACAATATCGGACTTGGAAAGAAGAAAAAGCATGCCTCATAAACACTCTTTAGATTGAGTTTGCTCCTCCCCATAAAAACTGAGAATGAAACAGAAAGGAGAGAAGTCAGATGATGAAGATCTTTCTTGTTCTTTCTCACGATAGACTACCTCTTTATGTATATTTTATCTAGATGTTGGGCATGGCATTGGTTCTCATTCTCCTTGTCACCACCTGGGATTTAAATCGCATTGCCGGTCTTCTTGACAGTGGGGACAGAGGAGTCTGCTGATTGTGCTGAATTGATGATACAGGCATGTCGGGTCTTAAAAAACCACCAAAAGAAAATTTCAAAAAATCAAAATAAATAAATAGATAATAGAAACAATGCTAAAAAATGTGTAATTTGATGATGTAATTTATATGTTAGACCAATTACATAGATATCTAGTTTTTCTCAATGCTAGTGCAATGTTTATCACTTATTGTAGCTAATAGAACAATCATTTAACACATAGAAAGCCCCAAAATTACGAATATATAATAACTTTTTATATGACTTAACACTCATAGTAACATTAAATAAAGGGTGAGGGCTTGGGGCCATGCGGCAGCTAATTAATCAATACCATATTGAGATTCAAGTTGTGATTGAAACAGGTTGATGTCATCTAGGATCTCTTTTTTGATGAGCCATTGTAGGAACTCTGGTTCTATATCCGTCCACTTGAGATTATTGACATAGCTTATTTGTCCTGAGGACATATAGAAGAGATTTTGCCCATTGGTGAACTGCCTTGAGGGAACAGATCTCCAATCTGTTGTTAAAATTTTATGCGCTAGGTGGGACATTGAAGTGGCCATTGCTGCTTATTTGAACATTGTGATCTGATCATTTTTAACTCCCTTGTCTTACCATTAGGTAAATGGTGGTATTTTCCTCTCATTTTTTCCACAGTTAATTTTTACTGTGATAGAATGAATTGCTGATCATTTAATACATAAAAAGCCTCAAAATTACAAATATATAATAGCTGTATATATAACTTAACACTCCGAGTAACATTAAAATAATGGTGAGGGCTTGGGGCCATGGGGCAGCTAATTCTTGAGTTTCAAGGTGGCTCGAGCCTATCTTCATCATATTACCATTATCTCCAATCTTTATTAGGTGAGAAACTCAATGTTTAAAATACCTAAGATTATCAAACAACTCCAGCTTCGTCTTCTCACTGATAAATCTCTTGCAGCATTGATAGTCAATCTTGTGCTGTTCACCATCATACTAATATTTTGCTTCTCAGTCCCCTTATCCACATTGTTGAGTAAGTATTTGTTTTGGGTATCATAATAGTGCTTGTCTCTTTCATTTCAATCTTCAAACTGAAGAAAAATGAAAAATTTGAGTTCCATTTTTTATTTTTTGGTTTAGTTATTATGTAACTCAGTCCTTACTGATCTCATACCAGTTCATACGATTCCCATACCAGACAGTGCTGTCCATTCCAGTCTCGTGATGGTCTCATGCTGATTGTGCTGGTCTCATACCAGTCAGTGACTCAGTGTTGGTCTGACTCGACTGAGGCGGTTCTAACTTGGGTGGCCTTCTTTGGGATTCTGGTCGCTGAATTCTACCATTCCTGACCGAGTCTACATGGTGCTGGATGGAATTTCAAACCATGATCACCACCCTCTTTGACTGGTGGCACTTGGCAGACAGATGGTGTGGTCTTGGCACCTACTCATGCAAAAAATTGAGGCTGAAGGCTTTTCTTTGAGTGGGAATCGCACCTCTTTCACTTGTTTTATCTCATGAGCTCCATCCATTATTTCTTACAGGAGCCCACCCATCTATATTATTAAGATTCATCACTTGAGAACATTTGGAGAAACTTTAATCATAGGAGTAAAGCACTGCATAACCATGCCCTATCATCCTATCCGGAAGCGTCCTGTACAGTGATGACGGTCAAACTATTGGATATGAAGTTTTCGATCCTGTTTGTTCTTTCTGATATGTGATTGAATATGGTTGGCAGGTGATTACTATGTTCTTGGCTGATCGTGCATCACATTAAATGGTGGCCTACAACAAGTTGTTGGCTGAATTCAGTCTGTCAAAAATATCTGGGAAGTCAAAATGATCGACTCTCAAACTCATACAACAGTCCCCCCTTCACAACACACTCTTCCAAGCAAGTCTGAAAACCATTTCCCTTCAGTTTTCCATAAAATAAAGTGGTGTTTTTCAATAATTTAAATTCCTAAACAACGTTCTCAATTTAATTGTCATTTTTCTCTGGAGGTTTCTTGATGGCATGTCTTAATGGAACTGTCTTATGTTAATCAGTCATATTTTTATATGTACTCTCTACTTTTTATATGATATAGGTGGCTTCTTTTTTTCTATTTCTTGATGGTTTTTATAATGGCATGCCTTCTTGATTTATCAGATTTTGACGTTTCTTTATTCTTTTTTTTTTTTCCTTTTTGCTGCAGGCTATTACTTCAACGGGTATAAAGAAAGGTGATTTGTTTTTGGCCGACATCAATACTCAGCTGAAGAACAAGAACATCACGACTGACATCAAAGTAGACACAAACTCTAATGTAAGTAATCCATTTCGATAGCTCCTTTGGCCTCTTATGCTAGCTAGCCAACAGTTATTTGTTTTCTTACTCACTTGAGAGCGTAGTTTTTTTTTTTTTTTTTTGAAAGATATCCTATCTGTGTTTATTCCATTATCTGTCAATATAAGGAGGATTTATTTACTAGATGTTTTTTGACAACTAAATTATCAATGCCATGCAGCAGTAGCAGCACCACCACCACCACCACTATCACAATCACATAATCAAAGCCTTGTCCCAACTATGTTTGGGTCAGCTACATGAATTATGTTTTGCCATTTCAGTCAATCTTGGGCCAATCCCTCAGATTGATTGCACTTCTTTAGATCTATCGTTACTACTTCCATCCATGCCGTCTTTGGCCTATTTTGTTGAGGGGTCATCAACCTGTACAGTGAAACTTTTCCTTATTGGCACTATTTTGGAAGAAACGTCCAATTTTATATTGTTGGTTGCATCTTAGTGTAGATGCATACCAAGTATATGACGCAATGTTTATTGGTTGCCAAGGTAACATAGCATGCATGCTTACTGTGCCTTCAATTTAAATTTTCATGATCTTGACTATCATTGCAGATATTTCTACATGATATAAAGCTTAACTTCACGCTCAATTTTTTTGAAGTCATCTGCACTTCCTACCATTCCTAAATCATTTTGTTGACACTTGACACTTACATTTTGTTTTTCAGCTTTTTACAACCATCACAGTTGATGAACCTGCACCTGGGCTTAAGACAATTTTTAGCTTCATTGTTCCTGACCAAAGGTCCGGAAAGGTGAGGGGTCTTACTTTGCACATTTGTTTCGAAGTTACAACATTGTTGTCAAGGTGAGAAAAAAAAGAGAAGAGAATGTTGTTGTCTTGTGAATTCAATTAAATGTGTTGGTTTGCTCTTTCTTTTCTTGTGTGATGCATAAAGGTTCCCTGAGTCAAATGACTTTGGGGAGAAGTCTAATTACGTTATGAATGTCATTGGCTAAATTCAGTTTTTTGTTTTTAAGTGAACCTTTCACTGTTTATAAAATGACAATTCGCTGACTCATGTTTTGGAAGTTTTAATGAGGTTATTGTCGGCATATTCTTTATTTATATGACCGCTTTACCTTTTTTGGGGTTTTCTGGATTTGAATCATGTATTGTAAATCTTTATAGAAAAAAAGAAGTATTGTAAATCAAATGTCTGATGAACCCTTGGCTGATTTTATGGTTTTGAGCTATGTTTTCCAACAAATGAGAGATTTATTTCCTCATTAAAATATTGGGAAAAGTATCATGTTTTGTTTTACATGGTGTTACTGATTGGCCATTAAACAAATGTTGTTTCTGATGCGATTGCTTGCAGTTTCTTACCCATATTGTGTTGGATGCATTATGTTTTTAAATGATTGTTCTGTAGTTTTTAAGCCTGCACCTTTTTGTCATATTTTAAAAGGAGCAGCTTTTTCTTTTTCTTTTTCTTTTTCTTTTTCTTTTTCTTTTTTTTTTTTTTTTTTTTTTTTTTTTTTTTTTTTTTTTTTTTTTAAGGAATATTACTTTATAATATTTCTCCTACAAGTTGCATCTTCAGGACTTGCTAAAGCCTAAACAGAATTTTATGCTTCTCATAGTAGAGGAACAAAGGAGAGCCATTGCTTGATTGATTCTCGAGAGAAGGATTTGTCAATACTTGTTCCAGATTTAAAATGAATTGGATCATAATTCGTTTTTACAAAGTTGGATTACATCAGCCTTGCTAAATTGGGTATGCTATGCCATTAAATTTGATCTTATCTTTGCCCGTTTATAGCATTCCCTACCAAATGAGACTTTGGTCAGTGTTCTTTCTGTGCTGGGATTCGTAGATTTCTTGGAGATCATAGCAAATGCTCAAGTTGCATCTTCAGGACTTGCCGAAGCCTAAACAGAATTTTATGATTCTCATAGTAGATGAACAAAGGAGTGCTACTGCTTGATTGATTCTTGAGGGAAGGATTGTCAGTACTTGTTTGAGATTTAAAATGAATTGGATCAAATTTCAGTTTTACAAAGCTGGGTTATATCAGTCTTGCTAACTAGGGTATGCTATGCCATTAAATTTGATCTTATCTTTACCAGTTTGATTTGGTAGAAAGAAAAATTTGGTTACTGTAGCATTCCCTACCAAATGAGACTTTGGTTAGTGTTCTTTCTGTACTGGGATTCTTAGATTTCTTGGAGATCATAGCGAATGCTTCTTTCTGTACTGGGATTCTTAGATTTCTTGGAGACTTTGGTTACTGTAGCGAATGCTGCTTATACATGGGAATGAGTTAGAAACTGGGATGTGGAGGTAGATTTTAGATTGAGTTGGCATAGTGGATGTGTAGCTGCTTTAGACTGATGTTCCGCATATGCAAATACAGTGGAATTTTTTTCTAAAAACATGAATGCCAACTGGCGAAGGCTTCTCCCACAAGAGAAGTGTTTGGCATCGGTTTCTTAATGATGTATATTGGTTATTGTCTTTACTAAAATGAATACTAAAGATCTTTTAGAACAAGGATTCCTTTGATAGATTGTTTTAGGACATAGGCCGGAACTTGCAAGTTTGTAATCTGAAGAAATTTGTAATTGCAGAAAATTTGGGACATAGGCTGCAAATACATTGGATTTTTTTTTTCAAAAAACATGAGTGCCAACTGGCGAAGGCTTCTCCCACAAGAGAAGTCTTTGGCATTGGTTTCTTATTGATGTATATTGGTTATTGTCTTTCCTAAACTGAATATGAATGATCTTTTAGAACAAGGATTCCTTTGATAGATTGTTTTAGGACATGGGCTGCAACTTGCAAGTTTGTAATCTGAAGAAATTTGTAATTGCAGAAAATTTGGGATCCAACCCATTGTCTAATGAGTTGGATTTGAATCGTATTGGCAGGATTAAGTCGTGTTGATATAGTCTAACCCACCAGATGTGTCTCAATCATGGGGTTAGCTGGAGCGCGAAAGGTTTTTATGGGAATTAGGTGTCAACCAAATTGTTTTTGAATGGTAATTGGTAACTGAAATTTTATTAAAAGGAAACCATACAGCACGAGAGAGAGAGAGAGAGAGAGAGAGAGAGAGAGAGAGAGAGAGAGCAAAAATGAACAAAAAAATGATATCACCTAACAGGTCAAGAGAAAGGAAAAGATTGGTTGATCATCAAGCCATCATGATCCGTCTTTGGCAATTATGTCCCTCATCGAATTTGCACTTATTCTAACATGGTGAAAGCTGCCTAGCAAGGTCTAGCCCTTCCATCATGCCCTTCCATCATGTGTGCTAACTCCTGAGGAGGATTGCACTTTCCACTTGCCCATCTAATGGCATACACAGAGTGACCTTCAACAATTATCCGGCACATACCAAGACGATAAGGGGCTGTTCAGCATTGTGCTGATCGGATGTTCCGAGTTCCCAGGAGAAGAGAAATTAGGAAATGTGTTTGGCAAATGTTAAATGCCATCTCAAATTTTAAACTTCTGGAACAATTTTCGGAATCACTGCTCGCTACTATAATTACGAAACAACTTGATTTCGTTTTTTTTTTTTTTTCAAAGAATCGATGGCAGCCGTTAGAAGGGAATTGTACCCCACTATGGACATAAGGAAACGATGTCAAACAGGCCCTAAGTTTCTCCTATCCCCATTTGCCAAAAGGCAAAACTGCCATCTCTGCCATTTGTCAATAGAGTCGGGACCAGCTAGGCCAGAGAAGGAAATGATGGAAGATTCTGCATTTTCTTGAATGATTCCCGCTGCTCCAGTGAAGCTTGGATTTCCAGCCATGCTACCATCAAAATTGATGGGTGGAGGGAGAACAAGAGGGACAGACTTTTTCTCCTTTGCTTTTGTGTTAGAGGAGAAAAATTATGAGTACGTTTGTCTTATGTTTTTGCCCCTCATTTTTGTTTTACTTTCACAAGAGTTGGAGAAATTCTCCAAGTAATGAAGGGTATTTTTGTCTATGGCTTTCATCCAAAAAGATAAGAATGGAGTCACGTGTCTATCTCCTTAGGAACTCAGAGGGAACATGAATACATGGAATGGAAATATATTCCCCCCTCCAAAAAAAAAAAAAAAAGAGAAAAAAAAACCCACCCACCCAACTCACTGGAAATCCTGATTTCCTCAAAATGAAAACCCATTTAATAGGACTTCTCCAAAATTTACTCCAATAGAAGATGGTCCCACCTTAGGTTGAGCATATCATTAGTCATGTAATTTACACATAAAACTAAGAAAAATAAAAAAGCTTGGCACTTGAGAAAAATCCAAATCCCACCGAAAATACCCGCTTTCTATGAAAAAATATTAACTCCTATAAGCCCACTGTCAAATCTATATACAATATTTAAGTTTGTTTTATTTAGAGGAATTTATCTGAAAAATCACCTTTGATGGCCACTAACCAAAAAGGCCCACATAGTTTTAATGAAACAAAACCGGTCTTCCCGCCAAAATTTTCTTTCTTTTTTTGTCCTTTTTCAATGAGCGTCGATGTTGTCGCTCAATATCGAGACTGAGCGACGATATCGTCACTCGTTCTCTATATAAAACTCATTGAACGCTGCCTTTTCTCCTACTGTTTTCCTCTATGATTTTTGGCTTCATGCACGTCTTTGTAATGATAAAAGTAGCGGTTGCGGCGGGCGTAGCGACCTGTGGCCAAAACACTACGTAACGGTTGATATATAACGATTGCGACGATACGTAGGGGTGGAAATTTTTTGAATCGGTCAAATTTTTTTGAATCTTGTATAACAACCAATCTTGTATATTTTTAATAATTTGAGACAATAAAATGGTAAAGACAGCTTTAGGAAAGGCTGTTGAGGAGAAGAAATATGAAAAATAATATTTAAAATTAAAGTGCTTGGCTCTACTAGGTTTGAAACTGTAGTGCCGCTATTTTTAAAGTAGCGTAGTGGCCTCGACCGCTATAGCTGATAATGCGGCCGCTATGCTATTTTGAACTATGCGTCTTCGAACTAGAACTTTTTCCCAACATTGAATACCCCTTGTAGGGGTTGTTGAACTCCATTAAAGAGGTAGGCATAGCACACATTGACCTTATTTCATGCATTATTTACTATATAGCTTGAGTTTCATGCTTACAGTTCGAGAAAATTTCATCGCAATTTATTGTATACAGTTTATTCCTTTCATTATCTTTATTGTATGATAATTTTAGGGTGGCTAAAGCATCCACGTAACAATTTGGTTGTTCTAAGTTTGTCTATTGTCACAAACCCTAGTAGAGAGCATATGGTGCTAAGTCTTTTATTTAGTATATCCCTTTTAAGCAATATAAAGATGGGCACTGGAATACATATACACAAGTATAGTGAATACACGAATTTATATGTTGAGGATAGAGTTCGATGCAATAACCACTTGAAGCCAAAAGAGATTATGAATGAATACTAAAAGGAGTTTCGCACTCGTATCACTTACAGGAAAGCCCACATTCATTTCAATTGGATTAAGTCATTGAAATTCTGTCGAGTGACGACGTCATCGCTCATTTCAGTGAGACCAAGCATTTCAAGATTCTGCGGAGCAACGAGTGACCTCGTCGCTCATTTTAACCTTCAGCAGGACTTCATAAACTGTTGGGCGATGACGTCGATGCTGATTTAAATTGTAAAGTTTGGCAACATATTCTGTTAGGCGATGACCTCGACGCTGATCTTAGTTTAAAAAAAAAAAAAAAATAGATTCACTATGATGTGCACACGTACTCCATGATCCAAAGAAACTGACATCCATCCTCTACATGCTTCATTGCAAGCACAATTACAAATATGGAATACAAGTTCAAAAACTTCATATTCAAACAACTTCCCTACCGCCACCCTCTGCACTGATCAATCCTTAACAAGTTTCCAACATTATCCTTATACATTTGAAAAGCTCAAAATTGGGAGAATTACTAGTAGCAACCTTCTAGGCTATTTACGTGACAATACATACAACAAAGTTTCGGAATAATACAAAAAGGCAAAAAAACTTTAGGGTTCAACATCCTCTTCAGGTATATAACTACATCAATAGGAAGCTCTTCAAGATTCAATCGGCACGCATTCAAATCCCAGCTGCTCTTGAAAATCTCAAGAACTATTTTGGAAGGTTGAAGGAAATGGAAAGAAGATGAAGAAACCCTCACAAATGTCATTTTGGAAAAAAAAAAAAAAAAAAAAAAAAAAAAAAAAAAAAAAAAAAAAAAAAAAAAAAAAAAAAAACCAACAATGGGAAGACGACAAGAAGAATGCCTCCACGTGATGGGATGCTTCAGTTTATGACGCTTCAATCCAAAAGAGGTTGGAAAACAACCTCTGGGACCATGTTGTAGGCTCTTGAGGAAGGAGGTGGCAATGAAATCGCCAGACAGGGAAAACGACGGGGAGGAAGAAAGGAAAAGTAGGGTTTCAGGGGTTTTGTAGGGTTTAAACGAGCTACGACATTGTCGCTCAATGAAAACTTTAGTAAAAAAAAATACTAAAGTGGTCCCCTAGGACCATTTCCGTGTCATATGAACTCCTGGGGCCTTTTTTGGTTAGTGGCCATCTAAGGTGATTTTTTGGATAAATTCCTCTTTTATTTAAGTGTTTTAAGTTATTGATCATAGTTAAGTAACATCTGATAAGGACTATACACAAATGAGAAGTTTTTTTTTTTTTTTTTAATTGTGGCTCTGGTCACTGAAAACTGAGCTTAATGTAACCTGATGGCCGGGGATGCCATCTAGACTGGTGCCAAGATTTAGAAACATATGAGAAACCCACCTCCCACCAATTCTAATAATAGTTCTCATAGCAATCCCTTTGAAGGTGGGATGAATAAACACCAACAACACTGCAAAAACTTTATGTACATTGCCACCACCTCTTGATTCTTGTGTTTCTCGCTCCAAATTGCCCAAATGATAACCATAAAAGACATGTTCCACATTAGTCTTCCTGAAGAAACTGTCATTCTCCAAGCTTTAATTAAATGGTCAATGCCTCTTGGGAAGACCCAACTGCAACCAAACCACCTTATGATTGATTTCTAAAGGACTTGAGCTAGGTGGCAATTCAGATGATCAACCGTTTCTGCTTCTGTGAGGCACATTGGGCATGCATTAATAATTGCCATTTTCCGCATTTGAAGATTATCCATGGTAAGGATACCTCCTAAAATAGCCAGCCAACAAAAGCACAAACCTCAGAGGAGCTTTGATCTTCCAAAGGGAGGATGAGAGTTGAATTCACATATCTCCTATTAATAGCCGAGAAAAGATAAGGGACCGAAAAAGTTACCATTTGTTGTTCCCGTCCACATTCTTTGATAGCATTTTCTTATTTGTCTGTCATTTAAGAATTAAGAGAGCTAGCATAGACTGGAATTTGCCTGCCTTCTAGACAGAGGGCCCCAAACTAGTATTCTGTCAAAAATAGATACGTAACTGCTGACAAGTGCTCGAACATCTTGGGCACACAGGATCTGGAAACTGCAAAGCTAGCAGTTTATCTTTGATTAAAGTGTTGAGCCAAAAATGAATCTTCTCTCCCAGAGCCAATTGTACATTTGACATTAATACAAGAAACCTCCTTTACAGACATACTATGATGCACGGATACTTCAAAATAGGCAATGTATCGGGTCGTGTCGTATTGTATCCGATACTTCACTTTTTATGTGTAAAATCTGTGTTCTTGCCATGTCTATAGCGTATCCTTGCCGTATCCATACAGTGTCTGGGCATCATAGCAGACATAATGCCCTTCCAAAAGTCTGAATATCTGGAAGAGTTGCATGCTATGATGCCCAGTTATGGCAGGTACACTCAATGGACATAGCGGAGACAGATTTTACACAAAAAGTGAAGTATCGGATATGATACGAAACGATACATCATCCATTTTGAAGTATCCGTGCGTCATGACTTGCATGTCCCGACCCGACCATTTCTAGACACCGCATTTGGCATGATAACCTGTTTCCATAGACTGTCTGAATCTTTCCCTATTCTCTTTGATTGCTTCTCCAATAAAGCAATATTCATAAGCTTTATAAATCTAAATTCAAAACCTTCTTCCCCTTTAGACAAACAAATGGTCTTCCATCTCTGATCTCAGAGGTGAAACTTACGTTTATTCTTCCCGCTTTGCCAAAGAAAGTCACGTTGAAGCCGTCAATTAAGGGTGCTTGAACAATGACGTGATGCAGATAGGTTTTTTTTTTTTTTTTTTTGGTGGGTTTGGGAGGGTGGGGTGAAGGTTTGATAGAGCTCATTTGATGAGATGCAGCCTCCCAAAGCCACTCCTGTTGCTCACATTTGAAGTTCACCTTGAGCCTTGACATTGCTTAAATAACAAAGCAGAATTGCCTTCACATTCAATATTTGTTCAATCTATTTGCACTGAAGATCGAGTGTCCCATCCAAATTGAAAATAATTTGATGCTAGGAGCCTTACTCGCAGGTTTCGTATCATGGATCAAATAAACTGCACCTGCCGCCTCGATTGTTCTGTAGGGGCTTCTTTGACTAGAAGTCTAGAACAGAAAGGAAGGGAGATGGCGGGTTGCTTTGTCTCGAACCCCTTTTGACTCTGAAGGAAATGTTTGGGAGCCCCACTCCCCCCTTCCTGCTTATCATTCATTCGACACGAAGTGTGGGTCAAATATTGTTTTGACCATATCATAACCGTTCATTCGCACCAAAAAAAGAGGAGTGGCATGCTGTGCTAGTCTGAATGCTGTAAGAGTGCTATGGCTGGCACCCAAATCATGATCTCTCTCTCTTGCAATTAACTTTTTGTGTTCCCAATTCTTTTATGTTATGCATGATTTGTATTGAATCCTAGGGAAAACAATTCGAATCTATATAATGAATCCAATTACTGTGAATCTTATAATTCAATACTCGTTTAATTGAATCTTACGATTCAAGTAATTTGGCTGAGCAAGAATATCTACAGCCAAAAGATTAATTTTAATACTCTTTTACTTTTTCCTTGTTTTTTTGTTTCTCTTTTTACTGTTTCTATTTTTAAAAATGTATTTAGTGGTTAACAGACCACTTAAGATCTTTTGTAGTTTTGGGGAGGTTTTATAAATGAAAAGGAACAGGCATTAAATTAAAGTGTTCAAGTATACACATGGAGTTTTGTCCTATATAAATATATTTCCATATTTCAAAATTTTACTCAACTTTTTTTTTTTTTTTTCTTGAACACCTTTTCAACTTCAGGAGAAATCCTAACATGTAAGATCGTTGATTTCGATTTTATCTTTACTTCTATTTTTTGACCTAAAGATGACAAAAACATATATATATAAATATATATATATATTTATATATTTCAACTTATTTATTTTCCCAGTAACATTGGTTTCTTAATAAACATATTTAACTGTTCATATATATTTTTTATGATGTATTAACATATGTCAATGATGTTCTTTATATGATTGTATTATAGCAATGTCATTGTTTTACGCTGCTACGGATGGATTATGAATAACTGTTTTTTTTTTTTTATTTCCTTTTTAATTCTTAAAATTCTTAATTTAAAAAAAAAAAAAAGAAAAATCCTACAATTTGCGATACTATTTACGATACAATTTGATTCATCCCCTTGAACGAATTGTGATACGATTCCAATTTTCAAAGTAGTGCTTATATGTTGAACGTCACACAAGTCATGAGTTGTCCCTTCTGTATTTAATAACACGGATTAAAGGCTAATAATTGTATTAAATGTTATAAAGTGTGCTTGTGCTGCACAGCCTGGGCCACTCACGCCATTTTGTACGGTTCTGTAATTGCTCTTGCGGAACATGGAAAACCTCTAACAGTACCTGATGGTGGGAAAAATATGGAGTAGTTATATTTGGTGTTTGCCATACTTTAGCTGGCTGTTTTCCTGTTGCTGTTTTTCATGTACTTAATCCATTCATTGTAACTTTAGGCTTTTAATACTGCTGCGGTTTACTTGATCTGATGAGTGATAACGTCATCTGAAATTTTGGTGGTCATGATTACAGGTTGAACTCCAGTATTCGCACGACTATGCTGGGATCAGCACAAGTCTAGGTTTGACTGCGAACCCCGTTGTTAATTTCTCTGGTGTAGTTGGCAGCAATACTCTCTCCCTTGGAGCTGACCTCTCTTTTGACACTGCAACTGGGAATTTCACCAAGTATAATGCGGGTTTGAGCTTCACTAATGCAGACCTCATTGCTGCATTGACTTTGTGAGTATTCTGTATATCAAAATGAAGTTTGCTTGTAAAAAGAGAGTTAAACCTCACGTTGTTGAAATCATGGGGGCTAAAAGATATTCTATGATGATTGTTAGGAATGACAAGGGGGACACCCTGCGTGCATCTTACTACCATACAGTGAGCCCTCTTACAAACACTGCAGTAGGTGCAGAGCTGTCCCACAGCTTCTCAAGCAACGACAACACCCTCACTATTGGGACCCAGCATGCATTGGACCCCTTGACAACGGTGAAGGCCCGCCTCAACAATTATGGCAAAGCGAGCGCTCTCATCCAGCATGAATGGAGGCCAAAGTCCCTTTTCACCATCTCGGGAGAGGTTGACACCAGGGCTATCGAAAAGAGCGCAAAGATTGGTCTGGCTTTGGCTCTCAAGCCCTAGGTTCATGAGATGAGTGAAGAGCAGACAGAATGCATTCATCCATTTGGACAAATGGTGTGGAATGCAATAAGTTATGAAATGACTGGAACATAGTTTATTTTTTTGTTGTCTGTTTTGTCTCTTTAAAGTCATTGCTGGGATTTTCCTGCTTGTCTTGGTTGATGGCGGGCCTGTAAAAATAAGACCGGCCACTGGCTGGGACCAGAGAGTTCCAAAATTTTTCGATTCCTGAACACGTTCTCGTCTTTTTGAGGTTAAATATGGCTTTGAGAGATTTATTATCATGAATCTTATTTATTTTTGGTTCCTGACATGCTGTTGATTATTCATTCATATGTTTCTCATTTTATTTGCTTTTATCTTTCTGACTGCATAGTTTGAAATTCATTATCACCCAAATCCGTGCATTCAGCGCCCATCGTCCGAATCAATACATAACCTTCCATTCGTGGTTTTCCAATGTATTAAACATGGCAATGGATGTGAAATTTCCTATTACAGATGTTTTGGAGTCCTCGGAACCAACCTTTGGGCCTCTAGCATGACCCTTGCATGCATGGAACTGAACTTTTCTTTATTCATCACTAATGAAACTAGTAATATTGTAATGAAGGTTTATCTTTTGATGGTATGTTTTTTTAGTTTGGCTGGTGTGGCTGACTTTAGAATTTTGGCATTGAGGATCTTCTGAAGGGTGTTCAGAGCATTGTTATTGTCATCTAGAGTATTCCAGGGGCCTTTTTTTTTTTTTTTTTTTTTTTTTTTTTTTTTTTTTTTTTTTTTTTTTTTTTAAATGAGGTCCTCCACCTCAATATTATTTCAAAATAAAGTTCTTAGGTTGTGCCTCCCTTTTCCATGCATTTGAATTGGTTGTTGAGAAGATATCAGGGGCATTTGCCTACTGTCTTGTGACATAATACTATAAGCATTTAATGCCTTACAATGCTTGTGTCCAATTAAGGAGAGAATTTATCAAGTGATATGAGATACAGAACTTTAAAAAATGCTGAGATTTTGAGAAGATTCACAAGGGAAAAAAAAAAAGAACTTAAAAAATGTTAGAAAAGAGAGGCTAAGAGAAAGAATATTAGAGGGTGAAGAGAGCTATTCTATTATCTCATTATATATGTGTACAAATATAAAGGGAAAAATCTATTTATAGGCAAAGTAACATAAAAAAAGAGGAACCTTAATTCTAACTATAACTCATCTTAAGTGGGCATCTTTCATAACGCTCTTCCTTGGATGACCACCATTCAAAGACAATTGCATCATTAAAAACCTTGCTAAGGAAAATTCTGTGAAAAAAACCCAAAGCGAAGGGAAAAATAGTATAACATTTTTCAAGATCATTGAACTGGTGTTGGACGTACATAATGCTGCCTTGTTAAAACCTTAACTAGGAAAACCTGGTGTGATAAAATCTAGAAAAGGAAAAAGAGAACAGTGTACAAATGTCCTAAGTAGCATCTTTGAGGATGCTCCCTGATAAATCACTCCCCCTGATGATAGTAACCATTTACATAGTTTGATGATGAACTCTTTGCATGCCAATCTCATATACAAACTTCTGGAATACTGATTTTGGTAAAGATTTGGTAAACAGATTAGTCAGGTTGTTACTCGAACAAACTTGCTTGACTTTAATTTCATTATTCTTTTGAAGTTTATGAGTGAAGAAGAACGTCGGTGCTATATGCTTAGTTTTATCTCCTTTAATGAAACATTCTCGAATCTGTTTTATGCATGCTTCATTATTTTCATAGATAATATTTGGGATACCTGCAATAGATGGTAATTGACAAGAACTACAAACATGCCGAATCAAAAATCTTAGCCATACACATTCCCTATTGGTTTTATAAAGAGCCAAAATTTTAGCATGGTTGGAGGAATTAGTTACCAAAGTCTGTTTAGTAGAACGTTAAGAAATGACGGCATTACCATTAAGAAATACATAACCTGTTCGTGATCGACCCTTATGAGGATCAGAGAGAAAACCTGAATCTGCATATCCTACAAAACTGAAATCTCTACTATTATAAGAATTAAATATTGCTAAATCAGTTGTTCTATGCAAATATCGTAGGATGTGTTTAATACTAATCCATTGCCATAATTGGATTGAGTATGTACTCCTTGGTTTTGCTTTACGCAAAGGAAATCCTTCCGGGATTTATAGATTGTGGTTCTGTGTCCCAATCATCATCATCATTTCTATTTTAGCTCCCTCTTGAATAATTGTAAAGTATAAAGATATCTTCATTATCTGGTACCTATGCTTCTTCAGGGGCTTCCAAAGTTTCACCAGGGACTTTCATTATTCTAGTAAAAACGGATTTTACCATAACCTCTTCAGGAGCATTATGTGCCTTTTTGGGAGGAACCTCTTCAGCAGCGCTGCATGCCTCTTCGGAAGGAACTTCTTTAGGAGCGTTACTTGCCTATTAAGGAGAAACCTCTTCAGGAGCGTTACGTGCCTCTTCGGGAGGAACCTTTTCAGGTTTTGATTTATGAATATGAATTTACAATTTCATATTAGTATTTCAACTTTTAGGACTACTGGTCCATATATCTGTGAACTTCGGGTTCAGATTTAGAACTTCTAGTTTTATTTTGTGATTCATTCATAGTATTGATAAATTTAAATTAAAAGAAAAATCATGTAAGAAGATGAACGGTAACCAAACACTATAATTACTGTAAACAAGCATTATAAACTAGTTGCATGCATTCTAATAAATTGATTTTGGAGAATGACTCATATACTACTTACTGTATTTGAAGAAAAATATTACCTGTTTTTGAAATCCGCACTGGGAAGGATTCCGTGAATGTTAATCCGCGTTGGGAACGAATCTGCGATGGAAATCAGTGCTGGGAAAGAATCTGCACAGGGAATCTGCGATGGAAATCTGCACTGGGAAGGATTTTTCGATGGAAATCCTCGCAGGGAAGGATTTCGCCATGAAAATCTGTGCAAGGAAGGACTTCTCTGCTCTTTGGGTAAGAAGATTGAGTTTTCTTCCTTCTCTTAGAGTTTCGTGCTGATAATGTGTTAGAAAAGAGAGACTAAGAGAAAGAGGATTAAAGGGAGAAAGAAAGAGTTTTTATGTTATCTTATTATATATGTACAAATACCAAGGGAAAAGCCTATTTATAGGCAAAGTAACATCATAAGAGAGGAGCCCTAATTCTAACGTTAATTTATCTTAAGTGGGCATTCACCCAAGATCCATATCTCATAATAAAAAGATGTTTAAAAATATTTCTATTATAAAATTAGTTCTTTAGTCTGATTAAACTAAAGAAAGTAGACCCCCAAACATATTAAACAGGTTGTAGCTAGTGCGTACATTCTGAGAAATGGATATGGGCGATGAAAATGATGAGATGGATCGTCGAACTCAGAGGGGTATAAGGTTCAAGGTTGTTGGCTGTAAACTATTAGCTAGTGGCTGTAAATTATAGGAATTCACTTGGAAAAAGGGTGTCAACTATATTAAAGCCTTATCTTCTAAGTCATAAAAGTACTCTTTTACCATCATTTTCGCCTTTTGTAGCTGTAGCTCATTTTAATTGCCAGCTCCATCAAATGGACATTATAATTGCATTGTCAAATAGAAGTCTAGAAGAAGTCTACATCGAACCACCCAAGGGGTTTGCAGAATAACATAATTAGGGGCTAGAATAAAAATTAAAGAAATCAATGTAAAGACTTAGTCAGGCTTTCAAGAAGTGGCAATTCAATGTTTAACAGTACGGCTTTCTCTCGAGCACACGCACACGCGCGTGCATATATATATATATATATATAGCAGGCTCTCCTAAGCTCAAGCTTAGAATAAATCTTCGTAAGCTCATGCTTGTGGGGCTCACGTTTGATCCACCCAAATGGACCAAATACATGAACCCCCTAAATTGCACATGTCCACCAACTGTCGGTCGGATCCGAGTTTACTAGACCGTTTGATTGACTATGTATAGACCCGAATGGTCTATTGACCATTAAACTTTTGGGCCCTTGTGGAGATGATAAAAATCACGGTTGTGGCTAATTTTTTGCAGAGAAGAGGATCCAAGGGAGTCCTTGAGATTCTCCCCATCCCCATCGCTATGAGAGGCCCCAAGTGGGCCCCATCACACACTTGAGCTTAGGATAAAATCTCATAAGCTCATGCTTGTGGGGCCCACCTTTGGTTCCTCCAAATGGACTAAACACGTGACTCTTCTAAATTGCACTTGTTCACCAACTTTCGGTTAGATCCGAATTTACTAGACCGTTTGATCGACTATATATCGATCCGAATATATTATTGACCATTAAACTTTTGGGCCCATATAGAGATAATAGAAATCACAGTTGGGGCTGATTTTTTGCGAAAAGGAAGATCTCATGGAGTCCTTGAAATCCCCCCCACCCCCATCCCCATGTGGGTCCCTTGGTGGGCCCCACCATATACTTGAGCTTATCTTATCCTAAGTTTGAGCTTAGGAGAGCCTTGCTCTCTCTCTCTCTCTCTCTCTCTCTATATATATATATATATATATATATGCTCTCTTATCCTAAGCTGAAATAAGGCGAAAAAGTCTACAAAATCATCTCTATCGTAAACTGCCTATAATCATCGTCTCCAAAATCAAGATAAATCCAATCAGAACTGGATTTTTCGGTTCCATCATTCAAACAACAGAGATAATCGATTTTAATTTGTATACAAATTCGAATGGACTGTTAACCATTAAACTTTTGGGGCCTAGATAGAGATGGTAGAAACCATGGTTGAGGCTGATTTTTTTGCAAAGAGGAGGGTCTCAGGGAGTCCTTGAAATCCCCCAACCCCACCCCCACTCCCACCTCCATGTGGGTCCCACCAGACACTTAAGCTTACCTCATCTTACCTAATCCTTAGCTGCAGCTTAGGAGATATATATATATATATATATGGGAGATGCTCCTATGAGAGCATCTCCATATATATATATATAGAGGATGGCCCCTAAGATCAAGCTTAGAAGAGCATAAGCTCAAACGTGCGATCTACACGTGTGTGTGCGTTTTAGTGAATGAAAGCCCAAATTTTTTGATGAGAATTTTCCCCCCTTCAATACTAATGCCCTAAAGGAAACATTCCTCTCTCTCTCTCTCTCTCTCTCTCTCTCTCTCTCTCTCTCGCAGCTCTCCCTCTCTCGACAGTCAGGCACGACGATCTCTCTCTCCATTGCGCATCTCCTCCTCTTTTGCCAGCCCAGTCGATCGCTGGGAAGACGCCGCACATCTCCTCGTCTTTCACAGCTCTCTCCACAGCTAGGCCAGAGAAGGATGGGAAGAAGCTGCGCTGCTCTTCCTCTTTCGCAGATCTGCGCCATGTCTAGTCCGTCGACAACCCTTTCCATAATCGATTTTTGCCCATTTCTATCGGTTGAAATTTGAAAACTCTCTAGCCACGTCCGGGCCAGTACATCCTCCATCTCTCCGGCGATTGACTGCCAGCCCGGTAAGTGAGTTGCCATTCTTCCCCATTTCCTTTCAAATCTGTTTTCTTATTTTTTGCTTTTCACCCATTTCATTTGAAATCTGTGTGTTTTTTTTTTTTTTTTTTTCTTTTTTTAAATCTGATTTCATTTTACTCATTTCCTTTCAAATCTGTGTTTTTTTTTTTTTTTTTTTTCTCACTGGAATCAAGAGAATTTGGCACTCTTACATGCATGCATATTCATTGAGCAGTGGCCTTGTAGTAGGGGAAATCCGAAGGATGTCTTATAAAACTTTATGAGCGGTCCCAGCTTAAGAGGCATCTTGTACTGGCTCTGGGTCAAATCTCTGAATTAGTCATTTGATCATGTGTGAGATTACAGTATCCAAGGACGATCATGGTGATGGCCAGGTTGATGATGAGGAGGTGATGATGATGAATTCACAGCCGCACCAAACACAATAAGCACCAATTCATTGAAAAAAAAGAAAATTACACCAAACATGAATTTCCAACTTCCGCTGAAATCTATTTCTATGGTATTCATTTTCCATGGAATTTGCTGGCATGACAAATTCTTCATTCCCTTAAAGTTGATCCCCTTTTATTTTTCTTTCTATTTCTCATGTGACATGACCTCTTCTTAGTTGATCTTCAAATGTAATTTCAATAAATGTTCAGGTTTGATATTGCCCTAGCCCCACGGTAGAGGGCCTGGAAAAGTTGATAGGCCGGTTTTAAAAATAGTGAAACAAAAAACCATCATTTTGCGGGTTCTTTGAGGGTCGTGCCTGGCACTTTCACTGGAGCATCAGATTGGTAGCTCTAACAACACCTAGGTAGGACTGTCGATGAGATCGGCTGAGTGGGCTGGGCTTGGGCCGTCCAATCCCGGCTCTAAATTGAAAGAGTCTATATCAAATTTCATCCCATGTGGGTCCAGATCGGACCAAGGCTTTGCACGATTTTGAATATATGCTAAACATTCTCTAATTATTTTTATGCTACCACCGGATACGGGATGTGAATTGGACTTTGAACCCTTTTCCTTTTTTTTTTTCAGTGCTTGAGACCGGCAATGCAAGGCAACAAATAACTTGGTTGAGGGTGCTTTTTATTTATTTATTTATTTTTTTTAAGTGCAAATGGTAGAAGTAAGTGAATAAAGATATTTCTCAATCCTACAGGGATTTTGTGGATAATTTGGTTCAAAGCTAAGGACTATAATTAAATCCGTTGGTTGATGTACTTCCCCGGCCCCCGTCTTTTAATTAAGAACTCAAAGCCTGCTATTGGTTAACAATGTGGGGGCAGGGAGGGGTGGACCAAATCTGTTGTGGTGAAATATGTAGGATTAAACCAAATGTATATAGGTGACCTCCATTAGGTTGGTTCGTGACTAATTTAATGGTCCGAAGCTTAATGGTCTGGGCCTGGGCTACCTGAATAAAAGCTTAGGTTATTATCTTTGCCTGGTCCTATAAATTTAACACAAAAAACATACAATAAGCAAACTCATTGATCTTATTCTCTAACTTCAAACCCATGAGCTTTGTAAACTTAATGTTAGGCCTAGTATCTAAGTAACTAAATGAGTTGGACTCGAATCAGCTTATTTTAAAATGAACCCGAATGCCAGCCCCATATACCAAGATCATGTAAATGGTGGGAATACGTCATTTTTACAAACCTGTCCCTTCTAATTAGCCGTTAATTGCTGTTAAGAGGGGGAAGTTTCAATAAATTTATTTAAAATGAGTGAAATGTGCTTGCGGGTGGGTCAAGCCGAGCCTTTTCTGCCCATTCCCAGTCTCATTTTGGCTGGGCTTTAAAACCATTATTCAAGCCCAGCACGTTGGGCTCAAATCCTTTTTAGAAGCCCCGTATTTTTGAGGTTAGACCGGGCCGGGCATCCATTTTAACGGACTCAACTGACATGCCTGCACCTAAGCCTTCCGTGATCATATGTTTCCTATTTTTACAAGAAAGTAGGCCGTGCCTTTCAAAGCCTCCCATCAACCCACTTCTCCAATAATTGTCATGCTTCCAAATGAGCCCCATGTAAAAATACATCATTTAGTGAAAAGATGGGGCCCATTGATAAGTGCCAACCATGATTGTCCAAACTAAATTAAAATATTGAAATCTACAGATTAATGAAAATGACAGGCTAAGTTAACTTTAAAGGGCAAATTAGCGAGAGATCCACGAGTAATGTGTTATAAAGTCTCTAGTACATAGCATTATTGTTTAAGGCCTAGAGCCCCTTGCGCATGGAATTAATTTGGGTGGTGGTCCCTAATCATGCCACATTAGATTCTTTTTATGACTGATTTGCCCTTCTAACCGTTTGAATGGGTGCTATGCAATTTAATCCTGGTTTTTAGCTCCGACTCATTGTCTTACCCGGATTATTTTCCAATTTAAATGCAGTAAGATGAGTTCTTGATCAAATTTTAAATTTTAAATTGGAAGGAACAACGATTGATGGAAATTTGCCTACTGTGGCTTGCTTGGTGCTGCTTTTTTGCGTCCTCTTCCCTCTTTTTGCGTGCTTTTGGTTGTCCAGATACATATACAACTCAGATAATTTGATATCAAACTCATCCCAGTCCAAAGTAAAGTCAGATAAGATCATAACAAATTCATCTAAATTCACTTCAGACACAGATAATTTCATATTAGATTCAGATTAATTTTTATCAAAACTAGATAAATTCAAACCAAATCTAGTCAACCCAAACCAAATCTAGTTAGATAATTTTATATCAAATACAGATAAATTCATATTGAAGTGACATAACTTGTTTTCAAACTGGTTATGATTTCAAATACGGATAAATTCATATAAACTCACGTCAAAGTTAGATAAATTCACAGCAAACTCATATAAATTCATTCCAAATTCAGATAAATTCACTTCTATCCAATTTAATTCATATCACACTCAAATTAATTGAAAGCAAACACAAACAAATTTATTTCAAAATTAGATAATTCATACCGAACACAGATGAATTTATGTCAAAGTGAAATAACTTCATGCCAAAGTTCGATAACTCATACAAAACTCAGATAAATTGACAACAAACTCAGAAAAAATCATTTAAAGCCAAGTTGAATACATTTCAAAGTCAAATAAAATCATGTGAAATCCAGTTAGTTTTATACTAAACTCATATTATTTCATAAGAAACTCAGATAAATTCAGTAAAAACTCATAAAATCGTGTCAAAGTTAGATAAATTCTGTTGTGTTGCAATATCAAAAGAGAGAAAAAAATAATCTTGAAAGTAGGCACAAAAAGCATTCTCCCTTGAGCTCTTTTCTTCCTTCTACCCATACCTTGTTTGCCCCATGTCAATAAAGAAAGCTGGGTTTGGTATTTAAGTTTGTGTAGTTTTCTGATTCTGATCATAAAGATAATGCTGGATTTCAACAAAGAAAATCACTAATTCAATTCCAATAAAAAAAAACCTCTAATTCAAACATTAGGATGTAACCAAAAGCCCCACATAAAGCCCAGTTAAATTTGAAGTTCCCAACGCCCCAAAAGAAATAAAATGAACACTGCTTCTAAATTTCCATGCCCTCAAAATAAGATAAACCAAATTGGCGCCAAACAAAAATGGGTGTGGATTGAGAGAGAGATGGAGAAATGAGCATTGGCTTGGGTGACAGAGAGAGGGAGGTCTGATCGGTGTGGATTTAGGCGACGGATAAAGGGGGCTCCTCTTGATTTTTCTTAGGTTTTGGAGTGTATGACGGTCTCAATATTTTTAATCGGAGCATATTTCGTGACGTATAGAGTATATAAAGAGAGGGCCTTTTTATCTTTCTAACTCACTTAGTGTTATAAGAGGATCGCTACCTCTATGAGAAAATGTCTTGGACCCTAGGTTATGAAACGTAATGTTGGGGACCTGCCGCCAAACGCCCCAAATTTAAGACACCCACTTGATGAATGCCAACCACAAATATCCAAATTAAATAAAATAATAATAAGAATTTAAAATCAATGAGAATTATATACCAAATTAATTTTTTTAAATCCATTTGTCGAGAGTGGGTTTTGAACCCACAACGTTTCAGACTAAAACCTTGATCTAGCACCTTAAACCGGCTCATAATTTTTCTATGTAAAGAGAAAAATGGTAATTTATAGGTGTATATTATGTAGGTTTTCTTCCCATTACCTCTCATTGCTTGGATGAGAAGTAACGATTTTATCACCATGCAGGACCAACTTATCATCAATCCAACCTCTTGACAGTTACTAGCCCTCTATAAATTGACACTCACCCTAATTTAACTATAATTTAACTTATACACACCGTTTATTGAATTTCTGTAATGAGATATGGAGCATGGGTGGTAGCCCACATGAGATGAATTTAGGTTAGAATCCTATTGTTATTAGGTTTTTTAAATTAAAAGGTTATTTAGCCTATAAATAAATCTCCTCCAGTTAAATACTTACTTGAGATAATAAAAAATTCTCTTTCTTTATTTCCTCTAATTTTCTTTTTTTAAGCACGATGCTGTAAAAAGAAAATGGGGTGATTATGGGTGCACAGAAGGGAGCAAGTGAAAATGAAAGAAAGAAAAAAATCCAAAGTGCTTCATTTTGCGTGCAAGAGGCAAGAGCGGAAACAACGCCCGGCGAGAGAAAATAAGGGGTAGCGAGACTTTTCTATCATACTCATTGGGAAGCGTGCAACAACAGTCATTACCTTTTGTAAGGAGTAGTGCTACTTGGACAAACTTTTTGGCCAGAATTTTGGACAAACCCTATAATATGCCTTGAATATCATAGGTGATATTTAAGGTGAATCATAGGGTTTGTCCAAAATTCTGGCAAAAAAGTTTGTCCAAGTAGACTTTTTGTTTTCTAACTTCTGTTTCAAGCCGCCACAGAGTCACGTGCTTTCTTTCTTTTTCTTTTCTTTTACTCTCTTAACTCGGGTTACGCGCCAGAGACAGAGAAACTTTCAATTTTTTTCATGTGATGTACGTCTCCAAACATGCGCCAAAAGAGTCCATCTCATTTTCGGGTCTCACCATAACTTCCTCATCTAACCTCCAATCAACGAACGGCTTGGTTCTGCGTATTCATGGCGACGAACATTACCCAGTAGATACAACGGATCAGCATTTCAACAGTTAGAAATTTTTATGGACTGTGATTATGATTAGTGGTATTTAAACCATAGTTATACCCGATTTATTAGAATGCATGAAATCATTTTATGATGCTTGTTTACAGTATTCATAGTGTTTGGTTATTGTTCATCCTCTTGTATGTTTTCTTTATTTAATTTAAATTCATCAATACTATGAATGGATCACGAAATAAAACCAGAAATTCTAAATTTGAACTCGAAGTTCACCAATCTATGGATCAGTAGTCCTAGAAGCTGGAATACAGATATGAACCTATAGATTCATATCCATAAATCAAAGCCTAGAGTTTTTTGTTCAAATCCAAATAAATTATTAGGCCATAAACTTAAAAGATTTGACAGAATCAGAAGTTCTGATCAATTGTTAGAACTAGAAGTTCTATTTTAAACCTGAAGATTTGACAGAACCTGCAATTCTAATTTCATGTATTATGAACTTGAAGTTCTAAACCAAGCCTGAAGTTTTGAAAGAACCAGCAATTCTGATTATCAAAGTTGAGAACCTGATGTTCTAACTTTTCATTGGCCAATTTATATGTCATATTTTATTCCTTCCTTAATTTACTTATGATGTTAAGATTTCAGTTTTTCTTTTTCCTTTTCATTTCCTTTTTTACTTTATTGATTATCTGCATACGGTTAACTTATATGTATGTGTGTGTGTGTATATATATTTATATAACTGGAGACAATTACTTATCCCGACAATTGGATGCTAAAATCCACTTGCAATCCAAGAAACTTGGAGAGACTATAAAGGAAGGTAACAAGATGTCTTTGGAGGAAAAGGCGTTAGCCCTCATCTTCTTGCGCCATCACATACAAGACCTAACAAATGAATATCTAACTGAGGAAGACCCAGTAGGCTTTTGGAAATCCAGTTGCTTTGAATGAATGGCTAAACCTAAGGTTACAGATTTTAAAATAGTATTTGAATATAACTCTGCCCTCTTCAATATTGTTTCCCGTTTAAGATTATGTGGTGAAAAGGTTACGGAAGAAAAGATGTTGGCGAAAATATTATCCACTTTTCACCTCTCGAATGTGCTCTTGCAGCAGTAGTATCGAGAGCGACATTTCTCCAAATATTCAGGAGTAGTGCTACTTGGACAAACTTTTTGGACAGAATTTTGGACAAACCCTATGGTATGGCTTGAATAACATAGGGGATATTCAAGCCATACCATAGGGTTTGTCCAAAATTCTGTCCAAAAAGTTTGTCCAAGTAGATTTTTTGAATATTCAGAACTTATCTGTTGTCTCCTAGTTGTTGAACATAATTGCATAGTGTTGACGAAAAACCATAACTCCATACCAACAGGGTCTTCGGCAGTTCCTGAAGCAAATGCCAATTTTAGCTCAAATAGCGGCAGAGGAAAGGGGAGTGGAAGACATAAATCCTCCAGTAGAGGTGGAAGAAATAACTCCTCTAGGTAAGGTGGTTTTAGAGACCCCCACTCCCCACCACAAAAAAAAAAAAATTTAAAAATCACCAAAAGTGGTCTGCTCCTCAGCAAAAGAACAATTAGAATAAGAATCCACCGGCTAATCCTACCCACCATCTTGATGACACGTGCCACAGATTTGGAAGAAGTGGGCATTGGTCATGCACTTGTCGTGCACCAAAGGAAGTGGTGGAACAATACAAAGCATACAAGGCCTATATTCATTTAGCAAAGACAAGTGATCTAGAAGGCTGCAATTGGAATACCATGACACCAAGTAGGACTCCAATTGACATTACAAACTTGGAGACTCGAGACTTTTTTGAAGATGAGGACATCCGACCTCTGAGTAATGAGGAATTTAATGCTTAATTGATAGCACCCCCTGGCATGGTCTAAAAGACCAATAATTCTTTGAACTTCACAAACTTAATTTTTTTTTTTTTTTTTTAGTTCTTTTAGATGCATGTTTCTTAGACTTTTTCTTTATGATGTGGATCTTTATTTTCATTAATGTATTAATTTATGTTGAATGGTTTAATTATTCAGTTTTATCATGTGATTGCGTAGTTATATTGGTTTATTATTTTGTTTAAGGTATGGATTATGGAACTGAGGACAATCTCTGTTTGGTAGATAGTTCCACTACACACACCATTCTGAAAAATCATAAATTTTTCTCAGAATTGATGTTCACTCCACGAAAGGTATCCACCATAACTGGACTTGTGCATATAATTGAAGGCCCCAGAAGAGCCTATATGATGTTACCTAATGGAACCCACCTATTCATTAAAGATGCATTGCTTTCAAGAAGTTTTCAAAGAAGCTTGATTAGTTTCAAGGACATCAAATGAATGGGTACCACATTGAGATTATAAGTGAAGGTAATAAGGAATACTTATGCATCGTTACTAGTATTGGAAGCTAGAAGCAAATACTAGAAAAACTAAGTATACTCATCTTAGTGTTATATTACACAACAATCTCCAATATCGAATCACATTCGGTTATGTGCAGAACAACAAAGTCAAGCCCGAAGCTTAGTGATCCTAAGACTTTAAAGCTTTAGCATGATAGGTTAGTTCACACTGGGGCTACTATGTTGAGAAAAATCATAGAGAACTCATTTGGGCATTCCTTAGAGAACCATCAATTGACCATACCTAGTGGATATTTATGTACCTCGTGTTCACAAGGAAAATTGATCACTCGACCTTCTTTTACTAAGGTTGCATACGAATCCCCATTGTCGCGACTCCGGACCAGGCCGCCGGGCGGTTGAGCCTAATTCGGGATCGGGACTAAATGAAGAAGAATGATGAAAGTCACAATCCAATACTATGAATTAATTTAAAAAAAAAAACGTATACGAGTTCATAAAAGGATGCCACTCGTATACGCGATTTCCCACAGGTGTCCGCGGTGGGGATATCACAATCAGTATGAATATTTCTTTTAAGTGCGGAAGCGAGTAGTAAATCTAATTCATACATTCATGTCCAAGATAATACGATCAAATCATATTTAAAACCAGTATCAAAATGAGAAATGATCATTAGCTATTTCCCAAAAGAAAGTTAAAGTTTACATCAAGATCATTTAATTACATTACCCCAAAAATAGAGGCCAACAAAGGCCAATATAAACAAAATATCAAGTTCCCAAAAGAATGGTTAATCATAACCCAAAATGTTACGTAACTCGGACACCCGAATGTCTAAACGACATCATCGGCGTGCTACTCAACTAGACGTTGCGGATCTCCGACCGCCTCCTCGTGCTCCTCCTCGGGGTACCCGACAACGGGACCTGAGTACCAAAGCAAAGGGTCAAACACGACAGTTTGACAGGTGAGTGAAAAGACATATCAATAAAAGAAATTACATTGGAAAAACATTTAAACCTGTTAAAACAATAAATTTCATAAAACAAAAGGATCATCTATTCAAAACATATATGCAATTTAAAACAAGTAAGGTATCCAAGGAATTTGGGGAAACAAGCAATATGGCAACCACACGAAGCTAAGTCCTCTATCATCGAAGTGACATGAGCATATCGGGATGTTGACCTTAGTCACCGAAGTGAGGAGATGCAACATAAGTAACATATACATATACATAATAAATACGGGACACGACCACGGTAGCGAACTGGGCATCGGGAACCACAGTAGCAATCTGCGGCATCGGGACAAGACCACGGTAATAACCGGGTAGTGGGATCCAAACTGTAGCTGGCGGGACGGGAGGGGGATCTCCAAGTCGGTGGATCAGACCAACAAGGTTATCCAAGCTTAGCGGTGCCGACTCATAGGTCAAATATCATAAATCAAGACATGTACAAATACATATGATGCACTTATATAAACGGGTGGGAAGAGGTGCTCGAAGGCACAAATATCATTTCAAACGGGAAGTGCATATCGGGACTAACAAAATGCTATAGTTGCAAATTTAGTATTTTTGGGAATGATGAATCATAAATCATGAAGTTTGGGACAAGTATCGGGATTCGAAATTCGATCAAAGTGAATAGAGGTCCCGTATGTCATATTCAATAAAAAATGGTACTCCTTAAGTTTAGAGACATTCCGGGCTCTTTATACACTTTAGGATTTTCAAAATTCAAATGAAAGCTTGTGATTTGGTTTCTCTTTTCAAATGGGTTCTAAACAATGGTTACAAGTTTTCCCATTACAATAGGGTTCCCAACAAACACCTCTCAATCATATAAATATTTCATTTTTGCTCACAGAATAGTCCCAGGTGAACAGTGCTGGTCGCTCGAGCGGACAAGAAGTTCGCTAGAGCAACGAGCTCTCTGAAATGGCTTTCTGGGAGGTTTGCTCGAGCGGATAATGGGCTCACTCGAGCGAACCTGTTGGCTCATGCGAACCACAAGTTCGCTCGAACTAACGAGGTTCTGTGAGGATCTGGGGAGAGTTTGCTTGAGCGAATAAGGGGTTCGCTCGAGCGAACCTGTTGGCTCAAGTGAACAAATAGTTTGCTCGAATTAACAAGGTTTCTGTGAGAGCTCTGATGTGATTCTAGGAGTGTTCGCTCGAGCGAAGAATGGTTCGCTCGAGCGAACTATCTACTGGAATGGTTTAGAGCTTGTTCTGGACACTTCCTTCAAGCGACCACCAGGTTCGCTTGAGCGAACTGCCCAGAAATGGGTTCCGGGACAATTTTGCTCCCTTCCTTTTCCTCTCCTTCTTACAACTCCTTTGAGTCCCATTTCTCATCAACATGAGAAGATCAAGTCTTCTTCTCACAACATTTAATTCATCACCTAATCTCCATGAACATCAATTAAAACACCTTCCTCTTCTCAATCACAGTCAACCACAAAGAGGAGAGAAACAATCCACAATCACAAGGAGTCATTTAAACTTCAATCAATCAATAAATGAAGAGCTAACAACCACATTTTCAAACAATAAATGAGTTAGTAAAACTCTTAATGAGCATTCATTTCAAGTCATTGCAAGACAATAAAAACAAGTAAATCATGATAAATCAACACATTTATCATAAAATCATTTAATGCACAAATCATCAATTCATCCACTTGCCTCAAGGTCTCTAATCAACAAAATCAAGCTCCTAATCACCTCTCCAAGCTTAAGATCACAATGTCTACAAAAATCCCCAAACAAACCCTAACATGGGTCAAACAATGAAATAGGAAGAGAGAGCTCACAATAATGGAAATGGAGCTTCTCAAGGACTGGAAGAACACATATCTAAGAGATTAGAGAGAGAGAGAGCTTACTTGGAAGGTCCTCTAATGGCAAGAGCTAGCTCAAAGAAGATCTTGGAGATGGATGTTTCTTTCACAAATGCTATCAATAAAGAGCTCTCAATGAGAGGAAGAGAGTGATGGTCTTCATTTCTCAAGAGAGTAAAGTTTGGTGGAGATTTAGTGATGGGAAGCAAGAAGAAGAGGAGAAGCAAGGAAAACCCTAGACAAGGGTTGTTTTTGGGTTGGAAAAGAGAAAGGAAGGAGATGGGTTCTCTTTCATAAGCAATGCAAGTGAGCTCTACCACTAGAAAACTTTGTGGGGGTCAAAATCATAGCTTTCGGGACTTCAAATGAATTCGACGAAGAAGGAAGAAATGATCGTCGAAATTTCTAGTTTTCAAAAAGTATATGTTTCGCGGGTTTCGGGAATATCAAATATTGGGTACAGATTTAGTATAAAAAGACTGTTTTGTCCATGAAGCTAGGAAAGTCGGGTTTCGGGATTCGGGACGGGGACGGGATCAACATGAATGTTGAGGAGATCAACGAGATTAGTAGAACGAGATAAAAAAATATAAATCCAAAGAATCTCGAGTAATCCCCCAATTAACCACAAGTCATAAAAAGGAACCCCCAAAGGGCCCCACTAAACACAAAGACACTCAAAAATTCCCCAAAGCTATAACAAAGCTATTCTAAATCGAACTAAATCAAGATCCACTAGACACACTTAGAGCTAACACATGACTTAATCATACTAATTGAAGTCACTCGGGTCAGGGTCATAGTTATTAATTTTGTTTCGTTTCTGCCGAAATGGCCGAAATTTTTCGTTTCGCTCAAGTGGCTGAAACGAAATTTTGGCCCAAACTTTTCGGTTTGAATTTCGGTCAATATCGGCTGAAATTCAAGATTTCGGCCTATTTCGGCCGAAATTTGGGATTTCGGACGAAATGTGACTTTTCGGCCAAAATAAAATTTTACAAAATTGATTTTTTAAAACTTTTTTTACACATATATTTTGTATTTCTTATATTTTCACAAAATATAATTCCAAAAAAATTACTATAATGAATTAAATCTATATTTATTACTTTTTTTTTTACTTATATATGTATATATATATAATGTTATATTTTTGGCGAAATGTAATTCCGAAAAGTTTCACCGAAATTCCGAATCGGCCGGAACTTTTCATTTTATAGGTGAGAGCGAATTGAGGTCCGAAACAATATTAACAGCTATGGTCGGGGTCTTACACCCATCCTTTTTGCAAATGATACAAGGTGACAATTGTGGACCCGTAAATCCCCCTAGTGGACCTTCTTAGGTCTTTTATGGTTTTGATTGAACCCTCCACCCGTTGGTCGGATGTTTGCCTACTTTCTATTAGGAATGTAGCCTTTGCCCACCTATTAACTCAAATAATCAAACTTACTGTTCAGTTCCCTGATTATCCCATTAGGTCTATAAGACTTAATAATACAGGTGAATCTACAAAAGAATGGGCAGCATTTCAGGTAGGAATAGGGGACCCAAAACAGGTGGCAGAAAAGCAAGGTGATCCAGGTGACTTGGGAGGGGTAGGGCAATAAATGCACGCACACAAACTAAGAAACCCTTTATGGATCCAGGTACATGTAATTGTCAAGCAGGGTGAGAATCATGGGCTAAGACCTTCGGAGTCCCGTGTGGCAAGATGCTAAAGTCAGATTTACAAAGTGCATGGTAAAAGTACGAAAAGTTGATTGAAATAATCATAAACATGCAAGTACGGCTATTCCCAAAATTATACGCTCAAAGGGATGGATATTGGTGTATTTTCGTATACTTGATGCATTCGGAAGGTGGGGAATACCCAACCCCTAAGTTCGGATAAAAATACGAGTCACCGTCCTCTACTTTCTTTCATAAGTATCCGGGTTTGATTTATGAATTAAAAATTAATATTGGGCAAGGTTAAGGTACGGGGTTCATCATAGTCTAGGTTTCGGTCTCTTTTTCAAGGGAAGAAGGTCTTTCTACATTGCTCGGGTTTTTAAGTTAGGAAGGCCCCATTTTGGAGTTAATGAACAATTTTTTATTTTCTTTAAACCGCGGTTTGAAACATCAAAACTTGGGTTCAAAATTCAGAAATTCGTATGAGATTAGTCGAGTTAAAAACTAGTTTAAATGAGGCTGAAACACACTTCGAAACAAGTTTTGCGGGTCCCGGGGTTGGGCCCACAGGCCGTTGCACTACCAGCCACTATGCACAACAATTGGCTGCTGCACACAGCAGCTGGCTGCAGTGTGTAGTTCATGAACTAGCCGCTGGCCAGCAACTGTTGCTGGCCACTGTTGTTGGCATTTGTGATGGGGCCCACTTGTGTTTACATGTGGGTGGACCCCACTCATAATGATACACCCCTCACAAGGAGTCTCATGGTGATATAGATAAGAATAGCCTGAGTTTTATCTAACTCTCTATCTCTTTATCATATCTACACTCAAATTCAAATTGAGAGAGATTGATCTTATTCTTTATTATAATCATCTCTTAATTCGAATTTGAATAGAGATCTTATCACCCATTAGCCAAAGGGCTATATATAGACATGAGATATCAATTGGTACAACTTTTACAATTCATCTTCCTTCCACTAGATCTACAATGCTCCATCATCATCTTCTACATCCAGAGTATCCATGCTTACCCTTGGATCTTGAAGAGTGAATTATACGCGACTGATCTCTCGTAGATAGTCGTAGATCTCCACACCAGTGCCTGATTCAAGCCGACACTGTCCTTATCTCGTTTGTAGTAGCCAGCTCTAATAGATCCGTGCTTCTGCTGTATCTACTACCTTCAACTGTGGCCCAGCTGCTGGCTTGCATCAATCGCCAAGTGCGTATAGAGATTTGGCTACTGGGAACAACAGAATTCTAGCCGCTGAGAGGGCTGGGGTAGCTGGCCGTTGGATTGGAAATCATGGCCCCTGAGAGGGCTGGGACAACTGCTGCTGGGTTGGACTCTTTGCCGCTGGGATGTTGGGCAGCTGGCAACTGGAAGGGGCTTCCTGTCACTGGGAAAAATGGTCAGCTGGTTGTTTGGGAAAGGGGGTCTTGACCGTTAGGAGGGGAGAGGAACTTGGCCGCTGGGAGAGTTTGGGGCAGCAGCTGCGGCACGCTGCTGTTGTGGCTGGCTGCTGGCCTACAGCGTTTGGCCTTTCATCATGGGATAGGTCCCATAGTGGGGACCACTGAAACTGAATTCCATATCAGAATTTAAGGGACAAATAAAGAAAGGCAAAACAGTTTAATAATAATTAACACAGATTAACAGCAGATTAAACAACAGATTAATAAACTGCATAGCGATAGGAAAATAAACAGGTTGTGAAACAAATCAATAGCAGATTAAAGAAATGGTTAGTGACAGATTAGTGACAGATTGATAATTGTTAGGTTTTTGTTTATTGGCTAATTCATGGGTTAGACAAAACTCTGGGGTCCATTGAGTTGTATTCTTTATTTAGAAAAGGACTCTGAAGTTAAAAGATGGGAATGACTCTAAGAAGAAAGTCTGAAAGAATTAGAAGAAAAAACTGGAAGAAACAGTGCTGAATTTCTGGATCATCCAGAATGGAGGCCGCTCGAGCTAGCGGTCCAACCCTCGCTTGAGCGAATGCAGTCAGAATAGCCAGACACGCCTGACAGAGCTTTTTTTTGCACTAAGACAGAATCTCATCCGCTCGAGCGAATGAAATGTCCATTTGAGTGGACAAGGCGGCATAGTCCAAAATTAGTTAGAAACTTCTTTCTAATTTTCCTCAAACAGCTTTTTTTAATCCAAATCAAGTAAGGCAACCTTAAGCACAACCTAAGGGCTATTTAAAGGACTCAAGGGCTACTCTAAACCAACACCTCACCTCTTAAAGTTCTGAGTTAGAAATTTAATTAAGAGAATTCTTCTTTAGAGATTTATTAAGAAGTTGTACTGTCAAGTTCTCTAGAGCCAGTCTCTTTTGCATTCTTTGTAGAAGGACATCTTTTTGCGTAGAAGATTTGAGGAGTAAACTGCATGATTGGGTCTGTTGCAATCAACAGTGTAAAGTCGTTGAAGCGTGAAGCGACACAAGGTAACTTCAGTTCTTAGGTAGGGGATATCTAGGGAAGAAATCTGAGTTTCTTGTAATTGCATGATTCATAGTGCTTGATTATTGATTGTCGCGACCCCGGACCGAGGACCTGGGTCCGCGATGTTGATTGATGAGATAAGATAATTTCCCACAGATTCCCGCGGTGAAGATTCCGAGACACGGAGATCTAGCTCACATGATCAAGTATGCGGAAGCGTGTAGCAAATCACATCACAAGTCATGATTAACAATTCATTCAAGTGCACGAGTAAGAAAGCATCAAGACTAAGATATCATAAGCAAGAAATATAAATTGACATTCCCATCATAGTTTAAGTTACAAGATTAACCAAAAGTATGTTAAATTTGTTACATCCCAAAATAAGAGGCCAACAAAGGGCAATACAATGCAAAAGTATAAGACAACCCAAAACGTTGAATCAAAACTCAAGATCCTGCCCGACGTCTAGATGACGTCGTTGGGCTGCCACTCACGAGCTGGGGTTGGCTCAACAGCCTCCTCCGGGCACTCCTCCTCAAAGGCAATGCCTCCTGCACCTGGGCATCAAAATAACAAGTATCAAACACAAAGGTTTGACAAGTAATCAATTTAGGCGTGAACATAGAACAATAGACATTTTAAAGAAATAATACTAACAAATCTTGCTAAGTTTGAAACAAACACTTAACCGAGGTACATCTCGAAATTCGAAACAAAACTAGCATGAATACATAACTATATCATGAATAGTAAATCCACAAAGAGCCCATCATTTCTCTATTATATATAATGAAAAGAGCAAGCACGCACGACAAGCACGATATACATAGTATACACAAGACACGATTCCCACAAATATGGGATTTCGGCTGCGGAATCGGACACGCACGATGTGTAATAAAATACACGACCAATTTGCAGATAGTCCACATGTTTAAGGACCACCGGATAGTGGATCAGATTGAAAGAGCAGTCCAAGCTCAGTGGTGTTCACTTGGATTCATGAATGCACAAAACACGCAAAACACATTTTTAACTGGTCGAAACAAAGGGAAGAAATCACTTTTCGAAACGAGACATGGCACGACTAGCACAAGGCATAATTAATATGCATAACAAGCTTATGAAGTGATCCCCTTTGATTCCTGAAAAACAAATCTTCAAACGAGCTTATACTTGAATTTCAAAACAAGTGCACGATGAAACTCATTGTATCAAAACTAAAATACGAGCGCAAGGTCTATCAAGTACATGTAAGGACCTCTGGTTGACACTTGTATAATTGAGACCCAAATGTTGGAATTTAAAAGAGAATCGGTGCCCTCGAAGTTAAAAGATGTTTCAGGTTATTAAGTGTACAATATTGGGCTAGAGGTCCCTTAACATGTTCTAGTTTTCACTCTTACAGAAATTCTTCAAAAACAAGACATTTTGCCAATTTTGGTCAGCTCGCGGTCACCTGTCGGCTAGCCGCAGGTGGGATGTGGCGGCTAGCCGTCAGCTGACCGACAAGCTGACCGCTGGAAAATAAGTTTTTGGAAATGAAACCGCCAATTTTGGTTGGCTCGTGGTTAGCCAATGTGGAGTGTGACGGCTAACCGCCAGTTGACTGCGAGGTTGACCGCTGGGATGCAGGCTTCTGGAAAAGGAACCGCACAATTCAGTTGGCTCACGGTTAGCCGAAGTGCGGTGTAGCGGCTAACCGTCAGCTGACCGTCGGGCTGACCGCTGAGATGCAGGCTTCTGGAAAAGGAACTGCACAATTCGGTTGGCTTACGGTTAGCCGAAGTGGGGTGTAGCGGCTAACCGTCAGCTAACCGCCGGGCTGACCGCCATGCACGGGCAGTGCATTTCAAGTCAGATTTTCACATTTCTTCTTCTCTTTTTCTCATTTCTGAAGTAGCTGCACTTCCTTGAGCCATCATGCTCTCCAAGGGATAAATCCACATTTCAAAACCATTCACATTCACAACTAATCCAAACACTAAATTTCCATTTCTCATCAAGACAAGAATTCCAAAGTTTTAATGAAATAAGGGTTTACAATCAAAAATAGAATCTCAAGATTAACAATGTAATTCACAAACACACATGCAACATTAACCCAAAGAGATTACTTGCCTTGCCCAAATGCTAAACAAAACTTCTCTTTCAAGCACACTAATCCAAGAGCTAGCCAAGAATTACAAAAGACCCATGAAAACCATTCAAAACTCACACAAAAATGCAAATAAGAAACCCATTTCGAAATGGGTGTGAAAAGATAGAAAATCAAGATCCTTAGGAGTCGAAAGAGTTCCATTGAAGAGAATGGGCTGGAGCTCTTACCTAGAGATGCCCAAATAAGAAGCAAAGAAGAAAATGGAGAGCTTGCCCAACTAGGAATCCCAAGAAAATGATATCAATAGAGAACTTGGGATGAGAGGAAGGAAATGATAGTCTTAGAATTTCTTTTGGAGGTCTCTAGCTCATGCATTCAAGAGAAGAAAGTGAAGAGGAAAAAGGGTTTTCAGCCCTAGGTCATGAGAGTTGCAGAGATTTGGTAAAGAATAGAAAAAAGAAAGAAGGGAAAGTGATTAAGTAACTTTGCAAGTGGGGCCCAATTGTGTTAATTCTTGCATGGATGAAAACATGATCTTGCGGGCCTCAGATAAAGTTGACGAAGATAGATAAAATGATCCTTGAAATATCTAGTTTCCAAAAAGTATATTTTTGACACGGTTTTGAGATTTCAAAAAGTATGTCCAGATTTGGGTGTAAAAGGATAATTTAACCCCTTTTGGGCCAAAACTTGGGTTTCTAGGCTTCAAACACAGACGAGCTAAACACGAGAGTTGTAGACAATCATAAATCTGTTCAAACGAAATCAAAATCACAATTAACACAAAAACCATCACGATCCTCCCAAGCCTGCACGTACAATTAGGCCTTTCTAAGTGTGTTTAACTAACGTAAAACGTTCTCAAAATTCCTAAAGCTATAGCCAGGACTAAAACTAATTATATCCTAACCCAATGGTAACTAAACCCCCTTATGACTAAGCGCACACTAAGAATACACTAATCGGGTTAAACTTGCGTTGGGGTTTGACATTGATCCTTTTCGGATCCGTGGTTTTTCACCTGGTTAGAGTTTTCCACGCTAAATCTGGTGTCCTTGTGGTATGTGCTTGTGATTTTATTTCCGCTACATTATTGTTTATTTTTTCACACTGTTGGGTTGATTTATTGAGTAGATCAATCTATTGATCGCGAACCCTAAACTTTCAATTGGTATCAAAGCAGGTTGCATTAATTTGTTGTGTTTGATCTAAATAAATTTCTAGAATGGTGCTCAATAGAGAAAGGACATCAACTTCTAAGCCCCCTTTGCTGGATGGTTCTAATTATGCATATTGGAAGCAACTGATGATTGAGTTTCTTAAGTCCATTGATGATGATGTTTGGGATAATATTGAGGAGGGCTACTCCAAACCGACAATTATGGCTAATGCACAATTTGTTCCTAAACTTAAAGCCCAATGAACTAAGGATGAGAAGCATGACTCAAACTGTAATAACAAGGCGGTGAATGGTATATACAATGGAGTGTCTACTGAAGAGCTTCGTAGGATATCAACCTGCAAAACTACAAAAGAAGCATGGAATGTCTTACAGACAATTTATGACGGTACAGACATGGTGAAGGAATCAAAATTGCAAAGGCTGACTACAGAATTTGAAACCATTATGATGGAAGAAGATTAGACATTTGATCAATTTAGTACAATGCGGAAAGATATTGTCAATTCTTCTTTCATTATGGGTGAAGAAATACCAGAAAATAAGATTGTCAAGAAAATTTTTAGGTCTCTACCTTTGATGTTCGATTCTAAAGTCGATGCTATAGATGAAAATAAGAATGTTGATACCCTCAAGGTCAACCAGCTGGTTGGAAATCTTCCGACACTTGAAGAAAACCGTTTGGATAAAGGAAAATCAAAAGAGAAGGGTATTTCTTTGTAAGCCATCTTAGAATCAAGAAAGAAACCTGAAAAGGAAATTGAATTTGATTCTGAATTTGAGGATGAAGATAATATAGCTGAGTTTATAGAATGCTTCAAGAAATACATGAAGACAAAACAAACCAATTGGAAGAATTCCAAATCTGATAAGAAGGACCCAGCAAAAAGGACAAAGTGTTTTAAGTGCCATGGCTACGGTCATTATGCTAATGAGTGTGCCAACAAGAAAACGGGTACAAAGAAAAAGGCTCTTAACACAACTTGGGATGAAGAATATTCTGAAGAAGAAAAGGAAAAAGAAAAAGATCATCGGGATGATCCTTCCGATAATGTGAATGGCAAGTTTGTGGCATTCATGGCCGAGTTTTTGTCTGACAATGATAACGATGATGAGATGTCAGATAAAGGGAAAGATTTGGAAGAGTTGTACCATGCTACCTATGCTGATTGTGTCAAGATGACTAAGTATGGTAACAGGATCACTATTAAGTTCAAGGCTGCTCAAGAATAAAATTCTGCATTGAAGATTGAATTAGAACAAGCTCTTAAACAAGTTTATCTCTTGGAATGTCAGAAAAATTGCATGGTTAGAAATTTGACTATTGATGGTCAAAAATTTGAGAAGGCTGAACAAGAAATTGTGAATCTGAAAAAGGAGATGGTGATTGTGAAAGTTGAAAATAAAGATTTGCAAGGGAGACTGAACATCACTCTGTCTAAGTTAGAAATCAAATGGGCTTCTCTAAATAAGATGAACACTGGTTCGAAGATTCTTACAAACATCTTGTGCCGCCAGAAGTCTCCTTTTGATAGAAACAGTCTAAGTTTTGATCATGCTGCATCCACCTCGAGTACTAATGGTAAAACAATTTTTGTTTCAAGCGTTGCACATACTACTCCACGTACTGCACATGTTTATATTGTGATGAGTAGTACCAAGAAAAAGAATGTGTAAAGCGCCGCACGCACATCCGCTTGTAATCATTGTGGATTAAAAGGACACATTCGTCTCCATTACATGAAACTGATTAGTATAACAATGACCAAGCAATGGAAAAAGAATTTTTCTCCACCCAAGACGGCTCAAATTTGGGTTAGAAAATCTGATTTGCCTAAGGAGTTTACTCACACTCCACTGAAAGATCAGACTACACAAGTGTGTGTGGCTACATATAAAATGCCCTTATCAAGGAGATCAAGCTCTCACCCCCAGCGCTGCTACGAAGATACATTCTGGGGGAGTTGCAATTGAGTGAAAGCGATTGATCCTAATTGATAAGAAAGCTGCATTTTATTATCTTTAGCTTTGTCAATTATGGACAAAAATGGGGAGAAATGTGACAGATCAAGGGGGGGAACAAGAAGTTTAGAGGAAGTAAGAGACAACGCAAATCAACCTGTGCTTCAATGTATTTTGGGTTTCCTTTTGGACAGATCAATTTGTATTTTTCTGGGGAATTTTGTCCATGAATTGCAAAGGAGGAGATTGTTAGCTCTTTATTTATTGGCAAATTCATGGGTTGGACAAAACGCAGGGTTTCATTGAGTTGTATTCTTTATTTAGAAAAGGACTCTGATGTTAGTAGATGGGAAGGACTCTAAGAAGAAGCTATGAAAGAATTAAAAGAAGAAAGCTGGAAGAAAGAGTGTTGAATTTTCGGATCTTCCAAAATGGAGTCTGCTCGAGCTGTCCAAACTTCGCTCGATCCAACGCAGTCAGAATAGCTAGACGCATTTGACAGAGCTTTTTTTGTGCTGAGACAGAACCTCATCCCCTTGAGTGGATGGAAGGTCCGTTCGAGCGGAAAAGGCGGCAGAGTCCAAAATTAGTTGGAAACTTCTTTCTAATTTTGCCCAAGCTGCTTGTTTTAATACTAATCAAGTTAGACAACCTTAAGCACGACCTAAGGACTATTTAAAGGACTCAAGGGCTATTCTAATCCTACACCTCACCTCTCAAAGTTCTGAGTTAGAGATTTAATTAAGATAATCATTTTCTAGAGATTTATTAATAAGTTGTACTGCCAAGTTCTCTTGAGTCAGTCTCTTCTGCATCCTTTGTAGAAGAATATCTTCTTGCGTAGAAGATTTGAGGAGTCAACCACAGGAATAAGTATGTTGCAATCAGCAGTGTGAAGTCATTGAAACGTGAAGCGATGCAAGGTAACTTCAATTCTTAGGTAGGGGGTATCTGGGGAAGAAATCTGAGTTTCTTGTAATTGTGAGATTCATAGTGCTTGATTATTGATCCATTTCGGATTCGTGGTTTTTCACTAGGTTAGGGTTTTTCACTCTAAATCTGGTGTCCTTGTGGTGTGTGCGTGTGATTTTATTTCCTCTAGATTATTGTTTATTTTTGTACACGATTGGGTTGATTTATTGAGTATACCAATCTATTGATCGCGAACCCTAAACTTTCAATTGGTATCAGAGCAGGTTGCACTAATTTGCTGTGTTTGATCAAAAAAGATTTCTAGACTGGTGCTCAATAGAGAAGGGACATCAACTTCTAAGCCCCCTTTGCTAGATGGTTCTAATTATGCATATTGGAAGTAAAAAGCGATTGGGTTCCTTAAGTCCATTGATGATGGTGTTTGGGATAATGTTGAGGAAGGCTACTCCAAAGCAACAATTGTGGCTAATGGACAATTTGTTCCTAAACCTAAAGGCCAATGGACTAAGGATGAGAAGGATGTCTTCAACTATAATATCAAAGCGGTGAATGGTTTATACAATGGAGTGTCTGCTGAAGAGCTCCGTAGGATATCTACATGCAAAACTCCAAAAGAAGCATGGAATGTCTTACAGACAGTTTTTGACGGTACAGACATGGTGAAGGAATCAAAACTGCAAAGGTTGACTAAAGAATTTTAAACCATTATGATGGAAGAAGATTAGACATTTGATTAATTTAGTGGAAAGCGGAAAGATATTGTCAATTCTTCTTTCATTCTGGGTGAAGAAATACTAGAAAATAAGATTGTCATGAAAATTTAGAGATTCTGCCTTTGAGGTTCGATTCTAAAGTTGTTGCTATAGAAGAAAATGAGAATCTTGATACCCTCAAAATCAACCAATTGGCTGGAAATCTTATGACACATGAACCAAACCATTTGGATAAAAGAAAATCAAAAGGGAATGGTATTGCTTTGTTAGCCATCTTAGAATCAAGCGGGAAACCTTTAAAGAAAATTATGTTTGACTCTGAATCTGAGGCTAAAAATAATATGGCAGAGTTTATGAAATTTCTTCAATAAATACATGAAGAAAAAACATGCCAATTGGAAGAATTTCAAATCTCAGAAGAAGGACCCTACAAAAGCGACAAAGTGTTTTAAGTTCCAAGGCTATGGTCACTATGCTAATGAGTGTGCCTGGCTCTCAACACAACTTGGGATGAAGAATCTTCTGGAAAAGAAAAGGAAGAAGAAAAAGATCCAAAGGATGATCCCTCAGATAATGTGAATGGCAAGTTTGTGGCATTCACGGTCGAGTTTTTTTCTGACAATGAAAATGACGATGAGATGTCAGATAAAAAGAAAGATTGAGAAGAGTTGTACCATACTAGCTATACTGATTGTGTCAAGATGACCAAGTATGATAACAAGATCACTATCAAGTTCAAGGCTGTTCAAGAAGAAAATTCTACATTGATGATTGAATTAGAACAAGCGCTTAAACAGGTTTATCTCTTGGAAAGTTAGAAAAATTGCATTGCTAGAAATTTTATTACTGATGGTTAAAAATTTGGGAAGGCTGAACAAGAAATTGTGAATCTGAAGAAGGAAATGGTGATTGTGAAAGCTGAAAATAAAGATTTGCAAGGGAGACTGAACATCAATCTGTCTGAGTTAGAAATCAAACAGGCTTCTCTAAACAAGATGAACATTGGTTCAAAGATTCTTACAAACATCTTGTGGAGTCAAAAGTCTCCATTTGATAGAAGCGGTGTCAGTTTTGATCATGGTGCATCCACCTCGGGTACTAAAGGTAAAACAATTTTTGTTTCAAGAGTTGCACATACTACTCCACGAAGTGCACGAGATTATAATGTGATGAGTCGTACCAAGAAAAAAAATGTGTCACGCGCTGCACACACATCCACTTATCATTGTTGTGGATTAAGACACATTCGTCTCCTTTGTAAGAAACTGAATAGTGTACCAAAGACCAAGCAATGGAGGAAGAATTTTTTTCCACCCAAGACGTCTCAAATTTGGGTTAGAAAATCTAATTTGCCTATGGAGTTTACTCACACTCCACTGAAAGTTTAAACTACACAAGTGTGGGTGGCTACATATAAAATGCCCTGATCAAGGAGATCAAGCTCTCACCCCCAGCGCTGTTACGAAGATACATTCTGGGGGAGTTGCAATTGAGGGAAAGCGATTGATCCTAATTGATAAGAAAGCTGCATTTTATTATCTTTAGCTTTGTCAAATATGGACAAAAATGGGGAGAAATGTGATAGATAAAGGAGGAGAACAAGAAGTTTAGAGGAAGTAAGAGACAATGCAGATCAAAATGTGCTTCAATGTATTTTGGGTTTCCTTTGGGGTGGATCAATTTGTATTTTTCTAGGAAATTTTGTCGATGAATTGCAAAGGAGAGATTGTTAGGTCTTTATTTATTGGCAAATTCATGGGCTGGAGAAAACTCAAGGGTTCAATGAGTTGTATTCTTTATTTAGAAAAGGACTCTGATGTTAGTAGATGGGAAGGACTCTAAGAAGAAGGTCTGACAGAATTAAAAGAAGAAAGTTGGAAGAAAGATTGTTGAATTTTCGAATCTTCCAAAATGGAGTCCGCTTGAGCTGTCCAAGCTTCGCTCGATGGAACGTACTCAGAATCGCCAGACTCACATGTCAGAGCTTTTTTTGTGCTGAGACAGAACCTCATCCTTTTGAGCTGATGGAAGGTCCGTTCGAGCGGACAAGGCGGCATAGTCCAAAATTAGTTAGAAACTTCTTTCTAATTTTGCCCAACCCGTTTGTTTCAATCCTAATCAAGTTAGACAACCTTAAGCATGACCTAAGGGCTATTTAAAGGACTCAAGGGCTATTCTAAACCTACACCTCACTTCTCAAAGTTCTGAGTTAGATAATTAATTAAGATAATCATTCTCTAGAGATTTATTGATAAGTTGTACTGCCAAGTTCTCTTGAGTCAGTCTCCTCTGCATCCTTTGTAGAAGAATATCTTCTTGCATAAAAGATTTGAGGAGTCAACCGCAGGAATAAGTATGTTGCAATCAGCAGTGTGAAGTCATTGAAGTGTGAAGCGTCACAAGGTAACTTCAATTCTTAGGTAGGGGATATCCGGGGAAGAAATTTGAGTTTCTTGTAATAGTGAGATTCATAGTGCTTGATTATTGATCCATTTCAGATTCGTGGTTTTTCACCAGGTTAGAGTTTTCCACTCTAAATCTGGTGTCCTTGTGGTGTGTACATGTGATTTTATTTCCGCTACATTATTGTTTATTTTTGCACACTAATGGGTTGATTTATTGAGTAGCCCAATCTATTGATCGCGAACCCTAGACTTTCAGTTGTATCAGAGCAGGTTGCACTAATTTGCTGTGTTTTGATCTAAAGAGACTTTGAGACTGGTGCTCAATAGAGAAGGGACATCAACTTCTATGGCCCCTTTGCTAGATGGTTTGAATTATGCATATTGGAAGCAAAGGGTGAATGAGTTCCTTAAGTCCATTGATGATGATGTTTGGGATAATGTTGAGGAAGGCTACTCCAAACCAACAATTGTGGCTAATGAACAATCTGTTCCTAAACCTAAAGGCCAGTGGACTACGGATGAGAAGCATGTGTCCAACTGTAATAACAAAGCGGTGAATGGTTTATACAAGGAGTGTCTGCTGAAGAGCTCCGTAGGATATCTACATGCAAAACTGTAAAAGTAGCATGGGATGTCTTATAGACAGTTTTTGAGGGTACAAACACGGTGAAGCAATCAAAATTGCAAAGGATGCCTAAATAATTTGAAACCATTGTGTTGTAAGAAGATAAGATATTTGATTAATTTAATGCAAAGCTGAATGATATTGTCAATTATGTTTTCATTATGGGTGAAGAAATACCAGAAAATAAGATTGCCGAGAAAATTCTGAGATTTTGCCTTGGAGGCTCGATTCTAAAGTTGTTGCTATAGAAGAAAATGAGAATCTTGATACCCTCAAAATCAATCAGCTGGTTGGAAATCTTCTGACACTTGAAGCAAACCATTTGGATAAAGGAAAATCAAAAGAGAATGGTATTGCTTTGTAAGCCATCTTAGAATCAAGAAGGAAACCTTTAAAGAAAATTGTGTTTGACTTTGGATCTGAGGTTGAAGATAATATGGCCGAGTTTATGAAATTTCTTCAAAAAATACATGAAGAAAAAACATGCCAATTGGAAGAATTTCAAATCTCAGAAGAAGGACCCTACAAAAGGGACAAAGTGTTTTAAGTGCCAAGGCTATGGTCACTATGCTAATGAGTGTACCTGGCTCTCAACACAACTTGGGATGAAGAATCTTCTGGAAAAGAAAAGGAAGAAGAAAAAGATCCTAAGGATGATCCCTCAGATAATGTGAATGGCAAGTTTGTGGCATTCACGGTCAAGTTTCTGTCTGACAATGATAATGATGATGAGATGTCAGATAAAGAGAAAGATTGAGAAGAGTTGTACCAACTAGCTATGCTGATTGTGTCAAGATGACCAAGTATGGTAACAAGATCACTATTAACTTCAAGGCTGTTCAAGAAGAAAATTCTACATTGATGATTGAATTAGAACAAGCGCTTAAACAGGTTTATCCCTTGGAAAGTCAGAAAAATTGCATTGCTAGAAACTTGATTACTGATGGTCAAAAATTTGGGAAGGCTGAACAAGAAATTGTGAATCTGAAGAAAGAGATGTTAATTGTGAAAGCTGAAAATAAAGATTTGCAAGGGAGATTGAACATCAATCTGTCTGAGTTAGAAAACAAATAGGCTTTTCTAAACAAGATGAACACTGGTTCGAAGATTCTTACAAATATCTTGTGGAGTCAGAAGTCTCCATTTGATAGAAGCGGTGTCAGTTTTGATCATGGTGCATCCACCCCAGGTACTAAAGGTAAAACAATTTTTGTTTCATACTACTCCACAAAGTGCACAAGATTATAATGTGATGAGTCGTACCAAGAAAAAAAATGTGTCATGCGCTGCACGCACATCCACTTGTCATCCTTGTGGATTAGGACACATTCGTCTCCTTTGCAAGAAACTGAATAGTCTACCAAAGACCCAGCAATGGAGGAAGAATTTTTTTCCACCCAAGACGTCTCAAATTTAGGTTAGAAAATCTGATTTGCCTAAAGAGTTTACACACACTATTCTGAAAGATCAAACTACACAAGTGTGGGTGGCTACATATAAAATGCCCTGATCAAGGAGATCAAGCTCTCACCACCAGCGCTGCTATGAAGATACATTCTTGGGGAGTTGCAATTGAGGGAAAGCGATTGATCCTAATTGATAAGAAAGGTGCATTTTATTATATTTAGCTTTGTCAGTTACGGACAAAAATGGGGAGAAAGGTGACAGATCAAGGGGGCAAATAAGTAGTTCCGAGGAAGTAAGAGACAATACAGATCTACTTGTACTGATTGCTTTTTTTAAATTCAATGTATTTTGGGTTTCCTTTTGGGCAGATAAGTTTCTATTGTTTCTTGGGAATTTGTCCATGAATTGCCAAAGGGGGAGATTGTTAGGTTTTTATTTATTGGCTAATTCAATGGTTGGACAAAACTCTGGGGTCCATTGAGTTGTATTCTTTATTTAGAAAATGAATCTGAAGTTAGAAGATGAGAAGGACTCTACGAAGAAAGTCTGAAAGAATTAAAAGAAGAAAGTTGGAAGAAAGAGTGCTGAACTTCCGGATCTTCCAAAATGGAGTCTGCTCGAGCTGTCCAAGCTTTGCTTGATCCAACGCAGTCAGAATAGCCAGATGCTCCTGATAGACCTTTTTTTGCGTTGAGACAGAAACTCATCCGCTCGAGCGGATGGAAGGTCGGACAAGGCAGCACAGTCCAAGATTAATTAAAAACTTCTTTCTAATTGTGCCCAAACTGCTTATTTTATTCCTAATCAAGTTAGGCAACCTTATGCAAGACCTAAGGGCTATTTAAAGGACTAAAGGGCTATTCTAAACCTACACCTCTCCTCTCAATGTTCTGAGTTTGAGATTTAATTAAGAGAATCATTCTCTAGAGATTTATTAAGAAGTTAAACTACCAAGTTCTCTTGACCTAGTCTCTTCTGCATCCTTTGTAGAAGAATATCTTCTTGCGTAGAAGATTTGAGGAGTCAACAGCAGGAATAAGTATGTTATAATCAGCAATGTGAATTCATTAAAGCGTAAAGCGACACAAGGTAACTTCAATCCTTAGGTAGGGGATATCTGGGGAAGAAATCTGAGTTTCTTGTAATAGTAGGATTCATAGTGCTTAATTATTGATCCATTTCGGATTCGTGGTTTTTTACCAAGTTAGGGTTTTCCACACTAAATCTAGTGTCCTTGTGGTGTGTGCGTGTGATTTTATTTCCGCTACATTATTGTTTATTTTTGTAGACTATTGGGTTGATTTATTGAGTAGACCAATATATTGATCGTGAACCCTAAACTTTCGATTGGTATCAGAGCAGGTTACACTAATTTGCTGTGTTTAATCTAAAGAGATTTCTAGAATGGTGCTCAATAGAGAAGGGACATCAGCTTCTAAGCCCCCTTTGCTAGATGGTTTTAATTATGCATATTGGAAGCAAAGGATGATTGGGTTCCTTAAGTCCATTGATGATGATGTTTGGGATAATGTTGAGGATAGCTACTCCAAAACAACAATTGTGGCTAATGGATAATTTGTTCCTAAACCTAAAGCCCAATGGACTAAGGATGAGAAGCATGTTTCCAACTGTAATGGCAAGGCGGTGAATGGTATATACAATGGAGTGTTTGCTGAAGAGCTCTGTAGGATATCTTCATGCAAAACTGCAAAAGAAGCATGGGATGTCTTACAGACAGTTTATGAGGGTACAGACATGGTGAAGCAATCAAAATTGCAAATGATAACTAAAGAATTTGAAACCATCGTGACGGAAGAAGATGAGACAATTGATCAATTTAATGCAAAGCTGAATTATACTGTCAATTATGTTTTCATTTTGGGTGAAGAAATACCAGAAAATAAGATTGTCAAGAAAATTCTAAGTTCTCTACCTTCGAGGTTCGATTCTAAAGTTTATGCTATAGAAGAAAATAAGAATCTTGATACCTTCAAAATCAAGCAGCTGGTTGGAATTCTTCAGACAATTGAAGAAAACCGTTCTGATAAAGGAAAATCAAATGCGTAGGGTATTGCTTTGTAAGCCATCTTAGAATCAAGAAGGAAACCTTTAAAGAAAATTGAGTTTGACTCTGAATCTGAGGCTAAAGATAATATGGCCGAGTTTATGAAATTCTTCAAGAAATACATGAAGACAAAACAAGCCAATTGGAAGAATTTCAAATCTAAGAAGAAGGACCCTACAAAAGGGACAAAGTGTTTTAAGTGCCAAGCCTATGGTCACTATGCTAATGAGTATGCCTACAAGAAAAAAGGTACAAAAAATAATGGCTCTCAACACAACTTGGGGTGAAGAATCTTCTGAAGAAGAAAAGGAAGAAGAAAAACATCCTAAGCATGATCCTTCAGATAATGTGAATGGCAAGTTTGTGGCATTCATGGTCGAGTTTCTGTCTGACAATGATAATGATGATGACATGTCAAGTAAAGAGAAAGATTGGGAAGAGTTGTACCATACTACCTATGCTGTGTTAAGATGACCAAGTACGGTAACAAGATCACTATCAAGTTCAAGGCTGTTTAAGAAGAAAATTCTGCATTGAAGATTGAATTAGAACTAGCGCTTAAATAGGTTTATCCCTTGGAAAATCAGAAAAATTGCATTGATAGAAATTTGATTATTGATGCTCAAAAATTTAAGAAGGCTGAATAAGAAATTGTGAATCCGAAGAAGGAGATGGTGATTGTGAAAGCTGAAAATAAAGATTTGCAAGGGAGACCGAACATTAATATGTCTGAGTTAGAAATCAAACAGGCTTCTCTAAATAAGATGAACATTGGTTCGAAGATTCTTACAAACTTCTTGTGCAGTCAGAAGTCTCCTTTTGATAGAAGCGCTCTCAGTTTTGATCATGGTGCATCCACCTCGGGTACTAAAGGTAAAACATTTTTTGTTTCAAGTGTTGCACATAATATTCTACATACTATACATGTTTATAATGTGATGAGTAGTACCAAGAAAAAGAATGTTTAACGCGCTGCACGCACATCCACTTGTCATCATTGTAGATTAAAAGGACACATCCGTCCCCATTGTAAGAAACTGTTTAGTCTACCAAAGACCAAGCAATGGGGGAAGAATTTTTCTCCACCCAAGACCGCTCAAATTTGGGTTAGAAAATCTGATTTGCCTAAGGAGTTTACTCACACTCTACTGAAAGATCAAATTACACAAGTGTGGGTGGCTACATATAAAATGCCCTGATCAAGGAGATCAAGCTCTCACCCCCAGCGCTGCTACGAAGATATGTTCTGGGGGAGTTGCAATTGAGGGAAAGCTATTGATCCTAATTGATAAGAAAGCTGCATTTTATTATATTTGGCATTGTCAGTTATGGAAAAAAATGGGGAAAAAGGTGACAGATCAAGGGCGGGAATAAGTAGTTCCCAAGAAGTAAGAGACATTGCAGATCTCCTTGTGCTGATTGTTTTTTTTTCTTTTTTTTTTATAATTTAATGTATTTTGGGTTTCCTTTTGGGTAGATCAATTTGTATTGTTCTTAGGAATTTTATCTATGAATTGCCAAAGGGAGAGATTGTTAGGTTTTTATTTATTGGCTAAATCATGGGTTGGACAAAACTCTGGGGTCCATTGAGTTGTATTCTTTATTTAGAAAAGGACTCTGAAGTTAGAAGATGGGAATGACTCTAAGAAGAAAGTCTGAAAGAATTAGAAGAAGAAAGCTGGAAGAAAGAGTGCTGAATTTTCGTATCTTCTAGAATGGAGTCCGTTTAAGCTGTCAAAGCTTCGCTCGATCGAACGTAGTTAGAATAGCCAGACGCGCCTGACAGAGCTTTTTTTACGCTGAGACATAACCTCATCCGCTCGAGCGGATGGAAGGTCCGCTCGAGCGGACAAGGCAGCACAGTCCAAGATTAATTAGAAACTTCTTTCTAATTGTGCCAAAACTGCTTGTTTTTATACTAATCAAGTTAGGCAACCTTATGGACGACCAAAGGGCTATTTAAAGGACTCAAGGGTTATTCTAAACCTACACCTCACCTCTCAAAATTCTTAGTTAGAGATTTAATTAAGAAAATCCTTCTTTAGAGATTTATTACAAAGTTGTACTGCCAAGTTCTCTAGAGCCAGTCTCTTCTACATCCTTAGTAGAAGAACATTTTCTTGCGAAGAAGATTTGAGGAATCAACTGCAGGATTGGGTCTGTTGCAATCAGCGGTGTGAAGTCGTTGAAGTGTGAAAAGACGCAAGGTAACTTCAGTCCTTACGTAGGGGATATCTGGGGAAGAAATCTGAGTTTCTTGTAATTGCGAGATTCATAGTGCTCTATTATTGATCCATTTCGGATATGTGTTTTTCACCCGGTTAGGGTTTTCGACGCTAAATCTGGTGTCCTTGTGGTGTGTGCGTGTGATTTTATTTCTGCTACATTATTGTTTATTTTTGCACACGATTGGGCTGATTTATTGAGTAGACCAATCTATTGATCACGAACCCTAAACTTTCAATTGGTATCAGAGCAGGTTGCACTAATTTGTTGTGTTTGATCTAAAGAGACTTCTAGAATGGTGCTCAATTGAGAATGGACATCAACTTCTAAGCCCTCTTTGCTAGATGGTTCTAATTATGCATATTGGAAGCAAAGGATGATTGGGTTCCTTAAGTCCATTGATGATGATGTTTGAGATATTGTTGAGGAGGGCTACTCCAAACCAACAATTGTGGCTAATGGACAATCTGTTCTTAAACCCAAAGCCCATGGACTATGGATGAGAAGCATGTCTCCAATTGTAATAGCAAGGCGGTGAATGGTATATACAATGGAGTGTTTGCTGAAGAGCTTCGTAGGATATCTACATGCAAAACTGTAAGAGTAGCATGGGATGTCTTACAAACAGTTTATGATGGAACAGACACGGTGAAGCAATCAAAATTACAAAGGCTAACTAGAGAATTTGAGACCATTGTGATGGAAGAAGATTAGACATTTGATCAATTTAATGCAAAGCTGAATGATATTGTCAATTCTGTTTTCATTCTGGGTGAAGAAATACCAAAAAATAAGGTTGTCAAGAAAATTTTAATGTCTCTACATTCAAGGTTTGATTCTAAAGTTGATGCTATAGAAGAAAATAAAAATCTTGATACCCTCAAGGTCAACCAGCTGGTTGGAAATCTTTAGACACTTGAAGCAAACCGTTTGGATAAAGGAAAATCAAAAGAGATTGGTATTGCTTTCCATGCCATTTTAGAATCAAGAAAAAACCCGGAAAAGGAAATTGAATTTGATTATGAATCTGAGGCTGAAGATAATATGGCTGAGTTTATGAAATGCTTTAAAAAATACATGAAGACAAAACAAGCCAATTGGAAGAATTCCAAATTTGAGAAGAAAGACCTTGTGAAAGGGACAAAGTGTTTTGAGTGCCAGGGCTATAGTTATTATGATAATGAGTGTGCCAACAAGAAAAAGGGTACAAAGAAAAAGGTTTTCAACACCACTTGGGAAGAAGAATCCTCTGAAGAAGAAAAGGAAGAAGAAAAAGATCCTAAGGATGATCCTTTAGATAATGTGAATTGCAAGTTTGTGGCATTCATGGCCGAGTCTCTATCTGACAATGATAATGACGATAAGATGTCAGATAAAGAGAAAGATTGGGAAGAGTTATATCATACTACCTATGTTGATTGTTTCAAGATGACCAAGTATGGTAACAAGATCACTATCAAGTTCAAGGTTGTTCAAGAAGAAAATTTTGCAATGAAGATTGACTTAGAACAAGCGCTTAAATAGGTTTATCCCTTGAAAAGTCAGAAAATTGAATTGCTAGAAATTTGATTACTGATGGTCGAAAATTTGAGAATGCTGAACAAGAAATTGTGAATTTGAAGAAGAAGATGGTGATTGTGAAAGCTGAAAATAAAGATTGGCAAGGGAGACTGAACATCAATCTGTCTAAGTTAGAAATCAAATGGGCTTCTCTAAACAAGATGAACACTGGTTCGAAGATTCTTACAAACGTCTTGTGCAATCAGAAGTCTCCTTTTGATAAAAGCGGTCTCAGTTTTAATCATGGTACATCCACCTCGGGTACTAAACGTAAAAATATTTTTGTTTCAAGTGTTGCACATACTACTTTACATACTATGCAGGTTTATAATGTGATGAGTAGTACCAAGAAAAAGAATGTGTAACGCGTTGCACGCACATCCACTTATCATCATTGTTGATTAAAAGGACACATCCATCTCCATTGCAAGAAATTGAATAGTCTACCAAAGACCAAGCAATGGAGGAAGAATTTTTCTCCACCCAAGACGACTCAAATTTGGGACAATGCAGATCTACTTATGCTGATTTCTTTTTTTAAATTCAATGTATTTTGGGTTTCCTTTTGGGTAGATCAATTTGTATTGTTCTTGGGAGTTTTGTCCATGAATTGCCAAAGGGGGAGATTGTTAGGTCTTTATTTATTGGCTAATTCATGGGTAGGACAAAACTCTGGGGCCCATTGAGTTGTATTCTTTATTTAGAAAAGGACTCTAAAGTTAGAAGATGGGAAGGACTCTTAGAAGAAAGTATGAAAGAATTAGAAAAAAGAAAGTTGGAAGAAAGAGTGCTGAATTTCCAAATCATCCATAATGGAGTCTACTCGAGCTGTCCAAGCTTCGCTCGAGCGAATGCAGTCAGAATAGCCAGACACGCTGACAGAGCTTTTTTTGCCCTGAGACAGAACCTCATCTGTTCGAGCGAATGGAAGGTCTGCTCGAGCGGACAAGGCAGCAAAGTCCAAGATTAATCAGAAACTTCTTTCTAATTTTGCTCAAACTGCTTGTTTTAATCCTAATCAAGTTAGGCAACCTTATGCACGACCTAAGGGCTATTTAAAGGACTAAAGGGCTATTCTAAACCTACACCTCACCTCTCAAAGTTCTTATTTAGAGATTTAATTAATAGAATCCTTCTCTAGAGATTTATTAAGAAGAACTTCTTCTTGCATAAAAGATTTGAGGAGTCAATCGTAGGATTGAGTATGTTACAATCAGCGGTGTGAAGCGACATAAGGTAACTTCAATCCTTAAGTAGGGGATATCTAGGGAAGAAATCTGAGTTTCTTGTAATTATGAGATTTATAGTGCTTGATTATCGATCCAGTTTGGATCTGTGGTTTTTCACCCAGTTAAGGTTCTCCATGCTAAATTTAGTGTCCTTGTGGTGTGTGCATGTGATTTTATTTCAGTTGTATTATTGTTTGTTTTTTCACACTATTGGGTTGATTTATTAAGTAGATCAATATAGAGATCGCGAACCCTAAACTTTCAATAAACGTTTTAATAAACATGGTGTTAAACAGATTCATAATAGGTTTATTAACAAATTAATTAACAAGAACCGGATTAATTTAAACAATGTAATCCCAAGAAACATAGGCTGATTATCTTAAACACTTGCCTTAAAACCAATAACAAAGCAACCTCAAACACAGTCGGTCCAAGCTTATCAGGAATTATCAGTGGCTTCCTCTTCCCAAACAACTCACCAAAAACTCCCTAGCAGAACACCGATTTACTGTCAAAACCCAAACCCCATAAAACTAACAACACCACTGAATGTGGGCTCTAGCATTAAGATACATTCAAGGGAAAAAAAGAGAGGCCTACCTCTTAGAAGTCAAAGAAAGGAAAAGGTGATGGATGTGGGGCTGCCACTGATGGACTTGCAACAAAATAGAGTACGTCACTTAGAGGATGACAGGGGATCGATTGGTCAGGTCAGATCTTGCAAGGGACGCCTTCAAGGAGTGGCTCTTCAAGAAGCCATGGAAGGAGAGGAGAAGGAGAAAAAGAAGAGAGAAAGAGAGAAACTTTTCTCTTGCTGGGCCTGTGGAAATGAGGAGATAAATGTGCTTGGTGGTGATAGGTGGAAACATTAATGAGGTAGGTGAAGCATTGAATGTGGTTGGTGGGATATTTTGTAATAGTTAACTTTGTTAGTTTGCTTCATTCTATTCAATCTTGAGATGCGTGAACCAAAGTCTTCAGGACCTTGGACAAATCCGGTCAAAGAACAAGAATTGTAGGTCTAGGGGAGGGCTTTCCAACAAGCCAAAAATCAGAATTTTCAGAGATCGGTGACAGAATCTGTGATTTTCCAAACTGTGGTATATACTTCAAAAAGTGTTCCAGGGCTCAAATTAGGCCTTCTAGGCTTCGGTTGAATTCAAACTAAACATGAAAGTTGTTGGGTAGGTCGAGACCAAACTTTTGAGCTGAATAAGCGATTTTTACTAAATTCCCAAGATTCCCCTCAAAAACCTCGAAATTCTACCTTAACCCGAAAAAGTCGAATTCTCACGAAACTCCTCGAAACTCTCTTGAACTAATCCTAACTAAGCTCTAACCATAAGAAACTCTCAATTAACCTCTAATCAAGCGTCATTAGCCATTAAACGTAATAATTAAAAATCAGGTTCTTACAAAAATACATCCAACTCAAAAGTTACCCAGACTGTAAGATTCATTTAATTACATTTAATTATAATCTAATTAGGGTAGTTAGATTCGGGGTCCTACAGGACCAAAGCTTGAGAATATATTGGCAAAGCCCAGCTTCGGTGCAGGGCAAGGCCTAGCTTAATCAATAAATTGGAATATTAAGAAAGTCGGTGTGGTGTGGCTCGAGACCTAAAAGGAGATCACAATTGCAGCCCATTGTGAGCTGAGATTTGGTCTGCCTCAAACAGACACAAGCCATGAGCACCCATGACATATATGTTAAACAAATGTAGACCGCATGCATATGATTCAAATTTTAACTCTACCCTGTTTGGATGATGATGATGCCAAAAATTGGTTTGGGACACCACCCGTCAAGTAATTAATGCTAAATAATGAAGAGAGAGAGAATTTATAGTGGTTCGTGATGGCGATTTTCCCGCAAGTATACGGTTGTCTCAAGTAATATAGACTATGGAAGTCCGAATATCGTTCCCACGAGGATCGTTACAAGGAAAATAACAATTATCAATAAAAAGGAGTATCAACTCAAATATAGCTAACAAATGCAAATGGAAATAACAAAAGCAATAAAAACAAGAAACAAAATAATAACAAGGGAAGTAAAAAAAAAAAATGCAAACTAAAAGAAAACAAGAAGCTAGATAACAAAGAGATGCTAATAGAAATGGAAGAACTAAAGTGAAAACAAGGTTAGTAACAAGTTAGTAACAAAGTTAATGACAAAAGAACAATAACAAGAACAAATGAACAATGTTAGATATATCAAATGAGTAAGTGTGTGAAAATAAGTGAAAGATCAAGATAGAAAGAAACTAAAAACATACATGAAAACTAACTAATAAAGAGAACAAAATAGAAAATAAGTGGATGGAGATAAAAAGAAATGTGCTAAAAATGTGAAATCAAAGGTGCATGGTGGAAGATGGTGTGAATAGAGAAATGGAGTGTGAGAATTAAAACAAGTGAATAAGTGTGTGAGAATGTGAATAGAATCAAACTAAACTAAGTAAAACAACAATTAATACTAATGGATAGATTGGACCATCTAGAATCCACTAAATAACACTAATCCAACACTAATGCTCTTCTCTTTTCCCAAACAAAACACTCAAATCTAATGACAAATCAATGTATAGATTTGGAAAATATAACTATAAAGCTCTTAAAAAATTAACAATCTAATAGCTAAGATTTTCTTCCCTTCATAAAAGAAAAGATTCCTAATGACTATTTATCAAAAGTAAGCATAAACCATCAAAAGATATTAACTCCTAAGCATGATTTATCAAACCTAAGCATAGATAGTAAAAAGAATACTAAAATAAAAACTAAACATGGAAGATAGCATATTGCAATGAAGAAAAATCTATTCTAGCATGTTAAGCACATAAACAAAGAGAATTAAGAGCATAAGCAAAAGGAATAGTATTAACTTAGCTTCATCTAGAAGATCCAATCAAATGATTAGCCACCCATTGGAGAAGACAAAGCTTTCATTATAAATCTTCAATTTTTACAAAGCTTTCCTCACTTTCTCTCTAGAATTGCTCTCAATTACATGAATAGCTTAAGTAAAGAGGAGGAGGCTCTCCTTGTTTTTGTGTATTTAATGCCTAGAGTTCCCTTCCTTATATAGAAACATTTGCTTGCTCTCTTTTGGTTTCTTTCCGATGTGGGACTTTACAAGAATGGAAATATAAACATATGAATGTAATTCCCGTATTAGAAAACAGTCCCCACACTGATGTGTGATTTTGACCCTCGAAACGTCCGAATTGGGAGAAATGTTGTGAAATATAATTTGTAGCTCTTAGAATAAGCTTTCCAATGCTTCTAAGATCACCTCAATCGGACATCCGAGTAAAAAGATATGGTCAAAATACAAACCCAGGTCTTTCATTTTTCTTCTTATTGTTGGCCTATCTTTGTCATTTCTTCATCCAATTGTCTTCCAAACTAATCAATACTCTCTTTAACTCTTGAATCTCAACTTTAATCTTCAAATTAGTCTTCAATTAACACCTACAAAGAGAAATTAACATAATTTAGAGTATTTTTTTTTAACATATTTTGTATGAAAGCCATTGGAACTCATATAAATGCATACAAATGGCCATCTATAATGAAAAGATATGAGCAAAGCATGATGGGGAGGAACTTTATGATTTTTATGCTAAAAATGGTGTTTTGAGTTCTTTTATCTATGAAAACTCATAAAATAATGCTATGAAATTATATCTTTTGTGAACTCATCACACCCCCAAACTTACATTTTGCTAGTCCCGAGCAAAATAAAAGAAAACTAACTATATACAGAAAATGATAAAAATAAAATAAAATCCTAACTCACTTTCGCAGGAATCGCGGCTGCACTTAGCTCGTGCAACAAGCCATTTTAACCACTAAGTCTCCCCTAGTGGACGAGTTTTGTCTCGTGAGGGTTTTCAGCGAATAAATCCCACAAAATTCTTTTTATTTATATCATCGGGTTTTTAGCAAGCTAATAAAAATGAAAGCAAGTTTAGAACACTATCCAATTGCTAAAAAATATTTCAATGATGCTCAAGTCCCGGAGTGTGTTTGAGTGAGTTTAGCCAACAGTTGTGCGGTTTTGGGTTCTGAGAAAACACAACTTTGATCACCTTCTAAATCCATTTGTTTTGACTTCAGCCTCACAGTCATACTCTCGGAAATAAAATTTCTTAGATTTTCTGACTTATCACTCTATATGTGAGTATTGGTCAGGCAAGAGGACTCACATATCTTTTGAGAATGAAGAATTTTTGGAGAATTTATCTCATGGAAAGAACAACCATTTAACTAAGGGTGAAAATGCTCACTCAACTTCTCACTTGTTGAACATCCTAACTTTTCCTGAAATCAAATAGGTCTTTTATTGGTTGTAATGGGGTTAGGGGAAAGGGTTTGGTAAAAAAAATATGGAAAATGAGATTTTAGGGTTTCTGAGAAGGTAAGGTCTTGAGCTTTCTTTGAAGGATTTTTCTTCTTCTTTTTTTTTTTTTTTTTTTTTTTTTTTTTTTTTCATCTTCACTTTTTTTTTGTCTTTTTCTTTCTTTTCTTATTTCCCTTTTTTTTTCTTTTTTTTTGAGAGAAGACTTTTTCCTTGGATTGATCATGTGAAGTATCAACAATGCACACTTCCTTCTTTCTTCAACTTTTCCTTACACTTCTCAAAAACAATGGGTTGAAGGCTTTTTATTTGGGTGGAGAGGTTTTGGGATTTTTTTTTTTTAGGGAAAAATGTATAAAGGATAAAGGTTCAAAAAGGGTTACTATGGAAATGTTTTTATGGGTAGGTTTTTAATGGTCATGAGGTTTTAACTTTAGATTGCCTATCATCACTTTACCAGGTCAAGAAAGGTGCTCACAAGCTACAAGTCAAGGTTAGTTTGCAATTTTGATGACACCCTTAATGGTTGGAAAGAATTATGCACTAATGAGATAAACGAAATGTGCCAAAAACTACGAGTTTGAGTAGCTCTTCATTCTACTCGGAATTAGCGCAGAAGAGTCCTTACATTGGAGGAATAGAAAGGCTCAACACTCAATTGGTTTAGTCTCCACTTAGCGATTTGTCAGGGTCACTCAGATGTGCCTACTCTTCACTTGGACTACACGCATGTGGCTAAATGTGCAATAATTTTTCCAAGACTTGATTTTGTGACACTTCTTTTTTTTTTTTTTTTAGGATTTGGATAGTATGGTAAACTAAGATTTCGAAACTTATTAACAAGCTAAAATCCCATGGAATTTTTTTTTTTTTTTGAAAAAGATTTTTTTTTTTACTAAATATTTACAGGCAAATATATGTGTGCAATGCAGTACCACACCCCCAAACTTAAATCAAACATTGTCCTCAATGATATGTAATGCGAAATGATAAATGGACAAGGAAAAAAAAAAAATGGAACGCCTTACCATGGGTTGATGTAAAAAAATGAATATTGGGTTGTCTACCAACCAGCGCTAAGTTTCACTTTGTCAGCCCGACGTGACCCTGAAAATTACTTATGCAACATACATAGGGTCCTGAACAAGGGTTTCTTCGACATCCTTGTCCTTAAGTTCCAGAAAAGGTTTTAACCTCTGACCATTGACTTTAAAAACATCCCCATTCTTGGGGTTCTCAATCTCAACTGCCCCATGAAAATAGACAGTGCGCACAATGAAGGGTCCAGTCCAGCGGGATCTCAATTTTCCTGGAAAGAGATGTAGGCGAGAATTATACAGAAGGATTTTCATGCCTGGTTCAAAGGATTTCCTTAAAATAGATTGATTGTGGTTTTTCTTCATCCGATCCTTATAAATCTTGGCATTCTCATAGGCGTCATTTCAAAGTTCCTCCAACTCATTGAGATGCAACTTGCGTAGGTTACCGGCTTTAGCTAAATCAAAATTGAACGTTTTGATAGCCCAATAAGCACTATGCTCCAATTCTACTGGCAGATGGCATGCTTTCCCAAAGACCAATCGATATGGAGACATTCCAATCGGGGTCTTATAGGCAGTCCGATAAGCCCATAAAGCATCTGTCAATCTTGAAGACCAGTCTTTTCGGGTAAGACTGACTGTCTTTTCCAAAATTTGCTTTATTTGTCTATTAGACACTTCCACCTGTCCGCTAGTCTGTGGGTGATACGGAGTAGCAACCTTATGAGTGATAGAATATTTTTTCATCAGATTCTCGAAGGTGCTATTACAAAAATGACTCCCACCATCACTGATAATCGCCCTGGGGATACCAAATCTAGAAAAGATGTTTTCTTTAATAAATTTGATAACCACGTGACGAACATTCGTTCTTGTTGGAATCGCCTCTACCCATTTGGAGACATAATCTACAGCAAGCAAAATGTATAAGTTACTGAAGGAACTCGGAAATGGACCCATGAAGTCTATGCCCCAAACATCAAATATTTCCACAATAAGCATCGGATTTAAAGGCATCATGTTCTTTCGTGTAATTCTGCCTAATTTCTGGCAACGCTCGCAGTGCAAACAAAAGGTGTGACAATCCTTGAAAAGGGTGGGCCAATAAAATCCGCACTGCAACACCTTCGCTGCGGTCTTCCTAGAACTAAAATGCCCACCACAGGCGTGGTCATGGCAGAAGGATATCACATTTAAATAATCCTCTTCCGAAATGCATCTCCTAATGATCTGGTCTGGACAGTACTTGAACAGGTATGGGTCATCAAAGAAGAAATGCTTAACCTCAGACAAAAACTTGGACCTATCTTGTTTGGACCAGTGATCGGGCATCTGTCCAATGACCAGGTAGTTAACGATATCCGCAAACCAAGGGAAATGGGAGACACTCAGCAACTGTTCATCCGGGAAACTCTCACTCAATGGGATGCTTTCATGCTCGAGATCAGTAGGTAATCGGGAGAGATGGTTAGCTACAACATTTTCAGAACCTTTTTTGTCCCGAATCTCAAGGTCAAACTCTTGTAACAAGAGAATCCACCTAATCAGACGGGCTTTCGCATCTTTTTTCATCAACAGGTACCTAAGGGCTGAATGATCGGTGTAAACTATGACCTTAGACCCAATCAGGTAGGGTCTAAACTTCTCCAAGGCAAAGACGACAGCTAACAACTCTTTCTCTGTAGTTGTGTAATTCAGCTGAGCGTCATTCAAGGTCCTACTGGCATAATATATGACATGGGGCGATTTGTTCACTCTCTGTCCTAACACAACCCCAAGAGCATGGTCAGAAGCATCACACATGAGTTCAAAGGGAATTGTCCAATCAGGTGGCTTTATTATCGGGGTAGAGGTCAACTCATTTTTCAATTGTTCAAATGCTTGTAAGCAGGGTTCATTGAAGACAAAAGGCACATCCTTAGATAGCAGATTGCACAAGGGTGCAGCTATCTTGCTAAAATTCTTAATGAACCGTCTATAAAAACCTGCATGGCCCAAGAAAGATCTGATATTCTTCACCGTTTTTGGCGGTGGCAGGTTGGAAATGAGATCAATTTTGGCCTTGTCGACCTCGATGCCATTCTCAGAAATAACATGGCCCAGGACAATTCCTCTTTTCACCATGAAATGACACTTCTCCCAATTCAAAACAAGATTCTTCTCTTGACATCTCACTAAAACAAGGTTCAGGTGATGCAAACATTCTTGGAAACTACTCCCATGGACAGAAAAATCGTCCATAAACACCTCTAAGAATCGCTCAACCATGTCCGAAAATATGCTCATCATACACCTTTGAAATGTCGCAGGTGCATTGCATAGCCCAAAAGGCATGCGCCGGTAGCGAATGTACCGAAAGGACATGTAAAAGTTGTCTTGTCTTGGTCCTCAGGTGCTATGGGTATCTGATTATAGCCGGAGTATCCATCTAGGAAACAATAAAAGGCATGACCGGCTAGTCTCTCAAGCATCTGGTCCATAAATGGGAGGGGAAAATGGTCTTTACGGGTGGCCGAGTTCAACTTTCTATAGTCAATGCACACTCGCCAGCCTGTTTGGGTCCTTGTGGGCACTAACTCGTTTCCCTCATTCTTCACAACAGTTATCCCAGACTTTTTTGGCACAACATGGACTGGGCTCACCCATGAGCTGTCTGAAATAGGGTAAATGATACCTGAATCCAACAGTTTCAGAACCTCCACTCTTACGACATCCTTCATTGATGGATTAAGACGCCTCTGTGGCTCTCTGGAAGTTTTTGCATTTTCTTCCAAATGGATCTGATGTTGAACCACAGATGGGCTTATTCCTTTTATATCTGCAATTGTCCAGCCAATAGCCTCTTTGTGATCCTTCAAGATCTCAATCAATTGTTGTTCCTGGACTTCTTCCAAGTCCGAGGCTATAATGACTGGGAGGGTCTCAGCTGGGCCTAAAAACACATACTTGAGGGTGTCAGGTAGTGGTTTTAGGTCGAGCTTGGGTGGTTCTTCAATTGATGGAACAAGTGGGGCAGCCGATGGATTCAAGATCTCTGGTTTGGGTTGCCATTGACTCCTGTCAAAAGCAGGGGCAGAATCCAGTAATGCATTTACTTCTTTAATGCTTTTCTCAACATCAATGTTACCTCCAAAATGTGCAAGACAGGCCTTTAGTGGGTCATCACAAACTAATTGTGATCCTACACTCTCAATAAGCTCCTCTAGGTAACTCACCTCACAAATTTCATAATCACTCTCATCTCTGGGTTGCTTGCCAACGTTGAAAATGTTTATCTGGACTGTCATATTCCCAAACGATAAGTGCATCACACCATTTCGACAATTAATCAGGGCATTGGAAGTGGCAAGGAATGGTCTCCCTAAAATTACCGGGATCTTCACAACATTTCCAATTGGTGGTCTGGTATCAAGGACTACAAAGTCCGCCGGGAAAACAAACTCACCTACCTTGATCAAAACATCCTCAACAACACCTTTGGGGTACCTAACTGAAGCATCAGCTAGTTGTAAGGTCACCTTTGTTGGTTTCAGCTCCCCCAAACCTAACTCCTCGTATATCGAATACGGGAGTAGATTGACACTTGCACCCAAGTCTAGTAAAGCCTGTTCTATGTGATGATCTCCTATTTGACAAGAAATTGTAGGACACCCAGGGTCCTTGTATTTGATTGGGGTTGAAGTGGTAATGATGGAACTGCATTGCTGGGCTAGAAAGGCCTTTTTGGGTACATTGGTTGCTCTCTTGAATGTACATAAATCTTTGAGGACTTTGGCATAAGTCGGGATCTGTTGGATGGCTTCTAACAATGGGATGTTAATTCTCACTTGCTTGAACACTTCAAGGATTTTATCCAGCTGGACATTATTTTTCTTTTGACCTAGCCTCTGAGGGTATGGGGCCTTTGGAACAAAGGTTCTAGGAGGGGGCTCACTCGGTGAGGCAGCTCCTATTGGTCTCTCAAGTTCCTTGGTAGGTTCTGGGTCCTTCTTTGGTTCCTCAGGTTCTTCTTCCAAAACTACATGCTCCCTCCTCACTTGGGTCCGCTCAGATTGCCTATGGTCCTCTTCTGGTGTGTCAGCCTCCCTTGAGGCCATTCTACGGGTGGTAACTGCATGCACTGCATTGACTTGCTCATGGACTTTGCCCTTGTCATCATGGATAACAAATTGCCCCGTTGAAGTTTGGCCTTTGGGGTTGGCTTCGGGATGACTTGGAAAGGTACCCTTATCTCTTTGAGCTATTGACCTGGCCAACTGGCTGACAGTGTATTCCAGCTTGGCAATGGACTGGGTATTGGCATTCAAATTCTGAGTAGTGTTTTGCTGGAATTGGAGGGTATTTTGGGCCAACATTTTCATTGTGTCCTCTAGAGAACTTATCTGCTGATTCTGGGAATTAAGATTCTGATAACCTTGGACCATGGGTGGTCCCTGTGACACTTGGGGTACTTGAGGCTTTTGGTATCCCGGAGGTGGCATTTGCTGGGCCATTGGCTGAGAAGGGTTTCCTTGGTGTTGTCCTTTGGTCCATGAAAAATTAGGATTATCCTTCCAACCAGAATTGTATGTATTAGAATACGGATCATACCTCGGCCGCTCATATCTGGTATTCTGGTAAAGTGCACTCACCTCCTCCATACTCTCACTCTGACTTTGACCAAAGAATGCTCTACATTGGGATCCAGGATGGGTAAAATCTCCACAATTTGTGCAAGGTGGGACAGTAGGGTCACTAACTGCTTGGCTCATCTTTAATGATTCAAGGGTTTTTGGGGTGGTCTGTTGACAGGTCTGGTTCATTTCAAGGGCTTCTAATCTCCTTGTCAATGTGGCTAACTTGGCCTCGGCCTCAAATTTGGGTTCCACTCTATGCATGCCCCTTCTTTCTGCAACAACGGATCTTTTGGGATCCTCTCTGATAGGTTCCCATTGGAGAGTGTTCTCAGCGACCTCCTCAAGGTATGTCCATGCTTGGTCAGCTGTCTTTTGAGTGAATACTCCATTGCAGAAAGACTCCACCATGGTCTTGGTAGGATAGTCTAGTCATTCATAAAGGATTTGGACTAGTCGGATCTTTTTGAATCCATGATGTGGGCATTGCAACAATGAGTCTTTGAACCTTTCCATGTACTCATACATGGTTTCTCCCTCCAGTTGGTGGAAGCTGTTCAGGGTATGTCTAATGAAGGCCGTTTTCTGCTTTGAATAAAACTTTTTATAAAAGGCCTCAACTAGTCCCTCCCATGTGTTTATGGAATTAGCCTGTAGGGCGTAAAGCCATGCTTTCACCTTCTCCTTCAACGAGAATGGGAATAACCTAAGCTTAAGGGCCTCTTCAGACATATGATTATACTTCATGGTCCCACAGATTTCCTCAAACTCTCTCACATGCTGGTATGGGTTCTCATTTTCCACCCCTCGAAAAATTGGTAACATCTGGATTAAGCCGGATTTCAGCTCAAATGAGGCATTTGTGGCAGGTATGATGATGCATGAGGGCTGGGTAGATCGGGTTGGGTACATATACTCCCTAAGAGTCATGGGTTGGGTTGGTGGGATTCCGTCAGCCATTTCCTCAATGGCAGTGGGGTCCGCGAAATTCTCAATAGCGATATCGAATAAATCGAAGCTTTCTAAACGACCCTGCACACGTAACCAATTGTGCATAAACTACCACTCAACTCCAAAAGTGATGGTCCGCTCAAGTGATGATGAACGAGGATTAATGCTTAAACACAAACAAACAAAGCAAAATTATTTTTGAAAAACAAACAAAACTATGCTTAACTAAGGCTCCCTAAGATTAAACTAGACAGCTCCTAACTGTGAAGAGTACACCTAGGCCTCCAATCCGGTCCTATGAAACGTAGTCGGCCAGGCAAGCCCCCAGGGGATTGGTGGAATCACAATGCGCGTGGCAAAGGTTCCGCTTAAATACCAAACTCCTAGAACAGATGAACTGTCTCCCTTAAGGGACAAGGCTATTCTAGGCACCGATTTCCGTCAAGGAGCGCAAATGGTACAACCTTTGATGATCTTCTCCTAATAAGCTCGTGTCCTATAGTCACGTTTCTACTCAAATTTTATTAAAGTTAATGGATTCCTAAGTAGTGAGGAAAATGAGTTCCTATGGGCAAGGAAATGGTGATGAAATCCAATCCTTATCTTGTTGGGGGTATGATTGCCCTTACTAAGTGTGTGCTTTCCAAATTACTTTGTGTATTTTAAAATGATTTAAGCACTACAAAGCAATTAAACAATCAAACAACCAACAAAATTGACCCACTAACGGGGGATGCGTGGGTGTATCAAAATACGCACCTCCCAAACTAAATTGGGGGAAGATCGGTTGAAGTCGACCCAAGCCACTGACACCAATTTCGGTGTACGAACTTGAGGGGCCGCGACGGTATCGTCCAACCGTCCTCCTTCCTTAATTATTACAATGCTTTGAAAACTTTAATGAACTTTAAAAATTATTACAGACTTGAAATGAATCCTAATACAAGATTTTCTAAGAAAGCAAATTAAATTCCTAAGTTAATGTTCTTTGATTACTCTTTTCCTCTTTCCTTGCTCCAACCGCGGAATCTCTGAAAAATACAAACAAGGAAAATGTATAGAATCCACAATGAAAGCTAAAAGAAAGAAAAAAAAATGCAACTAAACTATATGAGAGTTGAAAATCCTTAAAATCAAGGATTCCTATGTACGCCGATCCCCGGCAACGGCGCCAAAAACTTGATGGCGATTTTCCCGCAAGTATACGGTTGTCTCAAGTAATATAGACTATGGAAGTCCGAATATCGTTCACACGAGGATCGTTACAAGGAAAATAACAATTATCAATAAAAAGGAGTATCAACTCAAATATAGCTAACAAATGCAAATGGAAATAACAAAAGCAATAAAAACAAGAAACAAAATAATAACAAGGGAAGTAAAAAAAAAAAAAATGCAAACTAAAAGAAACCAAGAAACTAGATAACAAAGAGATGCTAATAGAAATGGAAGAACTAAAGTGAAAACAAGGTTAGTAACAAGTTAGTAACAAAGTTAATGACAAAAGAACAATAACAAGAACAAATGAACAATGTTAGATATATCAAATGAGTAAGTGTGTGAAAATAAGTGAAAGATCAAGATAGAAAGAAACTAAAAACATACATGAAAACTAACTAATAAAGAGAACAAAATAGAAAATAAGTGGATGGAGATAAAAAGAAATGTGCTAAAAATGTGAAATCAAAGGTGCATGGTGGAAGATGGTGTGAATAGAGAAATGGAGTGTGAGAATTAAAACAAGTGAATAAGTGTGTGAGAATGTGAATAGAATCAAACTAAACTAAGTAAAACAACAATTAATACTAATGGATAGATTGGACCATCTAGAATCCACTAAATAACACTAATCCAACACTAATGCTCTTCTCTTTTCCCAAACAAAACACTCAAATCTAATGACAAATCAATGTATAGATTTGGAAAATATAACTATAAAGCTCTTAAAAAATTAACAATCTAATAGCTAAGATTTTCTTCCCTTCATAAAAGAAAAGATTCCTAATGACTATTTATCAAAAGTAAGCATAAACCATCAAAAGATATTAACTCCTAAGCATGATTTATCAAACCTAAGCATAGATAGTAAAAAGAATACTAAAATAAAAACTAAACATGGAAGATAGCATATTGCAATGCAGAAAAATCTATTCTAGCATGTTAAGCACATAAACAAAGAGAATTAAGAGCATAAGCAAAAGGAATAGTATTAACTTAGCTTCATCTAGAAGATCCAATCAAATGATTAGCCACCCATTGCAGAAGACAAAGCTTTCATTATAAATCTTCAATTTTTACAAAGCTTTCCTCACTTTCTCTCTAGAATTGCTCTCAATTACATGAATAGCTTAAGTAAAGAGGAGGAGGCTCTCCTTGTTTTTGTGTATTTAATGCCTAGAGTTCCCTTCCTTATATAGAAACATTTGCTTGCTCTCTTTTGGTTTCTTTCCGATGTGGGACTTTACAAGAATGGAAATATAAACATATGAATGTAATTCCCGTATTAGAAAACAGTCCCCACACTGATGTATGAGTTTGACCCTCGAAACGTCCGAATTGGGAGAAATGTTGTGAAATATGATTTGTAGCTCTTAGAATAAGCTTTCCAATGCTTCTAAGATCACCTCAATCGGACATCCGAGTAAAAAGATATGGTCAAAATACAAACCCAGGTCTTTCATTTTTCTTCTTATTGTTGGCCTATCTTTGTCATTTCTTCATCCAATTGTCTTCCAAACTAATCAATACTCTCTTTAACTCTTGAATCTCAACTTTAATCTTCAAATTAGTCTTCAATTAACACCTACAAAGAGAAATTAACATAATTTAGAGTATTTTTTTTAACATATTTTGTATGAAAGCCATTGGAACTCATATAAATGCATACAAATGGCCAGCTATAATGAAAAGATATGAGCAAAGCATGATGGGGAGGAACTTTATGATTTTTATGCTAAAAATGGTGTTTTGAGTTCTTTTATCTATGAAAACTCATAAAATAATGCTATGAAATTATATCTTTTGTGAACTCATCAGTTTGGTCAATATGACCTACGTCCACTTGCAAAGGTTGCCGGCAGTTTTTACTCCTCAAGTGTACAGAGATTACAGACTTAGAAAATACAGAAAAAGAGCATTTTCTATTTATAATCTCCCCCTAACAGATGGGGGCGACTTTACCTCCACGCTTCCTCCACTTCGACGGGTCTCTCGAACTGCCCTTGATAGACGAGGCAGGTGAGATACTCTCCGCGGGACTTGGTAAAAGCAGGTTAAAAACCAACGACTTTATCCAAAGCGACGTGGTTGCCTTGACGTGGCAGTCTTTGTAGACTTGGGCTCGGATTCTAATGGACTGGATCTGCACAGATTTAGGCCCTGGCTCATTGAGAACTTGGTCACTTGGGCCTGACTCATCAGATGAGTCTGCCCGAATAGATGAAATATTGTTGTCAGCCAGAAGTAGCTCATTTCACCTTAGCCCTAAATACTTCAATTTTCTTGAATGCAAGTGTATTCTACTCCAAACCTTAACTTCACAGCAAGCATCTAAATTGAGTGAAGTGAAGATCTACCTTAACTTCAATCCACATCTCCTCCACTTCACTCCTACTTTGAAATCTATATCACTTTACTCCACTCCTCATTTATCCAAATAGGAAGCATGCATATGATTCATTCAATATATGATACTACGCCCCATTTGCTTCATCATTTACGAGTGTGATGTTTGAGTAATTCACTTTTAAAGTGAATTGAAGTGAAGGTTCAAATTAAAAGGCATGTAAAGAATAGGGTGAAATTGGATATTATTAAATTTAAAATTTCACACTCTTGACTATTTCTCATTTTGTGGCATGAGAATGTGCCTTTTTGGATAAAAAAGCGAGGGCCTTTTTCATTCAATAGAATTAAGAAATAACCTTTTTACTTCTTTAAAAAACATGATGGGTGCTTTTTGAAAATTTGTAGTTTTTGATATACTCCCTTCTTTTCTTGTCCTTTAAAGTGACTATTCACTTTAATTCACTTTATAAGTGAATTACCCAAAAAATGAAATTTAAGAAATTCTTGTATAGAGAATTGGTTAATTCTCCAAAAGTTGTCCCTTATGGTGAAATTCTTGTATACTCCTCTTGGGTGGAGGATTTACAAACGCCAAGGAAACAGAAATTAGAGAATTGCAAAGGTCAATCGAGCCTTTTAGGTGGCTAGAATTTCAAAGAAACTTGGCATTTGCAAATGCCAAGTTGACACGCCATAACACGATGTGTATGAATTCCTAACATCAAGAATTCCAGTCACAAATTCTAGTTAAGATACAAGTTTAAAACGATTAAAAATCATTTTGATTTTTTCTTCCCAATGAACATCATTTCTCATAATTTACTTTGAGAACGTCTTAATCAATTCAACTAAACACGTTCTCATAGCATTCGAGTTGAGAATGAAAAAACATTATTCTTCAGAAATGATACAAAACACCCTTAAACTCGAAGGCCCCCTAAATTTTGTCCCCTATTAAAAGGCCCCTAATAAAAAGGCAAAAGCATGCTCTGATTGTTAGGTGGAAGATAAATGTCGATACATTCCTTATGGTCGATACTGATATGGCTGATACAAGTCCCAATAAAAACTTAATACAAGATAATGGTATTTTTTTGTTAAAGTTTCCCTTACTATAAAAGTGGATATTCAGCCAATAAAGTGTCCAATCGGACTCCTAAACCGTTTTCTCAAAAGGTAGGATGAAAAAGGCACAAGTTCGGGTTATGTCAATGTTGTACATTGAATAAAAAACGAATTAAGTCTGGGTGCAGTATCGTACCTGTAATCAAACTTGTATAGTCAATACCCAACTCAAATAAAATTCTAACACCAGCCATAGATGGTGGACCAACTTGTTATTTGCTAATACTAGTGAAGCCCTCCATATATGAAGAAAATTACAGCTCACAATGCTATTTATTTTATTACAAATGAGCAAATCTGTATTGCTAGATTGAAAAACTGTCAAGTAGGGCTGCACAAAAATAACTGTAACTCGCCAACCCGCCCGCTCCGCTCCGCCCCGCCCCGCTATAAGTGGATTTACGTCAAAACCGCCTTTAGGAGAGCGGGGCGGTTTCAATCCGTACTAATGAGCGGGCGGTTACGGTTTGACATTTGAGTAGGCGGTTTCAAACCGCCCCGCCCGCTCATTGAAAAAAAAAAAAAAGAAAAAAAGAGAAAAAAAAAACTCTTCATCTATTCTTCACAGACTTCAATACTTCACGTATCTTTCAAAAAATATATAGTTGCTAAAAAACGCTTCATATTCACAGTTCTACAGATTCTCTCATCTCTCTCCTTCTCTCAGTCTTCTCCTCTTCTCGTCGTCTCTGTTCTTTTCCACAACCAAAAGAGAGGTATGGCCAGCCCTACCTTAGTAACTTGGTTCTTCTTGAAAGTTTCTCTTTCTCTGTTCTATTCTCTCGTCTCTATCTTTTTATTGGTACATTGCAGTTGCACGCCACACATGATTCTAAAAGGAAATGTACTTTTCAAACGAGTTGATACTTACATCCATTGCCTTTTCCTTTTTCCTTTTTTTAAAGCCTCATCAGTTACTGTATCTTTTACATGTTGAAGAGTGATTAATTCATCTGCCTTTTCTTTTTTTATATATATTTTTTTCAGAGCAGCACATTAGGGATTACCATTTGCCTGACCTTTTTGAAGAATAACTTGACTTGCCCCCTAAGTTGGTGAGTAAAAGTTCATGCTCTGTGGTAAATGTGTGTGATGATTGAAAAATTGTGATTTTGGCTAATATGCTCCCCTGGACCTCTACACCTGGTTATAATTATGATTATTTAAAAGAAACTGACGATATCATTGCATGAGTAAAGTTCAACCCTTTGATGATCTTTCTTTAGCACTAATCTTGATGCCCTTATTTCTTTTAATATGCCTTTTGGGATAATTCTAATTCAACAAATGCATGCTAAATAGCTTAACTGGTCATGTACTTCTTGCATTAAACTAGATATTGATGTTTATTATCTTTATCAATTGAATTTGTTTAATTATTGAACATGAAGGAAAAATGGCAGAGGCTGAAAGTGAAATGAATGTGAATGATCTTACAAATGAGCAAGAGGCAGAGGGTAATGCCCAAACGAAGGAAGGAGAAAATGAGCCAATGGAAACTGATGATAAAAAAACTGGACAAAAGAGGAAAAAATCTAGGGTGATATCCGAAATTTGGAAACATTTTAGTAGGATTCAGGATGGTGATCCTGACCATCCTAGAGCAGAGTGTAATTACTGCGGGACAACTTATGCTGCTCATCCCAAGAATTCTGGGACAAGTTCTATGAAGAATCACTTAGACAAGTTATGCCCTAAAAATCCAAATAGGGTGATCCAACAGAAATTATTGTGCTATGAACCAAAAAAAGAAGGGGGTGTTGATCCTAAGTTGGTTGCTGTTGGGTATGACAAGGAAGCTTGTAGAAAATCTGTGGCAAAGTACCTTGTTTTGGAGGAGTTATCATTTAGGCATGTTGAGAGTGAGGGGTTTAGACAATTGGTTAACCAATTAGAACCAAGATTTGATCCCATATCTCGCATGACAGTTGCTAGAGACATCTATCAACTATATTTGGATGAGAAAATGAAACTAAAAGATGTGTTGAAGAAAGAAAGAGTTTCACTCACTACTGACACTTGGACTTCAATTCAAAATATAAACTACATGTGTATCACCGCCCATTGGATAGATAGTGCTTGGAAGTTACAAAAGAGAATAATTAATTTTTGTCAAGTCACTTCTCACAAAGGAAAGGCAATTGGTCAGGAGATTGAAGCATGTCTTAATGATTGGGGGATTCGTAAACTTTTTGCAATCACAGTTGACAATACATCTGCGAACAATGTTGTCATTGATTACATAAAGAGAAAATACACTCCTAAGAAGGATAGTCTCATTTTGAATGGTGACTATCTTCATATGAGATGTAGTGCCCATATTATCAATATAATTGTGACTGAAGGAATGAAGGAGAAAGATTATTCAATTTCTAGCATTAGAAATGCAATACGGTATGTTAGATCATCATCTTCAAGATTGTTGAAATTCAAAGAATATGTGAAAGATGAGATGATTGAATGTAAGGGGTTGTTGTGTTTGGATGTAGCCACAAGATGGAACTCAACTTTCTTGATGTTAAGTTGTGCTCTAAAGTTTCAAAAGGCATTTGAGAGGATGGATGAGACCGATGCTGATTATAGGGACTATTTCATGGAAGTAGACAAAGATGATCAGAAGAAACGTGACGGGCCACCATGCGATGAAGATTGGGATAATGCGAAAGTTGTTGTGCAATTCTTACAAACTTTTTTTGAAATAACTATGAAATTTAGTGGCTCCTCATATGTGACTGCTAATATGTATTTTCCGGAAGTTTGTGAGATTCAAAATGAGCTACTTTCATTGATAGTTTATGGTGATCCAGAGAGTTTGGTTGCAAGAATGGCTGTAAGCATGCAGAGAAAGTTTAAGAAGTACTGGGGGGATCCAAGAGATACTAACGAGGTAGTGATTTTGGCCAACATTCTTGATCCAAGGTATAATTTTCAGTTTGTGACTGAATGTTTTGAATCTTTTTATGATGTGTCCACAAGTGAAAAACTGGTGAAGCATGTTGAGGATACTTTGCGTCGATTGTTTGATCACTACAACATGATTCATTTTGGTGTCACAAAGAGTATGGGTGCAGTTGTAGGATGTTCTTCAGGTGCTACTTCTCCTATTTCTACGAAAAAGGGAAAACTAATGTCCAAGTTTGAGCAAAAGCGACGTGAAGTTGATGGTGGCAAACTTAAAAATGAAGTGGACAAGTATTTATCTGAGGAGGCAGAAGTGTTACATGATGGTGAATCTTTTGATATTTTGTTATGGTGGAATGCAAATTCAAGCAAGTACAAGGTATTGTCACTTATTGCTCGCGATATCTTAGCTATTCCTGTTACTTCCGTTCCCTCCGAGTTTGCATTTTCTACCGGTGGTCGCATACTTGGTCCATTTCGCAGTTCACTTAGTCCTAAGACGGTGGAGGGACTAGTATGTTTGAAGAATTGGTTGAGTTCAAGCAATCAATCAATTATAGTAAAAGAGTATATGGATGAAGCTGAAACTTTGGATTTATCTGTGCAAATTGAGTCAGGTAAAATAAAATTTTAATATGCTCATTTCCTACTTTTAATTTTTATAAATTTTTATTATATTTTATATTAAAAATTATAAACTGACAAGAGTTATATTCCGTTACAGATAGCACTTCTACTCGTACGAGTCCCCCCACTTCTCATGATCCTAGTGCAACTCCAATACAAGTCTAGATTATATTGTATGACAGTTTGATGACCTTACAATTTTATCACTAAACTAAACATTGATGTTTATTATCTTTTATAAATTATTATTCTAACTATGATTTTTTTTTTTTTTTTTTTGTTGCAGGATTGCTTCAAATTATATATCGATCTTTACGAATTTGAAGTTTAGATTTTGAATTTCTTTTAGCATTTGGACATTGAATTTTGAATTTTGGAGGTTTATTTATTGAAATTTAGACATTGAATTTTTGAATTTAGATGTTTCTTTATTAGATTTTTGACTTTTGGACGTTAGATTATATAAGTGATTGTATTTTTTAATTTTAGTGATGCCCTTGGACTTTAATTTTATATTGATATACTTAGATGAAAATTTTGTTTATTACTGATTATTGACTTTTATTTAAAATTATGTTTAATTTTTATTCTTTATGTTAAGTACTTTTGAAACTTTAGTTACATTCTATTAAAAATAAAAAAAATAAAAAAGAGAGAGATAGGTACAAATACCACACCGCCCAACATGCCGCCCAAGTCGCCCGCTAAAAAAACCGCCCAAACCGCCTAAACTTTGGGCAGTTACAGTTTCTACTTTTTACAAACCGCCATAAAATAAAACCGCCTAAACCGCCTAATAACCGCCCAAGCCGCCCGCCGTGCACCCCTACTGTCAAGTATTTCCACTAAACAAGATATCGATAAAAAAATAAATGAGTAACAGCAGATATTTGCTCTTGTTTTGGAAAGGGTTTCCTTTCTATAGTTTCTTCTCGACTTTAATCTCCTCCCTTCATTTCTATTTCTTTTTGACAAAAAAGATTACATAAAATTTTATTGGAAACAAGCATTACAAATAGAAGTGAATAAAGCTTATTATTACACATGCATGTACGATAGTAGACAACTTGGTCCATCTTTAGCTAACTATCTTAGCCTAAAAGAGCCCATTAAGAAACGATAATAGTATCAATTGAATCAAACGTTAAGGAATATGCATAAAATTTAAAACATCACTATCAAAAGAAGAGTCAAGAAAAAAGAGAAATTGAAAGGTATGGAAATCACATTCAGATGTTTAGTGACAGAAGTTCGAGTTCATTGAAAGAGGAGAATAAAAGAAAAGGAATCTCAAACATTTGGTTGTTTGAAATTTGAGATGCCTACTTATCATTAAGGTTTTATTAGCACTTTCACATTTTATTTTGCAAAGCTAATGTAAATCCAACTCAATAGCATGCCACTCATATAGTGCTATAAGTGTTTTGTTTGTATGTATAATTTTCTTATAGCTTTACCTTCTTTCAGATTGAAAAGTTCTACTTTCTTCCCTTTTCCGTTACCATTATAAATTTTATCCTGTCTTTTAGATTGTGCACCACTTTTTCATATCTTTTTTGTTTTTATTAACTAACCAATTTTATTTAGATTAATGTCTTCTCTCTTATATTGTGTTTATGTAATTTATAATTGAAAGTAAAAGTAGGTATTGTCCATTCTCAACTGGCTGCTTTTCTTTTATTGATGAGATTTTTTTCTATTTAAATTTCAAACTATTTTAATATTTTATTAAGGTGTAAATTTTCTCATGTTTTAAGTCTCTCATTGACTTGTACATTTTTCACTTACCTAAAATTTTAATTTCTCCTAACTAATAGGATTGTTAATTCTTTTTAATAAGTAATTTATGTTAATAAGATTATTAGTCACTTCTGACTTTTTTCACTATCTGAAGAGAAGTTTTTTTAAGTTTCATTCGATATAAAAAATGATAAATCTAAAGATCAAATATCATAAGACATGGATAAATGGAGAAAACAAATAAACAGAAAAATTTACAAGGGTAACTGTAGATATTTTTAGTGTTTTCTAGTATGAATGTAATTTATCAATACAAATTAGATTAAAAATAAAGAAGAAAGGAATTAAAGCATCCCCCTAGCCGATAATGATACAGGGTAATGGCTGGGAAACATGTCCCACCTAGATAAGTGGCAATTCATAGATATAGTAACATGTGAAAATAAAATAAACACAAATAGGAGGTATGTGAATTTTCATCCTATACAAGTCATCCTAAGGTTGTAATCCAACCACAAATCCTCCACACGTAGGTGAGCCATCAACTACCATCCCACATCATCTCGTGAATGGGAAAATTACCAAATCGCAGTACCCTAAATTCAATTGGGAAAAGTAAAAATATCCCGACTCCGAAGAAATCATTAAATCAATGCATGATCTTCTATTGGTTTCGTGTTAAAAAATGCAGTAAGAGGAGATAGAAGAGAAAAACTGGGTTTTCTTCATACCTAGGAGATGGGCAGAAAAAAAGGAGAAAGTCATTGAATGTTGTGGCCATGATATGTAAGTTTATCATCTAGTCTTGGATCTCATGAAAGTTGTTGATAAGTAGATTGATCTCAGTTTCGAAGAGAAGATATCATATTGTATAGGAGAGAAAACTCTCATAGGTTTTGTTCAGTTTTCTTTATTTTTTTAAGGCAGTGCAAAGCTTCACAAAGCTAAAATGAAAATCTCAAACACCTCTCTTGGGGCCCACTATCTATGTGTCATGATGCATAGGATTTGAAGTTCGGTGGAGGTGAGAAGATGGGCACCTGTCCATTTTGATGCATGACATGCATGTTAATTGTGATTTGAAGTTTGATTGAGAGTGGGAAGAACCGGCATATGTCGATTTGGGTTTGGTTGAGTGGGCCCCATGGCGTGGAGAGAAAATTATAAGTAGATTCTTTCTTCCTAGGTCCATGCTAAGCCTGGGCCAAAGAAATAAAAATATATTTAAATTGAATATTTTCATTAAAAATTTATTGATGAAATAAATAAATATTTTATTTAGAAAAATGGCTTGGTTCATCCTAATAGTACCCACATTTAATGAGATTGAATAACTAGAAATCAACATATGAACCTGAAGAAAATACAATGGCAAATGAAAAATTCTTTTAAAAGAAGAAAAGTCTATTTCAGTTTTCTTATTCGTGGAAAAAAAATCATTAATGATTACTGATGACATTTGGAATTTTCTATATTAAATAGATTATCTTACTTGGTTTTGATGATGGGTTTGAGAAGACTATCCATCATAAAACTTGTTGGATTTTGCAGATGAAGAGGTTGAGGAAGAGGTTGAGAGGACCATGTAACAGTATTTTATGAGTGGTATTTTGAGAGGATTAAGGAATTCGTATATTGATGGGCTTATCTGATCACCTCTAATCTAGGATGGATTGAGATTAGAGAGTGATGTGAGGATTAAGAAAGGAAAATAAAATAGGAAAGTTAGGAAAATAGATCTTTGAGAAAAAGTTAGAAGGATTTTAGAAATGTAGTTATGGAAACATAATCTTAAGTTAACTCGAGAGATTTAGGGAGAGACTTAGTGGCCCACATCAAAGCCAAAGCTGTGTATATATATTTTTTTAAAAGTAATTCCTTGAGAGAGGAGAACTCCCTACTTGCTGACATGGCACCCCTCGAGAACCCCTCCCCTATTGCTTTAATATATAGACCTCAAATGTACCATAGCAAAAACCTTTTTGCGGCTGGCTTCGTATTGAGTTTCTCCATTATTTTGGCTTTATTTTTCCAAAAAGACACACAAAAAATATAAGACAATAGTGGGTGTCCCTAGTTTAGCTCAGTAGGTTAGGGACACCAAACATCCTGATAGCTTATGAGAGTGCATGAGCTCGAGTTTTTTCTAGGAAAATAAAATGGGTTTTCATCTTTAATTGTTTTTTTTTTATATTTCTTGGTTAAAAGATCATCATCATCAAAATCTTGTCCCAATTTATATTAATGGGTTCAACTGCATGAAGGCTAAATTCTTGAATAGGTAGCACTTCATTGGATCTATTCTTACTACTTCATTTGTGTCCTCTTTGGCTTACCCTTTTTTGAGGGGGCATCAACTCGCATAGATAATTTTTATTTTCTTCCCAAACATTATCCTTTGGTCCACATTGGACAATGTTCAATTGCACTTCATTTATCACATATTGATACTACCTTTAGATGTTCTTGATTTGATGTGCTCATTTCTAATTCTATCATAAATCCATTTAACATTCTTATCTTTGCTATTCACATTTATGTCAAGTTGCTTCATGCCTCAAGTGGAGATAAAAGAGAAGATAAAATGTTTAAGCATGTCACCTCTACCCTATTATAAGGGTAGTTGATATATATTATATGAGGGTGAGCCCCACAACTTAAGCATGTCACCTCTGCCCTTTTACAAGGGTAGTAGATATATATTATATAAGGGTGGGCCCCACAACTTGGATTTTATTGGGCACGTGTGTAGTGAAAAAAGTACTACATTTATATAAGGGTCAGCCCCACAACTTGCATTTTATTGGGCATGTGTGTAATGAAAAAAGTAATTACATATATAAGGGTGGGCCCCACAACTTGCATTTTATTGGGCACGTGTATAGTGAAAAAAGTACTACCAACTTGCATTTTATTGGGCATGTGTGTAGTGAAAAAAGTACAATATATTTGTAAGTCCATGGATCCGAACCCTAGAGGGGGGATGAATAGGGTGAGCTTCTAATTAGTGACCAATTATAACAAATTCTAACTTCTTTAAAATCAACTAGTCACATGTGATGATATAGAACTAAAGTGCGGAAGATAACAAAAACAATCATCACAAAGCATTCACTATAACACAAGGATTTATAGTGGTTCAGCCTCAATGCCTACATCCACTACTGACTTGTGATCCAACACCTCACCGGATTTCCACTATTTATGCTTTTCAATAGGCTAAGCAATAACCTTAACAATATGCTTTCCAAGGCTAAGCAATAACCTATACAATGATGTTTTTCAAGGCTTAACAGCAACCTATACATTATGCTTTTAAAAGGCTAAGCAATAACCTTTACAAGAGATGATTTCTCAAATAAGTGTTTACACAAACACTTTAAGAGATTACAATTAAAGCTCAATTTAATTGCCTCTAAAATAGGCGAATATGAAAGTTAAATTCAAGATACAAACATACACATACAATTAGCAAAGGTGTGTGCTCAAGGTGTATGAATGTTTACTTCAATCAATTTAAAAATGAAGCTCAATGAATGTATGCTTAAAGCCTTTTGAAAGTGTAAAACACAAGAATAGATTTGATTGAAGTTAAGGAACAAATCACATGTACTTAAAAATACAACTTGAAAATGATATACCTATCAAGGTTAAGCAAGTTGTGAAACTTTAAAACAAAAGTACATATGATTTGTGAAGTTGTTGAATCCAAAACATAAGATAGATTTGAAAATGATTTTCTAATGATGAAAAACAACAACCAAAGATTCAACCAAGTATAGGAATCATGTTTATATATAATTTCAAAGATGTTTACAAAAACATGATTTACTTAGATATACCAATTTAAGTACCACTTGGTTTGAATCTCAAAGTATTGCATCCAAAACAATAAATCAATTCAAAACATATACATGTTAAGGATACAACAAATCATAGTTTATCATGCTAGAAAAGATTTACCAATAATTAAAGCAAAGCATGAAAACATATGATTAGGAAAAGTAAAGCTTACTTAGAGATTTAACTTCATTAATCCAAGCTTTAGCTTTCCAAATGACCCTTAACCATCCTTTGCTCATTCCCCTTTGATTGGCCTCAAAACATCTCAAGGAGGGCCTCTTTATTCCTCAAAATTTCTATAGGAATGAGCTTCTATTTATACCCAAAAATGCCCAACGGCTAGTCCCCGGTCGACCTGGCCTTCAACGGTCATAAAACTGACCGTTTGAAGAGAGCTCCAACGGCTCTTTCCCGGTCGACCCGCGGTGGGCTCGGTCGACCGGGTCCATGGGCTCGGTCGACCGGCCACACTGTGGGTCGACCTGGGCCTGGGACCTTTTTCCCCCAAAAATTGTATATTTCAAAGTATTTTCTTGTGGGGACTTTGGGCCATTAAATCAAGCTTGGAAACATGATTTTAATTCAATCTAAGTGTTTTTAAAATCATGAAACATAAAAGCCTAAAATGATTTGAAAGATTTAAAACCAAAGGCTTGCTTGATTCAAAAAGATCTTTTCAAAACTATTTGCATCCAAGTTTAAAATCTAAAACATGCATGAATCATTATTTCTAAAGGACATAAAAACAATGCATGAGAAAATCAAGATTTCAAGTTTTCTTAAATCAATGCATGTGTGAAAATTCAAATGATGCTAAGATGATAATGCATCCATCAAATTGCAATACGCAAAATTTCTAACAATATTTCTCTCTTTTATAAGGGTACTAGTGGAGTCATGCACATGCAATGCATGTGCACCGAACACACAGTTTTGCCAAAAAAATCTTGAAAACATAAAGTTCTTAAAAAATTCAATAGAAGTTTCAATACATTTAAATATAAAATTTCAACAAAAAATGAGTGTTTCCTATACATTTGAAAACAATAAAAAAATGATATAGTGAGAAAAATGAGATCTCAAAAGACAATCGATATGGAATTCAAATAACTTTTTGAGGATATAAATCACATATTTCTAGATATTTTATCATAAATGGGTACAAAGAAATTTAAATTTACTTTATTTAACCTATCAGGTCGACTTATCAGTTGACCTACTAAAGTTGGAGTCCAATCAAAAGCATAGTCAAATTGATAACCTGCAATTTTATGGAAAATAAAATGAAAACTAAGAACCATATGAGTTTACCATTCTAACCAATTACCATGAACATTATATGTTCACTACAAAATCATATTCTATTAAGGAAAAAAATTAATTATATCTTACCTAAGGACATTAGAATAAAAAAACTGAGATAGTGGCTTTAGTCTTAACTTACAAAGAAGAATAACATCTCACACCGACCGTCAAGAATAATGAAGTAATCGGGCTTGTCCTCAAGCGACAGGGATCAACAATGGTGGAACTATGATATGAACTCTGACAGGTACGATTTGCAGAGCACCTGTTGATCAATATTAGCATTTAACATATGCTTTGTTTTACTTTATAAGATGGACCACTATCAGGTAAAAAGAGGCAATACCTCTCCAAGAGTCAGCAACTTCTTTTGCTTGATACAAAGTGCTATATTTTATACCCTGTAAGAAAAGGATAATACAAAGTAATCATAGAAGTTCAGTTAAATGGAAGCTCACAAATAGAGATATCCATAGGGAAAAAATACCAAAAAATAGAAAACTATAAATACAAATCTGCCAAAAGAATTGGACCTTCCTCTTAAGAAATACAGAAGAATGTATCCCAGGTATTCTAGATCAACTCTTCTGCTCTTGTTCTGTATAGAGGATGGGAGTGCTGTTAGGAATTTTGTGTATTGCAATTTGATGGATGCATTATCATTTAAGCATCATTCGAATTTTCACACATACATTGATTTAGAAAACCTTGAAATCTTGATTTACACATGCATTGTTTTTAAGACTTGTAGATCTATTGATTTATGCATGTTTTGGTTTTATTCTTGGATGCATTTTATTTGAAAAAGAGTTTTTAGAAATCAAGCAAACCTTTGGTTTTAAAGTTTTTGAATCATTTTAGGTTTTTGTGTTTCATGTTTTTAAACCACTTAGTTTGATTTAAAACATGTTTCCAAGCTTGATTTAATGGCCCAAAAAGTTCCCTCAGGAAAAACTTTCAAATATGCATAAAATATGCAAATTTGGGAATTTTGGTCCCAGGCTCAGGTCGACCGGCCGGTCGACCGGCCACACTGCGCGGTCGACCGGGAAAGAGCCGTTGGGCCTCTTTTCAAACGGTCAGATTTTTGACCGTTGAGCCCGGGTCGACCGCCCAGTGTAGCAGGTCGACCGGGGACACGTGAAAACTCACTTTTTGAGTATAAAAGGAGTTTCATTCCCTTGTAAATGTTGTTGATCAAAGAAGAGAAGAGAGCCTTCCTTGAGGTGTTTTGGAGGCAAGAAAAAGGGGAATGAATCAAGAGAGACCAAGGGGTCATTAGTGAAGCTAAAGCTTGGATTAATGAAGTTAAATCTCTAAGTAAGCTTTACTTTTATTTATCATATGTTTCATGCTTTGCTTAAATTATTGGTAAATTAACTTTAGCATGTTAACTATGATGTGTTGAATCCATTCTTCTCTTAATCTTTGATTCAAGTTGGATTGGATTCTTCACCCTTGATTTCAAACCAAGTTTGTTTTAAAACTTTATAAAACATGTTTTGTCAAAACCTTTGATTTCTTTTATAACATGTTTCATTTACTTGGTTGAATCAATTTGTTGTTTTCATTCATTTAAACTTTAGTTAAACTCTTGTTTTGAAAACAACATAGCACATGCATCACATGTTAAGTGTTAATTAGTTTCATACAAGTTGTGAGCCTTTGATTTTTACATCATCAACAAGTTAGTATTTATACATGTGATTTGCATTTCACTTCAATCAAATCTTTGTGAGCTTTAAACTTTAAAATGCATTAAGCATACATTAATTGAGCCTTCATTTTAACTCGATTGAAGTTATCACACACACACATCATGACCATACACATTTGCATTCATATAGTGCTTGTGTGAGTTAGTTTTTCAATTTCATATCCGCCTAATTAAGAGGCATATTAATTGAGCTTAAATTGTATTCTCTTAGAGTGTTTTGTGTAAACACTACCTTGAGAGAAAATCTCATCTTGTAAAGGTTATTGCTTAGCCTAAGAAAAGCATTGTGTAAAGGTTATTGCTTAGCCTAGAAAAGCATCTTGTATAGGTTGTTGTTTAGCCTAGAAAAACAACATTGTTAGGTTATTGCTTATCCTTGGAAAGCATATTGTAGAGGTTATTGCTTAGCCTTTTCAAAAGCATAAATAGTGGAAATCCGGTGGGGTGTTGTGACACAAGCCGGTAGTGGATGTAGGCATTGAGGCCGAACCACTATAAATCATTGTCTAGTGGTGTTTGCTTTGTGGTGATTGTTTTGTTTAAGCTTCCGCATATTGTATGATAATCATCACATGTGACTAGTTGATTGTTAAGAAATTAAAATTGGTCATAATTAGTCATTAAGTGTAGATCACCCTATTCACCCCCCCCCCTCTAGGGTTAGGATCCCGGACTTTCAATTGGTATCAGAGCCTCGTGCTCTAATTTAGGATCAAGTGTTTTGGAACTCTTGATTAGGTGTAAAAACCTAGAGTCAAAACCCTAGTGTTGTATTTACATGAAAATCATTAGAATGGATTCCACTATTTTAGATTGTTTAGATTCTTGTATAGATTCTTCTAGACCCCTCCTTCCCTCATTTGGAGTTTCAAACATTGAAATTAATGAATCTCAATTTGAATTAAAAGAGGAAGAAAATGATGAAAATGAAGATGACCTTCAACAAGCCTATGAGGAATTATATATATTTTCCATAGAGCTTGATAAGAAAAATAAAAAATTAAGAGAAGAATCTAAAAGACTAAACAATGAATTAGTCTCTTCAAAAGATGAACTTAGAGACAAAGAAGAATTAATAAATTGTGTAGAATCTAAGTTCATGATCTCTTTACATAACCTATCTAATGTTCAAGATGAACTAAATGAATTAAAGATAGGATGTAATGATCTTAATAAGGAAAATTCAAAACTAAGAGATCAATTACAAAGGCAAGACAAAAACATTAACAACCTAGAATCCAAGTTGACTACTTCTAAGGAAAATTTATCTAATGCTCAAAATAAGATAAAAACTTTAGAACTTGGATCTAATGTTATTAATGAACTTAAATTTGAGTTAAAACTTGCCCATGAAGAACTAAACAAATTTAAGGGAATTGAAAATGAATTAACAAAAGTTAGAAATGAAAATTCAACCCTTAAAACCCAAGTCACTCAACTTGAAAGCTACAAACAAAAGTATGAGTGCAAATTTACCCAAAGTGAAGAAAAGTTTGAAAAGTTATTTAAATTGGGTAAATCTCAAGGAGATAGGACGGGTCTTGGTTACAATAGGAATATTTCACATGACCCTAAATTCACCAACACTTTTGTAAAAGGTGAGTCCTCATTCTCTAGCACTCACACTTCCTTGCCCATGTCTAAATGTAATTATTGTGGCATTGAAGGGCATTTTAGGTTTGAGTGCAAACTAAGAAGAAGCCATGTGTCTAAACCCATCTTTGAAATCAAGAAAGGAAAATCAAACTCTATGAAGGGTAAGACACTAAAAATCAAAGAAGACTCCAAGAAGATTAAACAAGTTAAATCAATTAAAAAGGAGTCTCCTAAGATAGATTCTAAAAAGGTTAAACAAGTTAAACCAATTATAAAAGGATCTATCAACAAAAAGCTTCTCAATCTATCCCCCTTAAGTAATCATATGAAAGAACTTTTGAATAAAGTTGCAAAGTTAAATTTAAAATTCAAAAGTCAATTAAAGGGAGGAAATAAGAAGAAAAGAAAAATGAATCAATCCCCTAAGAAACAAACTCACCAACCTCAAAAGACTATTCATCAACCTAAGCTAAATTTAGTTAAATCTAAACATAATGGTGATAAGTCTAAATTGAAAATTTATCAAGTCAAATCTCCTAAAGTTGGTGGGACTTCTAACCTAGACCTCAAAGATCAACCCTCTCAAGACCTTAGGTGGATTCCTAAAGTTATATACTTAGTCAAACCTTAGGGCCTTGAACCTCATTGACCAACCTATCCTTTATAGTTAAATCTTTTTGTTGGTCATGATCATTTGCATTTATGTTCTTTCATTAGTTACATTTCTTTAAATGCAATGTTTATTTGTGATCAATTGATTTTGGTTTCATGTTCTTTTCTAAGTTACATATCATGGTTTTCAAAATCACTTGATTATAATTTCATCATGATAGATTTGCTTTATATTCATATTTAGTTATATCTCTTGCATTGCATTTCTATTCATGATCAATTGATTGTGATTTCAAAAGCTTTCTTAGCTAAGATTTTTCATGATCAATTGATGTTGGAAAATGTTCTAAGCTTTATTGGTTATATTTATAAAAGCATTTTCCTTGAATTTATTTCCTTGTGCCTAGTTATGAATATATCTTTTGAAAGGAAATAAAATTTAAAAAAAAACAATTTGCTTCTTTACTCAACAAAGTCACATTCTTTCAAAAGCAAATTGATTTTGATGTTTTACATTGCATGGTTGGGTATGATCTCATTGATTTGCATAATTGTCTTAACCTTGTATATCTTTTCATTAATGCAAATTGATGTTGTTTATGATCTTTATAGTAAAATCTTTTGTTTCATGATCATTTGAGATTCAAAAGTGCATATGAGTTTTTATATGCTACAATCATTTGATATGATATTCATATCCTTTTCCATTGCATTGTAAGCTTAGCACATTTGCTAAGAATAGAGATTTTGCATGATAGATTAATGGATCATCTTAGATGAATTGGATTTAAACCATTGTTCTTAATAGGTAAATCCATATATAAGATCTATTTTCATCTATATGTGATCTATGATATCCTTCTAATTTCATACCTTCTTGTGCACACATGGTTGTATTCCTTGTTCATGATATGGCATGAGTTAGATCTTGATTGTAATTGATCCTCTCTATGCAAATGTCAATGAGTTCCTTGTATGGTTGTAATCTTAGTTATATTCGAAGATACCATACTAGAACTCTAAAATCCATCCTTTGTGCCTTCTAGTCATTTCTTTTTGGATGGTTATGATGTTGTTTCATGTATATTCTCTTAAAGATGTCATTCTTATACATGTTTCAACTTCATAGTAGTGATCTTAATCATATGAGCCTCTTTGAAATCCATTACTTGTATTTTATAGTTATATCTATTGTTTGATGGATATCTTAGATGTTGAATTCATATGATTTTGACACTTTGTAAATTGCATGCTTCACCAAGTAATATTCTTTTGCATTGCAATTTATCTTGTTCATCACTATGCTCATTAATTATATCTTTAAAAGTGATGAATATCCATTTATGATGCTTGATGGAATTTTGTGTTTGTCACATTCTTGCTCTTAATCATGTTTTCAAATTCAATTGGTTTCCATTGGTATAATTTTTGATTGATTTGATTTCTTATGAATGTGATAGACATTTTGTACATTGGATTGAACTTGATAAGTAATATGTTTACAATTCCATGTCACATTCCATTAGCATCATAATTTTCATGTTGCCACCTCTCTTGTTCATATAGGTATATCTCATGGCCACCATGCTTATGTGTTCATAATATTGGTTGGTTATTAGTTGAGGTTGGCTTCATGATTGAATTTCATTTCATTCATCTTGCACTTGATAGTCATATTTAATGATTGGATGAAATGAATTCAAAATTTTCATAGCATATGATTTTCATAAGTTACATTGATTGATGCTATGATTAGTAAACCCCATAACATCATGGATAGCTCTAATTTGGATTTTTCCTAATAGTTATATTCCTTTTAACTCCATGTTAGAGTGATTGTTTTAATAGTCATATCCTTGAATCTCAATTGGTATATTTGTTTTATATATATATTCCAATTGGTATCCATGATCGCTTTTCTCCATGGCCTTGCTCTTTATATTGGCAATTTGATTGAGCTATCTAGTTATATGTGTCTAATTCTTTCCTTGAAGTTTTTCCTCAATTGGTAAAACCATCTTCTTCTTGCTCCAAATAGTTAAATATTTGTCAAAAGTTTGACAAAAGAAGAGAATGGATTGAGGGGGAGTGTAAACCTTCATAGGAAGTATTAGTTTTTGATCAAATTGACATTTGTATTGGCTATGAACCCTTAGAGACTTCTTCTTCCATACATGATGGCCTGTTATGTATTTCATTTTCGTTTTCATTTGTTAACAGGTGCTACTAAAAGGTATTTTCTTTATTTCATGTGTGTAGGTACCTTTGCAATTTAATGTCAAAGGGGGAGAGAGCAATCAAGTTGTCTCAAAGAGGGAGAGCATGTCCATACATCCTAAGGGAAGATATTGTATGATCTTCTACAAGGGGAGAGAATGCATATCTTGCCAAAAGGAGAGAGTGCATGGTCAAAGGGGGAGAGTTGTTAGAAGAGAAAGCTTGGGAGCTAAAGAAGATGCTTGGTTATTGAAAAGAAAGCTTGAAGGATGATCAAGCTCCAAGCATCAAGAAGATTGAAGAAAGAGAACTAGAGCCCAAGCTAAGAGAAGAAGCATTCAAGAGATTTCAAGACTTGTCCAGCTTAAGGGGAGCTGAAGACTTGATGTGTAAATTCAGTGTTGAGTAAGGTTTGCCATCAAATTGCAAAGGGGGAGATTGTTAGGAATTTTGTGTATTGTAATTTGATGGATGCATTATCATTTAAGCATCATTTGAATTTTCACACATACATTGATTTAGAAAACCTTGAAATCTTGATTTACATATGCATTGTTTTTAAGACTTGTAGATCTATTGATTTATGCATGTTTTGGTTTTATTCTTGGATGCATTTTATTTGAAAAAGAGTTTTTAGAAATCAAGCAAACCTTTGGTTTTAAAGTTTTTGAATCATTTTAGGTTTTTGTGTTTCATGTTTTTAAACCACTTAGTTTGATTTAAAACATGTTTCCAAGCTTGATTTAATGGCCCAAAAAGTTCCCTCAGGAAAAACTTTGAAATATGCATAAAATATGCAAATTTGGGAATTTTGGTCCCAGGCTCGGGTCGACCGCGCAGTGTGGCCAGTCGACCGGCCCAAGGGACCCGGTCGACCGGCCACACTGCGCGGTCGACCGGGAAAGAGCCGTTGGGCCTCTTTTCAAACGGTCAGATTTTTTACCGTTGAGCCCGGGTCGACCGCCCAGTGTAGCAGGTCGACCGGGGACACGTGAAAACTTACTTTTTGAGTATAAAAGGAGTTTCATTCCCTTGTAAATGTTGTTGATCAAAGAAGAGAAGAGAGCCTTCCTTGAGGTGTTTTGGAGGCAAGAAAAAGGGGAATGAATCAAGAGAGACCAAGGGGTCATTAGTGAAGCTAAAGCTTGGATTAATGAAGTTAAATCTCTAAGTAAGCTTTACTTTTATTTATCATATGTTTCATGCTTTGTTTAAATTATTGGTAAATTAATTTTAGCATGTTAACTATGATGTGTTGAATCCATTCTTCTCTTAATCTTTGATTCAAGTTGGATTGGATTCTTCACCCTTGATTTCAAACCAAGTTTGTTTTAAAACTTTATAAAACATGTTTTGTCAAAACCTTTGATTTCTTTTATAACATGTTTCATTTACTTGGTTGAATCAATTTGTTGTTTTCATTCATTTAAACTTTAGTTAAACTCTTGTTTTGAAAACAACATAGTACATGCATCACATGTTAAGTGTTAATTAGTTTCATACAACTTGTGAGCCTTTGATTTTTACATCATCAACAAGTTAGTATTTATATATGTGATTTGCATTTCACTTCAATCAAATCTTTGTGAGCTTTAAACTTTAAAATGCATTAAGCATACATTAATTGAGCCTTCATTTTAACTTGATTGAAGTTATCACACACACACATCATGAACATACACATTTGCATTCATATAGTGTTTGTGTGAGTTAGTTTTTCAATTTCATATCCGCCTAATTAAGAGGCATATTAATTGAGCTTAAATTGTATTCTCTTAGAGTGTTTTGTGTAAACACTACCTTGAGAGAAAATCTCATCTTGTAAAGGTTATTGCTTAGCCTAAGAAAAGCATTGTGTAAAGGTTATTGCTTAGCCTAGAAAAGCATCTTGTATAGGTTGTTGTTTAGCCTAGAAAAACAACATTGTTAGGTTATTGCTTATCCTTGGAAAGCATATTGTAGAGGTTATTGCTTAGCCTTTTCAAAAGCATAAATAGTGGAAATCCGGTGGGGTGTTGTGACACAAGCCGGTAGTGGATGTAGGCATTGAGGCCGAACCACTATAAATCATTGTCTAGTGGTGTTTGCTTTGTGGTGATTGTTTTGTTTAAGCTTCCGCATATTGTATGATAATCATCACATGTGACTAGTTGATTGTTAAGAAATTAAAATTGGTCATAATTAGTCATTAAGTGTAGATCACCCTATTCACCCCCCCCCTCTAGGGTTAGGATCCCGGACTTTCAAGTGCTGATCAAAGTAAGAAAATTTCAAAACGAACAAAGACAAACTGAATTTGTTGCAGCTCGACATCAAATACTTACTTTAGTTGTTTACATTTAAAACGATCACTTCATTTACTGACTTTGAAGTTAGTAGTAACGCTAGCATAACAAGCAATTTCTATGAGATTCTCGTTTTTCCTTTAAGGAAAGACATGACGCTTCATTGAAATATATGAAAGGAAGAAGAAGAAGCTTGCAATGATGAAAGAAATGAATGTGTTAGAAAATTATCAAAGTTTTTCAATTTAAACCTCATGACTAAGAGCAATAATAAATAAATATATCCATGCCCTTGAAATGCCCTTTTATAATTAAAGAATTCACAAAAGTTGTATATTAAGAAACTAAAATTTGTACAGAACAACAACAATTTTACGATGGCAATCTATAAGACCTATCACTAAATTGCATTTATAGAATTATCTTTAGCAATCACTGATATCAAAAGAGAACCAATATTTACTAGTAGTTATCACATTATCCAACTTGTGATTATTCATCGAACAGGGGTATAAATCAAGATCAATACAACGTTTATGTCAGATTGAAAACTCAATTATTCTAACTAAATAAAATACAAACACATGAAGCAAAAGGGAAAAGAATATTAAATTTTTTTTTAATGGTAACTTTCATTAAAAGAGAGAAAAAAACAGGGCGGACATAAAATGAGTTTGAATTTGTACATTTCACTTTCTTATTTATGTTATTTTGTCATTTGCTACTTTTTCTAAAAAAGAAAAAGAAAAAACTAAACATAAAGCAATAATGCAAACGAAGCACCTGTATATATGAGATGTGCTTATAAGTTTTTGAGGTCCCTATACATTTTTCAAAGGCCATAATAAATAATATAAAACTGAAGGAACATCAAATTACAAATATTTAAGATTAGTATACAAAAGATTAAAGGGTTAATATTTAAAAAAAAAATCATAACAAAGGGTTACATCCGTACAAAGAAAATAATCTCATATCTTCTGAAACCTCCCGCAGCCCTCTGGTGTTCTTAACTCTCAAATTTCAAATACACATACCAATCAAGTATCTTTTAGTTCCACCCAAAAATGAAAAAAAAATCAATAAATAAATCGAAACTATTTGCACAATTAGCATTGTTTTAGGTAAAAAAAAGAAAGAAAAAAAAGACAGTGTTAATTCTCTCGTGTGTAGTCAATTTGGTATTTGAAATATAACACAACCACCAATTGGCCACCAGCAACAATAACAAAAGTAGCAAGCTAGCTAATACCTTTTATCACGACTTTTAAACTGATTTTTAAGCTGATGGCGAAGTATTTAAAGTACCCACAAAATTGTAAGTATTGAACACCAAAACATAGTAAGTAAAATACACTCGATTCCTTTTCTTTAGATCAATTATAAATACACTATTCATTTTCTTTTTTATTTTCATCTCGTCTTAGTTCAAAGTTCATTATTGAAAAAGCACATGGCATTTAAGTTTTCAGAGTTAAAAGGTAGTATGTACACCATGAACCATATAATGGAGTAAATAGTGCATAGTTAAAATCTTTTATTTTTCCCACATTGGCTTAGTTTATTAACCGGGGTGGACAAAATAGTGCCAAGAAATACTTAAAAAACTTTCTGAATGATACAATCTGAAATATTGTTCCTTTGAAATGATTCTTTAATAGCACCATATCTCACAATCAATTTTACAAAAGACAAATAAAAACTTGGCAATTAGTGAAAAATATGGTTCAATGAGAACCACGAATGAATGCTTATTGGTCTAATCCCACTCTTGAGGGGTTTGGAGGGTGATGATTGAAGAGGCCTTGGTCTAAAGCGTAAGAATTTAACTAACATAAACTAAAATAGGAAAAATACAAAATAAAATGTCAAATTCTTATACAAATATGGATTATGTTTTTGGTCTTTTGAATATTAGCACCTATACTGGTTAAAAAAAAAAAAAAAAAAAGAAAAAGCCCTTCCCCTTCAACTCTATGGAGAAGGAAAATAGATTCTGAAAAATAATGGAAAGCTTTTTCATGCCTCATAGCATCGTCCTTTTAGTTATTGTCTACTTTGCTTTTCTCAACTATGACACTTTTTGTTTAAGTTTCCTATCTCACATAACAAAACAATATTAATTTTACATTTTAAATGCTATGTATGAATTCATATTCCAAACATAGAGTGAGAACTAAATACAAAGTTCTGCCATAAGGAAACACGAACTACGTACAATTTAGAAGCATGTAGTTAAGATTCAAGAAATAAAACAGACATAATTAAAATTATCAAAGCACGAAGGCTATCAATGGGCCTAACTTTGGCCCAAACAGGAATGAGAAAGAAAAAACCAACTCTTCGTCATCATTTTCTTAACTCTGGTTGCACCAATTTTTCTTAGAATGAAGAATTTATTGCAATATTAAAAAACATTGAAGAAGAAGACACAATCAAACGATAATAATTTCAGTAGACAATGCTCACTTACATGTATGAAAACTCCCTCCATTCTAAAAGAAGCTAAGAGTCAATGATGAATCTGTCAAAATGCCATATTCTTTCTTGCACAATTACTCACAGAGGAAAAACTCCATACCCAAAAAATTCCCTACATTGAAAATCTTGTAGTATCTGAATAAGAAGAGTGTTAAAAAAATTGAAAAAATAGGAGGAAAAAAACAACATTTGAGATATTGATTTGAGATAGATTTCAATTTTATCTACATTTTCCTTTCCTTTTCTCCACCACCTTTAAAAAAAAAGAAATTGAAAAAAAATTACTTGATTAATTTATTGGAATGTATTAAAATGAAATTTTATTACGTTTAAAATATCAGCATCTACTCAATATAAGATATTAGGATTGTGTGTGCTAAGTTTAGTCTAGATCCGGGTTTATTTGGGTATAGCAGGGGGTAGTTAGCAATTTTTCAGAGAATTTAGGGGGCTTTTACGTAATTTTAGACTTTTGAGATTATGGTATCATTGGGTAAATATTTTTAATTCCTAAACTTTAGTCTTCTAGATCATCTTGATCTGGATCCTCAAAACCCCTCTAAATCCAAGCCTAACCCAAAGTCTATTTTAGACAAATTGGGAAATTCCCATTATGTCCCTATCTTTATCCATTTGATTCACTCTCTCTTATCTCTTTTCTTTCTCTTTCCTTTATCTCATTTTATTTCCTGCCTTACTACATCTTACTCTCTTTTTATTGGGCACATGTGTAGTGAACTCGTACTACATCTTACTCTCTTTTATAATGGGGTATAGATATAGATATTTATATCTATATATATATAATAATACTAAGTGGAGCCCACATCTTGCATTTTATTGGGCGGGTGTGTTGTGAAAAATAATAATACTAAGTGGGACCCACATCTTCCATTTTATTGGCATGTGTGAAGTGAAAAAGTACTACACTGTACTCTCTTTTATATAAGGCTATACTTTACTCTCTTTTGATTTAGATGTGTAGTGAAAAATAATAATACTAAGTGGGGCCCACATCTTGCATTTTATTGGGAAGGTGTGTAGTGAAAAGTACTACACTTTACTCTCTTTTATATAAGGGTATAGATATAAATATAAAGATAGATATAAATATATGAGGATTTAACCGAAAAAATCACTTTATCCGCACGTGTTACACAATCAAGCGCTTTAGTAACTTGGGCACCAATTAGAGCAATTGGGCCCAATTTTCAATTTTTTTTTACCTATTTGTCACATTGTCGGCGCCGACCTTATTTACGCTGAATAAGGTCGGCGATGACCATGTCCGCGAACAATATTAGGGCTCAAAGCCCTGTTTCTTCTAATTTTTTTCTTCTCTTTTCCAGCCTACCATCAAGATTGACCTTGGGCGACTGACGAAGAGCGGTTGCTTCCATTTCCACAACCACCACCAACCTTCAAACTGAATTCCTCAAGTGATTCCCTTTGCTTCCATTGTTTTTTCCGTCGTCCTAGACTTCGATCGACACTCCAAGGTAAAAATCTCCTTCTTTTTTGAATCATTTTCAATGTTTTTTATTTTCCCTCCATTTTGTTTTCCTGCCATCCCGCATATGATATCGAAGTGCATGGTTTGTTATCTTCAATGTCATATTCAATTTGTACATTGTTTGTTTGCTTTGATTAGGGTTTGTAGCTTCAAAATTTAGGGTATTTTCAGTTGAGAAGGACGATGGAGGATTGTGGTTTGTTTTAAGTGAGTTCGAGTGAGTTATTTTTGTTTTCCAAACTTGAGGATGTTGTATGCGGTCAAAGACCCACATGAAATACATTTAGAGCTTCTTCAGAGCATTGGCCTTAAAGACAATCTACTTGTTTACAACTCACCGTGACCATCTTCATGTTAGTCCTCTCGTGTTTCAAGGTGAAGTTGTTATATATTGCGTACTTTGTTATAGCTCTTCTAAAAGCCTCACGATCAGGAAACTCCATACCTAGCCACATCACCCTACCTGAACCAGTCCCTTCTTCGGGCACGACAGTATCAGGGACCATCGTGTCCATGAAGGGAGTTTTTGAAAAGCTGTATTCTTTATTTCTGCTTGTAGTATCTCTTTCGACACCCGGTTTGTTTAGTTCGACAGCTGTTGAACTTCCATTCCCAACCTCATTAGTTGCGGGAGCACCTAAGAAGCTATGCACACTTTCGCTTCCATTCACATGAAGCATTTCTACATTGATTTCTTCAAAAATGGACTCATCATCGTCTGCAAAATAAGAAAATGTTGCTGGGAATTTTATATCGTGATCCTCTTGTATATCGATCATGGAAAATTCTTTAAAAGGTGGAGGAGACGGTGGTAGCTCACCCTTTAATTTATTATCAGGCTTTTCAATGCTAGGAGCGTCTCGAATGATTTCGTTTCTTTCATCCTGTAAAGACCTGCAATATAGAGTTATGAAAATAAAAAATTACTTTACTTTCGATCCAGGCATAAAATGTTGAAATATAGTTTTAACTTCAGAATATACCTATTGCCTCTGGTGTGTTGGAAACTATCTTCTTCGCATAGCCTTCTCGAAACGAATAATAATATCCCCTTTGCTTCACTTCTTGACGATTTTAACAAACCATTTATATCATTGTCATCGTCAATATCTATCAACGAAAAAAAATTGCCATTGTGTGGAAGATACTTCAGAGTTATCTCATCGGAACTTGTTGCCCAACTTGATGCTTCCAAAGCAATTTTGGACAGCTCCTAAAACGTAATATTGCTCGATAGATATCTCATCTTCTGCCTTCCACCATTGTACTGAGGACGATTGAGCTCAAATTCAAACTCACTGTCATAGTGAAAGATTATTAGGTGCTCAACATCTGACATGCTATTGGAATATCATAAAAAAACATAAATTACTTTGACCATCCTTCTCATGCAATAATGCATGGGGTGTAGATTAAAAATTGTGAATGTTTTCCTCTTTGTTAGAAACTAATTATGCATAAAATACCTTGAATAGTTCAAAACAATAAATAGGGCTCCTGTGCAACGTATACCATATTCAATGAAACAGACAATAAACACCATACAATGAAAGAGAACATGTATCCATGCATTGAATGATAGTATATGTATTATACTTTGTCAATAGAAAGAGGAGATTGATTTCTAGGGTTCCATCATGTGAAGATAAAATTTTTCATTACCTCCTTTCTGTAGACCTTATCAATAGCAAGAGGAGATCGATAAAAAATTAATGGTGACATCAACAGTGGAAAAACGCAGTGGTCATCATGTTTCCCAGCTATTGTTGACACCAAAAATATCACTATGTCCCTTCAACACCAAAAGCTACATGGAGCCACATCCTGCCATAAATAGGAAGGCGCCACTTCAAGCATCAAATCTTGTCAGAGTCAAACAAAAACTGCAAGGCCTTTCAAAGCAGCCAAAAGAGAGGTACACATGAAGTTTTGGGCCGTTTCAACATCATTTGGCCTAACTTCACTCCTCCGACAGCCAGACAGGAGCTCCCGGCAATGACAGTGTCGAAGACTTCAAAACTTCGATCAGAGCCTACGTATGGCCTCAGAATATCTCCAAAAGGCTCCATGCCAAATTTTAGGTCATTCCGACAACGTTTGACCCGACCTCGACGCTCCGAAGCAAAATCAGGCCTGTCGGCGGCGGAGCACCCCGGAATCATGGCATCCAAATTGGAGCTAATGGATCATCTCAAAATGACTCCAATAGGTCCCCCGTCAAGTTTTAGGTCAAACGGACATCGTTTGGCCTAGTTTCAAAGCTCGACATTTTTCTCATGGCGAAATCAAGGCGAGCATTTGCGGGACCCCAAACGGCTTCAAAACTCAAACCGAAGCCTATGGTTGGTCCTATCTACTGCTAAAAAGACTCCCCGTCAAATTTTAGGTCAAACGGATATCGTTTGGCCTAGTTTCAAAGCTCGGCATTTCCCTCATGGCGAAATCAAGGCGAGCATTTGCGGGACCCCAAACGGCTTCAAAACTCAAACCAAAGCCTATGGTTGGTCCTATCTACTGCTCAAGAAGCTCTACGTCAAATTTCAGGTCATTCCGACATCATTTGGCCTAGTTTCAATGCTTGACAAAAAATCGGCAATACCGCACAACAAAGTCTTTGGCTTTCCAGAAAAATAGGAAACTTTGTGTTCCGATTTGCGTGGCTTCTCGTCGGGTTTTCTTCAAGAGAATCAGGCCAATAAATGAGGGGAAATGTCAGGAAAAATACAGAAGAAAAAAGAATGAAAAAAGATCGAAAAACGGCGAATAAAAGGCGACCGAACGGCGGCTGAAAAATGGGCCCAAGGCCCATGGTCGCCGGCGACCTTGGCCCATGGTTTCCGGCGACCATGGCCCAAGGTCGCCAGCCCCATGGTCGCCGGCGACCATGGAGTTCCGGCGACCCAAAAGTCGCCGGAAGACCCCTTTTTAAGGTCCTTTTCGCGTTTCGAGTTGATTGGCCCCTGTGATTTTTCCAAAATCTGATTTTTCGTGCATGAAATCCGTCGATCTTCGTCAACATCACGGATTCGCCGCCGAAATCATTGGATGATCATTAGATGCCTCGAAATCGCCAACCGGCCGACAAAGAAAGCACACTTTCTGCCCGCCCGATCGTGAAATCAACAGGACAGATGTTGCCGGCACGTTGACATTAATCATTGTCTGAAATTGCATCACCATCTGACATCAAACAACATGTGGATCCACCGGCGATCATCGCAAGAAGAATTCCAAAAGACGCGGCGCGGCCCGCGACTCTTCAAGCGACTTGGCGACCAATTAATGAGGTTAAATGACCCATTTTATGACAAGTTAATGCAGTCATTAACTCATTATTTTGGACGGCCCAATCAAAAGCAAACAAATGGGAGTTACAAGTCAAATGATTTATGGCATTAAAGCCATGAAACTCCTCCCATGATGGAGATTAAAGGCAATTAAAAGCTCATTATTCTCCATCAGCCAATCAGATTCAAGGAAAAAGGAGTTACAAAACAAATAATTTAAAACTTGTAACTCCTCCCATTATGAGCATTAATGCATTCAATGCTCATAAACCCTCCTAAATGGCTACCAAAGGCCTATAAATAGGAGGGCATTCCAAAGGGAAAAGCCAAGAAGAAAAAGGGGGAAAAATCCAGAGAAATCGCCAGAGAAATTCACTCGAAGTTCAGAGAATTGCCCGGAAAATCCAGAACTCCTGCAACTCTGCTGCAAGGCCACCAAAAGGTGATTGAAGCACCCTGGGGGGGCCACCCCCCCCCCCAAGGACCTCCCTTCTTCTACCAACATGGCTAAAACGTGGCTTTTCAGCCCGTTTACTTAGCTTTTTATCAGATATAAGACCTTCTCTTGGTCTTTGTCCTTTAAAAATCTGAGGTTAAAAAGCCAAGCCAAGAATCCAAGAATCATGTTCTCATCTGCATGGACGACGGCGGAGCCCATACATGGCTCGCGACCGTCGATCTGAACGTGTCCCCACAATCGAATGAGAAGTTAGATCCCTTTTCTTGCTTTTCCTTTTGTACTTTGTATTTTTTTTAAGAGACAAAAAAATCACAATTCTTGTCTTTCATAATGGATAAGATTTGTAAATCGCCTTTTACGGCGAAATCGCCTTTTACGGCAAACAAATGAAATCGCCTTTCACGGCATATAAAAAAAAACATTTGTCTCTTGTCTTAAAATAAGTGTGCAATGGGAAACTAGAAAAATTTTTATTTCCCCTTTCTACTTGTGAAGGTGGATCTTCGGATTACCATTCCAAGATTCCAAGTAGAAAAGTGAAATTGGCATACCCGTACAAAATGTTGATACCCTTTACTTTTTTTCTCCTCCCTCCGCCGTACCTCGAAAGACCCGGGGCGGAGGCAGCGGGAGAGAGGGAAGAATCGGGTCCATCAAGCTGGCATACCCGGTGGGACCCGTTCATTTGAGAACATGAACTTAGATTCTTTGGCACCTTTCTAGTTGGTGGCCAATGTTGAATCTTGCATAAAAAAAATTTTCGTCGATTTTTGGTTCAAATTTGAGAAAGCTTGATCTCTTCCTTTTCAGACTCTGTGCTCGCAGAAATGTTGAGCACGTGTTTGGATTGGAATATCATTTGCTCTCTTTGATGAATCCGATACTGACTTTCAAAAAAAAATCTTCAAAAAAAAAAACTTCTATCACGTCTGGGTTCAAAGTCGAGAAATCTTGACCTCTTCCTCCTCGGATTACTGTGCTCGCAGAAATGTTGAGCACGTGTTTGGGTTGGAACGTCATTTGCTCTCTTTGATGAATCTGATCCTGACTTTTCTAAAAAAAAACTTCCATCATTGTTGGGTCCAGATTCGAGAAATTCTGGTTATTTCCCTTTCGGACTCTGTGCTTGCAGAAATGTTTGAGCACGTGTTCGGATCGGAGTGCCATTTGCTCTCTTTTATGAACCCAACCTTGACCTTTCAAAAAATCCTATCTCGTGTCCATTTCAAGGATGCGATTTACAACATCTGTGCCTAGCGGTGCTAGTACGCCCTCTTGGGTCTACTGTATTCACGACCGACACATTTGTACTCCCAACCTTATATCATTTTACCTCGAGTGAGCCTCGCTCCTCGGTAAGCCAGGAGACAACTCCGCAAGCTTAAACAGCAGGAGAAAGCTCAACCAAAACAAGAAGTTGCTGAAAAGACAGAAACTTCCCCTACCCCTTCACTGGGGTAAGCAGAAAAGTCTCCTTTCGAGACTTCGAGGCCGGCAAGGAAATTCACCCTTCGTGATTTCATGCCATTACTACTAAAGACTGAAGACATGCAGGGGGCATTATACTCTTGCAATTCAGTAATTGGATTCCCCATGGATGGGTATGAGTCCAGTGACACCGCCAGCGACACCGATGAATGGGAGGAATCCCTCGAAACAGGAGAATACCTCTCCGACGAGGAGTGGATCCCCGAATCCCACCTCATGCCGGTGATCTGGTATAACCCTTTACAACCACAGGGATCTTGGTCTGATGATGAAGGAGACCAAGAGGTTGTTCAGGAAAATGCTGTTGACACAGCACCTGCCAATGCTCAGGCAGAACCCGATCAGGAGGAACCACAAGGGGTAGATGAAGAAGAAGATCTGTCTCCTATGCCCGATCTCGAAGAATATGCAAGGATCTTGCAGCGTCTTGCCATAAAGCAAGGACAAGATCACATCAATCAGCTTCATCGCAATCCAGAACCGGTGGTCCCGGAAAATCTACAGGAGTCCCCTCCAGTAACTCCTGAAAATGAAGAAAACTGCTGGGTGGATGATCCCCTTACATGAGAGGATGAATCTGACTCCCAACAATCCGTTCCGGAGACGTTTCCTATTGCTTGCATTGCGATAGTTCGAGACGACAGCGCCTCTGGAGCTTCATCTGCCGAGGCCACAAACTCCCATACTACATCATGTAGTATATCCTCTGATATTACTACCTCGGAGATGGCATCTTCTCAACCTTCGTCTCCTGAGATTGTCACATCAGAGTACAGACCTCTTCTGGCTGACTACCTTGAAGACGTCTCTACCGATGAAGTCTACCCAGTCAACTGGTCCCAGATGCCCAACCTCATGGGGGATGTCTGGACCGATGAAATTGTAAACAATGAAGACAAATTGCTGGACGTTGTTCGGTACTTGTTCCCGGAAAATGCTCCATGCAATGCAATCACTGAGGATGGTAATGTTGACACGGAAGCATCTTCAGCAATGAAAAGGATCAGCCCCTCAATCCCGAGGGTGGACTTCCGAATGAAGAACCGTCTCCAGAAGCTCTCGAACTTGGTAAAGGTACCCGCTCTGGCCGGGATTACCACAAAAACTACAATCTAACTTCTTCTTCTTATGTAAATCCTTCGGGACAGAATGTAAGCGCCCCAAGTGGCAACAATAATGAGAATGCAGGCCCTAAGGAGGCTTTCAAGTATGACTTGATTGAGCACTTTAGACACATACCTGCACGTCTGCACATCCTAGACTTATTACGAATGTCTCCCCAAACTCGTGATAGTCTCATTTCAGAACTGCAAAGACTGAATGTGGATGTCGACAAGCATGCCCCACAAGTCCTACAAATTGAAATGGACTATAGGGTTAAAAAATCAAATACCTCCTCAAAAGGAGAAAAGAAGAAGACTGAGGGATCTTGCAATGATTGCCTCTCAGTTCAAAAAGCAGCAAGTGCAACTATCGCCTTCACTAAGGAAGACCTCCTACTAGGCGAAACAAAGCACAACCGGCCCTTATACTTTACAGGGTACATCAAAGAGATGCCGATACACAGAGTACAGATCGATCCGGGTTCTGCCCTCAACCTCATCTCTACTTCGGCACTCGAAGAGCTGGGCATCCCGCCTAGCAAGCTGAGTCACACATCCGTGTCTATCTTTGGATACGATGGAAGCGCTCAGAGGCCTATCGGCAAGATTAGGTTCAAGTTGCAAATCGGTGATCTTATCTCTGAACTCACTGTATATGCAATAAAGACCCCCTCATGCTACAACATCCTTCTCGGACGCCCCTAGATACACGAGAGTGGTGTTGTTCCTTTAACTCTTCATCAGTGCATCAAGTTTGTTGGCGACGACGGCTTGGTACGTCGAGTATTTGCGGACAAAATGCCTTTCAAAGACAAAGAAGTCCATTTTGCGGACTCGCAGATGTACAAAGATGAAAACGAAGAAAAGGAGAAAGAAATAGCATCCTTTGCCGAAAGTCTCCAGAAAGATAAAGGCAAGGCTCCTCAGCAATCACCGGAAGAAAATCAACCATCCGGCAAAACCCAGGAGATCAACCAATCTCCTTTTGTTGTCTCCCTCAAGTCGTCAAAGCCGCTGGTGATCACTACCAAGGCAAAGAAGACCAAACAAAAGCCTGGGGGCAAGTTGTCATCTCCTTTGTGTCTATTATGCAAGACACAGATTCGGATTCAGAGACAGAAGACGACACGTCGTCAAGCCAAGCTGATACTCAGCAAGCTCAACCTGCTCTCACTCCATTGGAGGCACTTACTGGCATAGACGATCCAGCATCAGCTTCCTTCGTTGTTCCGACAACCTCACCAGAAGAAAAGCCGATCTTTTTCTACAGGTCGGCGGCTTCTTCATCAAACTCTTCGCTTGAGCCTTTCCAAAACGAAGGTATGCCACAACTATCCTTGTATAGTCCAATGGCACAAGCTATCATGAAGAAAATGGGCTATGACGCTCGAAATCCAATCGGCTTGGGAGGTGGCCGCGGTATTCTCGTACCATTGGAGCCCACCCTGACAAAAGGCCAGCAGGAGGATTGGAAACTCTATCGTCATATAGAAAAGTCTTCATACGGACTGGGCTACGACCCTGATGCTCCCATGAGACAGTTGACCCAAAGGCTACAAAGTTGTCTGGCCGACGAAGCCTTAACATCTCGTGTCTGTGAAGATATTGATCTCCCTGGATATCTCTTTGAAGAGTTACCCGTCAAGGATCCAGGAAGCTCCTCCAATTGGTACGATTTCTCTGATGATGAAGAGGAATTGTCCGATGATACAGATGCACAGTCTTCTGGTCCAGAAGAACCATCATCTCCAAAAGAAGTGCCATACTTCGATCCCGTTTCAACAGGTGATTGGGACCATCTCATAGCGAGTCTTGAGAAGAGTGCCGATCAAGAAGACCCATGGTCAGAAGCACAGCCTTAGTCTGAGAATACCTTTGAAACTCCGGAAGGTCTTGTTGAGTTGGAAGCCTCCGAAAATATTATGGAGGAACCACCTTCAAGTCTTCCAACAAAAGATTATGTTCAAAAGATAGACTTGGGAAGCCAGATTGCCCACGTCCTGTATTCGTAAGCAAGAATATAAAGGATGATGAGTTACCCGAGTATATCGCTTTTCTTCGTGAGTTTGTTGATTGTTTTGCGTGGTCTTACGCTGAAATGCCTGGTTTAGACCCCCAAAATAGCAGTTCACAAACTCAATCTACAAAAAGATATCAAGCCTGTCAAACAAGGCCAAAGAAGATTTCGTCCTGACATAATGGACAAAATTGAACAAGAAGTTCAGAAACTCAAAAAGGTTGGCTTCATCCGCGAGGAACAACATCCTGAATGGTTTGCCAACATCGTCCCAGTGATAAAGAAAAATGGGCAGATTAGGGTCTGTATTGATTATAGAGACCTGAACAATGCATGTCCTAAAGATGAATTTCCGCTCCCCATACCGGAGGTGATGATCGACAACACCTGTGGATTCGAGCGGATGACATTCATGGATGGTTTCTCTGGGTACAATCAGATAAAAATGCATCCTGAAGATGAAAGACACACATCATTTCGGACCCCATTTGGCGTGTATTGTTACACTGTAATGCCATTTGGTCTGAAAAATGCTGGTGCGACATATCAGAGGGCTATGATGAAGATATTCCAAGATATGCAGCATAAGACGGTCGAATGCTACGTTGATGACCTCGCCGTCAAAAGCCAAAGGAAAGAAGACCATCTCAAAGATCTTCGAAAAGTCTTCCTCCGACTACGCAGGCAAAAACTGCGAATGAATCCCCTAAAATGCTTCTTCGGTGTATCATCAGGTAAGTTCCTCGGATTCGTAGTTCGGAAAGCGGGAATAGAGCTTGACCCTATCAAAGTCAAGGCTATCCTAGAAATGCCATCCCCAAAAACCCTGAGACAGTTAAAAGGGCTTCAAGGAAGATTGGCATACATTCGACGGTTCATCTCCAACCTATCAGGGAAATGTCGTCCATTCTCCCGCCTAATGAAAAAGGGCGTGGACTTTGTCTGGGATGCTGAATACGAAACTGCGTTCCAAGACATCAAGTCATACCTGACCAAACCTCCAGTACTGGCTGCCCCCACAACAGGAAAACCATTTATATTGTACACAAGAGCCCTCGACCACTCATTGGGAGCTCTACTTGCACAAGGAAATCACGAGGGAAAAGAAGCTGCTCTATACTATCTCAGCCGCATGCTGGTAGGTGCAGAGCATTGCTACTCTCTAGTCGAAAAAGAATGTCTTGCAGTGATGTTTGTTGTACAAAAGCTACGTCACTATCTGCTGTCCAACACAGTATACCTGATCTCGAGGATCAATCTCCTGAAGGTCCTTGTCAGAAAAGTAGGTTCCCTCAATGCCCGACTGGCAAAATGGTCTATCCTCCTATCACAATTTGATATTGGTATGTACCACAAAAAGCGATCAAAGGTCAAGCTCTGGCAGACTTTCTTACAGAGCATCCGTTGCCTGAAGATTCTCTACTCAGGGATGATCTCCCAGACGAGTCAGTCTACAACGTGGAGGCTTCCTTATCAAATGCTTCCTGGGATATGTACTTCGACGGTGCAACTAGGACAAGTGAAAAAGGAAATTAAATATCAGAGATTGGCATCCTCTTTATTAGTCCCGACAAATACATGATTCCACACGCCTTCTCGCTACTGGAACCATGTTCAAACAATGCAGCTGAGTACCAAGCCCTGATTATAGGATTGGAACTCGCCCTCGAATCCGGCATCACAGTGCTAGAAGCCTTCGGGGATTCTCAACTGATCGTCAACCAGATGAATCAGAAATTTGAAATCAGGAAGCCTGATCTGTTGACTTACTACAACAAGGCGCAATTACTTCGGAAAAAAATTGACATCTGTCATATCACCCACATTCGTAGAGGCGAAAACATCCGTGCAGATGCCCTGGCTGGACTCGCCGCCTCTATGGCGGTCCAAGAAGGAGAACACATGCAAGTTACAGTGTGTGAGAGAAGGATTCTCCCTCCCCTCAATACACACCAAGCAGTTGCTGAGTGCCACCAACTGGTTGGAAGTCGGATCTCCATCCTCAGACCTCCGATCGGCGACTGGAGGGATCTGTTCATTGATTATATTATGTTCGGAATCCTGCCTGAAGATCCAAAAGAATGGGTAAGTGTTCAAAGACGAACCCCAAACTTTCATCTGGACATTCCTTCAAAGATGCTCTATAGAAAATCCTACAATGGAGTACTTCTACGCTGCTTATCACAACAAGAAGCTGAAGAAACTCTCGAAGAGGTGCATGCTGGTCTTTGTGGAGCTCATCAGGCTGGTCCAAAGCTCTACGATCAGATAAAAAGGTTAGGTTATTATTGGCCTACCATGGCAGCTGACGTAATGCAATTTGCTAAACGCTGCCTGTTGACACCAAAAATGTCACTATGTCCCTTCAACATCAAAAGCTACATGGAGCCACATCCTGTCATAAATAGGAAGGCGCCACTTCAAGCACCAGATCTTGTCAAAATCAAAGAAAAACTGCAAGATCCTTCAAAGCAGCCAAAAGAGGGGTACACATGAAGTTTCGGGCCATTTCGACGTCATTTGGCCTAACTTCACTCCTCCGACAACCAGACAGGAGCTCCCGGCAGCGACAGTGTCGAAGACTTCAAAACTTCGATCAGAGCCTACGGATGGTCTCAGAATACCTTCAAAAGGCCCCATGCCAAATTTCAAGTCAAACGGACAACATTTGACCCTTCATCAACTCTCGGGAAGTAAAAACAGGCCTACCGGCTGTGGAGCACCCCGGAATCATGGCATCCAAATTGGAGCTAATGGATCATCTCAAAATGACTCCAATAGGTCCCCTGCCAAATTTTAGGTAAAACGGACATCGTTTGGCCTAGTTTCAAAGCTCGGCATTTTCCTCGAGGTGAAATCAAGGCGAGCATTTGCAGGACCCCAAAAGGCTTCAAAACTCAAACCAAAACCCATGGTTGGTCTTACTTACTACTCAGGAGGCTCCCTGTCAAATTTAAGGTCAATCGGACATCGGTTGACCACAAGTCAAAGCTCGACATTTCTCTCATGGCGAAATTAAGGCAAGCATTTGCGGGACCCCAAAAGGCTTCAAAACTCAAACCCAAGCCTATGGCTGGTCCTATCTACTGCTCAAGAAGCTCCACGTCAAATTTCAGGTCATTCTGACATCGTTTGGCCTAGTTTCAATGCTTGACAGAAAATCGGCAATACCGCACAACAAAGTCTTCGGCTTTCCAGAAAAATAGGAAACTTTGTGCTCCGATTTGCATGGCTTCTCGTCGGGTTTTCTTCAAGAGAATCAGGCCAATAAATGAGGGGAAATGTCAGAAAAAAATACAGAAGAAAAAAGAATGAAAAAAGATCGAAAAACGGCGAAGAAACGACGACCGAATGGCGGCCAAAAAATGGGCCCAAGGCCCATGGTCGCCGGCGACCATGGGTGCATGGTCGCCGGCGACCATGGAATTCCGGCGACCCAAAAGTCGCCGGAAACCCCTTTTTTCGGGTCCTTTTCGCGTTTCGAGTTGATTGGCCCCTGTGATTTTTCCAAAATCTGATTTTTCGTGCATGAAATCCGTCGATCTTCGTCAACATCACGGATTCACCGCCGAAATCATTGGATGATCATTAGATGCCTCGAAATCGCCGACCGGCCGACAAAGAAAGCACACTTTCTGCCCGCCCGATCGTGAAATCGACAGGACAGATGTTGCCGGCACGTTGACATTAATCAATGTCTGAAATTGCATCGCCATCCGACATCAAACAACATGTGGATCCACCGGCGATCATCGCAAGAAGAATTCCAAAAGACGCGGCGCGGCCCGCGACTCTTCAAGCGACTTGGCGACCAATTAATGAGGTTAAATGACCCGTTTTATGACAAGTTAATGCGGTCATTAACTCATTATTTTGGACGGCCCAATCAAAAGCAATCAAATGGGAGTTACAAGTCAAAGGATTTATGGCGTTAAAGCCATGAAACTCCTCCCATGATGGGAATTAAAGGCAATTAAAAGCTCATTATTCTCCATCGGCCAATCAGATTCAAGGAAAAAGGAGTTACAAAACAAATACTTTAAAACTTGTAACTCCTCCCATTATGAGCATTAATGCATTCAATGCTCATAAACCCTCCGAAATGGCTACCAAAGGCCTATAAATAGGAGGGCATTCCAAAGGGAAAAGACGATCAGAAAAAAGGAGACGAAGAACGGAAAAAGAATCCAGAGAAATCGCCAAAGAATTGCCCGGAAAATCCAGAGGCCCTGCAACTCTGCTGCAAAGACCACCAAAAGGTGATTGAAGCACCCTTGGGGGGCCACCCCCCCAAGGACCTCCCTTCTTCTACCAACATGGCTAAAACGTGGCTTTTCAGCCCGTTTACTTAGCTTTTTATCGGATATAAGACCTTTTCTTGGTCTTTGTCCTTTAAAAATCTGAGGTTAAAAAGATAAGCCAAGAATCCAAGCATCGTGTTCTCATCTGCATGGACGACGGAGGAGCCCATACATGACTCGCGACCGTCGTTCTGAACGTGTCCCCACAATCGAATGAGAAGTCAGATTCCTTTTCTTGATTTCTATTGTACTTTATTTTTCTTTTAGAGACAAAAATCACAACTCTTGTCTTCCATGATGGATAAGATTTGTAAATCGCCTTTTACGGCAAAATCGCCTTTCACGGCAACAAATGAAACCGCCTCTCACGGCATATAAAAAAAAACCCTTTTGTCTCTTTTCTTAAAATATGTGTGCAATAGAAACTAGAAAAAGTTTCATTTCCCATTTCTACTTGTGAAGGTGGATCTTCGGATCACCGTTTCTAAATTCTAAGTAGAAAAGTGAAATTGGCATACCCGTACAAAAAAAAAGATGTTGATACCCTTTTCTTTTCTTCTCCTCCCCTCCGCCGTACCCCGAAAGACCCGGGGCGGAGGCAGTGGGAGAGAGGGAGGAATCGGGTCCATCAAGCTGGCACACCCGGTGGGACACGTTCATTTGAGAACATGAACTTAGATTCTTTGGCACCTTTCTAGTTGGTGGC